>VXAB01003954.1:170402-222620 GCA_013399175.1 Odontophorus gujanensis
GAACCTCCTGTGCTGCAGTTTGTGGGTAATGGCAAGAGTGCGAGCCAGACAGAGCTGCTGGCTATGCAAGAATTTGACCACAAGCCTTGGATGCAGGCTGTGTAAAGCTAAGCCGACAAGATCAAGATAACTATATTCCAGGAATGTAAAGAAACAGAACAAACAGAATATTGTAACTGAAGGCGATTGGGAACTGTTTATTCAGATGATTAAGAGTGCCTTGTACTGTTAAGATGTTTTAACCTTAAGGAATGTAACCGTCGCCCAATCAGATCTTAACACACGTTGCCTTTCTGTGCATATAAGCTTTGAGTTGTTGCTTAATAAATGAACATTAGCTTGCATCAAGCTGNGCTACTCTCTTTTTGCTATTTTTTCTGTATATAAACTTACTTAAATATACCATCTACCTTACTATTTCCATTGATTGCCATTCTTGGGGGCTATTTACCCTTCACTGGGTCAAACTTCTGATGCTGGAATTGCAACACTGGGTCACATAATTAATAATATAAACTGCTGTAGATGGCTACAGTTTCTAGCAGAGTTTGTTAGTGTGAGAGATGCACTTGAAACAAAACGCAATGTATATGTCTTAGTTGCAGAGTGTTTAATGCTCACTGAAAATGGAAAGTCATGCACAGTGTGATACACGCATAAGATGGTTTCTAAAAAGTATTATTGCAAATTTTAGTCATTTATCCTCTCTATTGGCTTTAGGAGTATCTTTAGATATTTGAAATGTTTAAAGTTGATTTTCTGAATACATCTGCAGTAATTTAATTCATTTCAGCATTGAACTACTTTCTAAGCACTTGAGCACAAACTTCAAATTAGATATTTGCTGGATCAAGATCGTTATTGAAAAATAAGACACTTTTCCACTGTTGAAATGATTACAAATATGTGAAACACACACACATATATGAGTACATATATAAATACTACTGAACTAGGAAGTAAATTTAGAAAAGTTCTTTAAAACTAGACGTTTATTTCTTTAGTCACTCAGTATGCAATATTTTCATTGTAACAGGATACTGTGTACTTCTGGATGTCCAGCATCCTTCTTTTATACAGAGCTTTATTTTTTCCTAGACCTTAAAAAAGGAAAATCAACCTTTAATAAGAAATGCTTGTTTGTGCTAACAAATCCTTAAAAAAAAAAATGCAAGTATCTTGAGTATCTTGATCTTAAAACCAAAATATTATTTGATTTACTCAGTGACTGTATAATACAAACAGTCAATGTCCTTTGATTTTTCTGTCTCCTCATTAAGTGTCATGTCACCCTCTGCAGCCTTCAGAAATATTTTGCACTGGTCACTGGTGTTATAAGACATTGAGGATGACAGCTGCACTCCTATATTCTGTCACTTGTGTCTTCAGTTCACTGTCAAAGGCGTTTCATGCTGCAGTATGTGTACGTCTGAAAGCTGAGTTACTTTATCTGTGAACATCTTAAAAGTTATTTGACTTTCTTTAGGATAGTTTTTTTCTGAATATGCAGATCCAGGTAAGAAGGGAGGTCACCATGATACTTTTCCTTGTTTTGAATATTTCTCCAAAGATGTTCTGAAATTTTTCTTTACGGCGTAACTTTGCAATGTTTTTTTCTTATTAATAAATTTAAGCACAGAAGATGATTAAGTGATGTCTTCAGAAACACAAACACAAGCCCCTTGGGGTTTTTACATTCCTATAAGCTCTTCGAACTTCTATTTTTAGCAGTTGGTGGCTTTGAAACCTTGAGACTTTCAAATTAGCTTTTAATGAGCTGTAAGTACTAAAAGACCACACTTAATTCAGAGATTCTCACAGGATGCAGTACTGAATGACAGGACCTTCTGCACTGCAGTAGCAACAATTCTGACACCACTGAATTTGCTGTGTTCTTTCTTTCCTTTTTTTTTTTTGTCAAGTATATGGAAATTGTTTAAAAACTAAATAACCAAAAAAGAATGTCACAAATCAGTTAAAGGGGCGGTTATTCGCCATCATTAACTATTTCATTCCCTAATTCAGTCATGCTTTGTGTATAAGGAAATTTGCATGCATTCTTTTATTGCAAATAGAAACAAACTTTAAAAAAGCCGAAAGAACAAAGCAACAAAACTCACACTAACACAAAACAAAAGACCATATGGGCAGTGATTATTAGAGCTTTTGTTTATATGTGCAGCTTCTCCATAGGTGTATACAGTCCTATAGGTATCCCAGTTACCTCATTATTTTCAGTGTGGCTGATGCAGATCAAAGGCTAGATAGCAGCTCTGTAGGCTGTGTGCAACAGATGGTGTTACAATGTTAAAGCAATAATTTATCACTTTTGTGTGCTCTCTGTTTTACAAACAAAGTCATTTCAGTTTGGAGCTGTGTAAATTGATTGTTTGCATTCTTCGCATGCTTCTTGGCCATTTCAGCTTATCATATGGAGAGTAGAGCCCTGAGCATGATGAGTAGCTAAATTTAAGATTATTCTCCTTAGGGAATATGACAAATAGCGTTGTCTTGCCTTCTGGCACTTTCTCCCACCACTGTAACTGCTATCAATATATACTGCTTAAAAAACACAAAACAACAAAAAAACAAACAAGACAAAAATAACGAAAACAGAAAAAAATCCCTTCATCACTTGCTGTGAAGTCCATGTTTGAGCTCTCCAAGAGTGAAAATACTATGTACATACTGTTCTCATACATTATGTCCCTGTTTCTCAGCCACAATTCCAATTAAATAAATGACTCCAGTTTTGCCATTAGGATCTTATGATTTGATGTTGACCTTGGGTTTCTGAGTAACAGTTACCTTATTCTGGGAAACAAACAAAAAAAAACAACCTGCTTTGATTTTGTTAAATTAATTTAGAAACAGTTTTGCTTTCTAAACCTTAATCTCCTTTTTGTCTTCAACAAACTTGTCTTTAAGTGATTACAGTGGGCAATTCTATGAACTTTGTTTAATATGTTTTTAGTCACTCTACTTATATAGCAGTTTGTTAGAAAAACTGGTGTTTACAAGGAGAGGCAAATGTGATTTCCATGTTTTTTTCTACAATTATTGAATTGCGAGAGTTTTACTTCATGGTGATGTTATTGCCTGTAACTGTTGGATAAGAAGTCAAAATGGGAAGTTTAGAGTGAGAAATTTGGCAGTTGGCTTATTTAACTTTAAACAACAACCAAGCAACGAATTTCAGCCAAGCACATTGCCTTGGCACACCAGCATCCTACCTTCATCTGCCTGTGATGATGTGCATATTAATTACTCATCTGGGCACCTAGTTATTGTAGATATATAACTGAGTGATAGTTAGGTATGGCTCAATATCTCCAAAAAGATATAAGCTGTTATGTAATTTTAGAAAAGGAGGCAAAATAAAATGCTTGGTATGTGTGACTAACATATACTTGTAGTGCTTTGAAGCAATATTGGACTCCAGAATGGAGTCCAAGATACTGAGGTTATGTAAGAATAGTTTAGACATGGTGAAATATGGCCTAAGTATACAATTTTCAGAGGTGAGTATACCAAGTGTTAATATAAGCAGCTATATATATTTGTCCCCACTCTGGCTTATTGAACGCTTCTGACAGCTTATTACTTCTCTCTTGGAACAAAAATCTTTGCCTTCTTTAAAAATACTCCTTTTGTTGACAGACAGGACTGTGCGTATTGGCTGGTGAGCAGCAGTTGGATTTGCTCCTTGATCCTGACCTGCTCTGCTACGTGGAGGTAGGCTTCTCCGCTACCTTGATTTTTGCTAAGGAGGAAGTACTCAGAAGGCACTTGAAGATCACTGGTACAGAGCTTTTCAACAGGGTGTTTGTTGCCTTCTCTGGGCTGTTCTGCATGCTGAGATAATTTGTCAGAAATGGTAAAATGATGAACGGTATTGAAATGATTGCTGTCATTTCATGCACCGAAGTGCTAAAGAGGATGTGGAGTTTTCAAATAAACATGGTGAACTTGCAGTCTGAAGAACTGGGCACAAATAGTGTAGGTTATACAGTACCTGATAGATTACTGTTTCTTTTATCCTTCTGAGTACTACAATTAGGAAACACAGTGAAGAGAAATTGAATTACACTGTGGACCACAGACATGCAGAAATTGTGTGAAAAATGATATGAGGGATAGATTCAGTTTCAAAGTGCAATTACGTGTAGCTATTTTAATAACTAAGGCAGTAAGACCTAGGTCAAAATGTTTTTTGATACCAAGATGAGACAAAAGTTTTTGTGAATATATGGGTGAATCACTGGCACTGCTGTTCTAGCCTATATGATCTGTCCTTAACATGCTACTTTTCACATAATAACAATATTGTGATTGCCAGCAATTGGTATTACATGTAGGTCACTCTGAAAATAGTGCCTCCTGTTCATTTCTATGGAAACTACAACAGATATGAAAAGCACAATAACTATTTAAGAAAGCAAATTCTGAACTACAAAACACTGTTTTTTTTCTACGTAGACATTACCATTAGCTATGCATTTTTACCTGTGATGAGCAAGAGCCTTCATGCCATGTAAAAAAAAAAAAAAAAAAAGGCTGCACAGCTGTCTGTAACGTGGCTTGTCTTTCATATTATAGTTACCACTGCTAAAACACACCACTCACTGTGGTCACATCCACTTTTGGACTGCATCAGTGTTGAGCAAGAGCTGATGAATATCAATGGGTGCCACTTTTCTTCATGGAGGAATTTAATGGCACACCTTTACTTCATGCACACCTTTACTTCATGCACACTTCTGTCAGGAGCCATTTTGTCAGACTGCCACTGTGCTGCCATCTGTCTCATGGCAACAAAATGTGATAGTATACTGGCAGGAAGGTTCAACATCTACTTCCATATCACCAACATCTGCTTCTGATGTCATGGGCCAATATAAGAAAACAAGAGGCATTACTTTTAGGAACAGCCCTCATAAAACGTGCAGTGAGATAAATGCTGTTATTATGGAAATCCTATTTGTGAGTCCCTATGTATTGTGCCTGTAGCACAGATTTATTAACATTCCCTTTTGTAGTTACTTTCTTGAAAACTGTTTTACCTCCTATGAAATATTGTTCAGTAATGCCATTAATAAACATATCTAATTGCAGCATATAACTGGAAGCATGAATGGCTTGAAATGGATTTGAAGAGAAGGATTATTGCAATGGAATATATTGAACAACATATATTGTATGTCCCTAGTTTTTCATACTACCATATGTCAGGAGAAAGAACATTTAGTATATAGTCAAGTACTTAATGAAAAGAGCAAGTCCTTTTATAAAGAGTTGTCAGTAGATGGCAATGTGACTGTTTTATATCACCGTTTTTTTTCATGTGAAGCTTAAGACTTGTCATCATCTTCATTTGCTGCTTAAATTACTATGTTAAAAAAAAAAACAAAAAACCAAACAAAGCTGAAAGAGCCCTTTAAAACTTTACTTTAAATAATTGATAATTACAAACAGAAACCGTGGCCTAAACTCTCCAAAAGTGATCGAAGTTGATTTAATTTTCTAATGGTCAGGGTTGAATAAAAATCATGTCACATAACGTGCTAACAGATTACTGCTCTTATGCCTCATGTTGCTACAGATTCAGTAAACCCATGTTTTATTGATAGCTAGACAATTTGGCCATAACTCATCCAAAAGTACTGTGCTTATAATGAGCACCAGAAGGAATAACAAAAATAAACATGTTCTTGTGCTGTCAACAGTATAAGGCTTACTAGTGTTTCTTCTTTCTTCTCTTCCCTCTTCAAAGTGACTTCAGCTAGGGAGAAATAAAGTTTTGGAACATGAAGTTCATCAGATGGCATTAGATTAGATATTACTGTCATATAAAATGTGAACAACTACAGTAAAAAACGTATGTGTTTAGTTGTTAGTTGCTGCTGTTGTTAATATTTTATATTACAGCATCGCAGAGAAACATAATGCAGTAGATGTATGGCAAATGACTTTGAAAAAATGTAGTAATAATCTTCTTCAGGATCAGCTGTTTTTTAACATGGATTGATAAGACCGAGTTGTCATCATTCCTTTATGCTCTGAGGTGATGGACCCATATTGGTATTTATAAAATACTTTAGAAGGTAAAAAATTAAATATCTACAAATTTTGCCTTTGATCACTGCTTTCAGTAGAAATTAATTTAGGAACAATCCACTTCATTACCATGGTCTTATATAAAAATCATATTGTGGTGCAAAGCAGCAGCCTGTTCCTGTTTGTAGCATCCTTATCCCTGAGTCAAGAGGCTGTTGTGTTTAATCAGCATGTAATGGGTTGCCACCATCGTGTCTGTATTCACAAGCATTTGTTAGAGATTTAGAAAGATGCAGCATTAGATGTGCCTACTATGCCTTTCACATTCAGTAGGTTGCTGTAAAGGCTTAGGTGAATGCTGAGGTCCCTCAGGAAGTTGCAAACCTGGCTACTCAGCTCTTCTTTTCTGTTAGGTTTTTCATACATAAAAGAAACCTCTACTGTACTGACCTAGCACTGTCCTAGATATTTTTCACTCCCTCACAGCTGGCACAGTCCTGGTGGGTGGAGGTGCTGGCCCTGAGGTGACCCTGTCATGCCTGGCCTGCTTTGGGTAGAGGACAAGGCCTAAGGAGCTCCTCACTTGGCCCCTGGAGCTCCGAAAACAGACTGGTTGTTTCAGGGGGAAGTTTGTCAGGGACAAGTTGCTGCAGGGAGCAGCTACCAAACATGAAGTGTTTTGGGGTATTGAAGCAATTCTGACGGCTGCTCAAAAGTGGAAGCTGAATTATTCTTCAGTCTCTTCAAGGAATTAATCCTTTCATTGTAGCTTGAACACTAAACTGTTGTTTTCAGCTCCTTGCTTGTATTATTTGGCTTTATTAGCTTGCTTGTGGGGGAGGAGAATTTGCTTATGTTTCTCATGTACTTCTTGGAGCATCTCTTAGTTGTTTGCAGTGAATGTCTCTCTTTTCCTAATGCAGTAGAAATGAATAATAATGGATAGCTTTTTTTCAACTTATAATTTCAATTCAGTTCTGCACCCAACAAAGTTATTTCTGTTCTCAAGGCCAAGTCTAAAACTGTTTTTCTGGGTTCCTGGTGGTTTTCTGCCTATGTGTACCAACATATCTACCTCCCACAAATACAGGACCCTACATTTTCAGTCAGTCCCCTGGGTCTTCCTGCATGGTTTTCTGTTGTTTCAGCTGTTTCACTCTATTAAAGATCACAATTCCTCTGAAAGAAGAGCTGCTGGTATGCACAAAATCTGAATTCTCATGGATCTAAGGTGCAATCGCTGGTAGCCATTAACACTTTCCATCACAACAATTTTATACTGCAGCCTGGGGCTTGGAAACCCACTGGTCAGGTGTAACATCCTTCTGTGGTAAAAGCATCTGCCAGGATGGCTACCTGGCCTCCTGCTGCTAGCCACCTGTGGAGCATCCTTAAAGGACCTCTGAGCAGTTAAAAGGTTTGATCAGGACTTGTGTTTCATGCTACTATTAGGTAAATAAGACATCTAAATTATTGCATTTGATCATTGGTTTGTCCAAATGCCTGCAATGTACATTTAAATTCTGCACCTAGATTTGAAGATATAAAATCATACATGCATATCCTCTTTTAACCTGAACCCCCCCCCAACATTGTCATGAAGTCTGTGTCTAAAGAGCAACTGTCTGCCAAAGTTACTTAGAGCAGCTGTACCAAATGATATACTGCTGAACTTTTCTTAAATGTAGATTTTGGGAAGAGACATAGATGATCAGTCTTCACAGGGCAAACAATGATTAAATAACAGGAAATATTCCAGTGTGTTTTACATTTTTATGCCAAAAGAAATAGTCTGCTTTCCTCTGTGCTTAAGAGGAAGAATGTTAAACGTTTTGTTAGTCCTCATTGTATTTGATCATATCTGATTATGCCAGCTATTTTTTTTTAAGCTATGAATGTCCCTACTGTAACATTTAAAAAAAAGGGACCCAATAACCCTATTTCCTTAACAGTCTCCTGGGAGCGGAGCAGAACTATATATAATTTGGGCTTTCGGAATGATTGAACATAAACTCCTCCTATATTATAGAAAGCTGAAGACATGTCTTATGTCATCCCTCTGACAATTTTTCCTAGGTATGTAATAGGATTTTTGATTTAACTTATATGCTTAATGTCATGAAGCATTAATTATTATCCACACTTTGAAAAAGACAGTGATAATAATAATAAAAAATTAAAATACAATGTGTAGGGTGGGATGCAAAATGAATAATACTGAATGGTATTGTCAGTCAAGATATTTGATAGATGGTGTAATTCAGGAAGATTATCAAGCTGGCAAAGATACAATTGGTAATAAGAAAAAATGCTCACTTGTCTCTGAAGATCAAGGTTTGCAGGGGGAAACTCCACAAGGGATGAATCTCCAACAAGAGATTGTTCCCCAGTGGTGGTCAGCCCTTAAATGAAGTCTAGGAGAGGTGGCATCAGACTCCACCTCTTCTGGTCACACAGGTGAATTGTCTTCACCTTTGCTCCTGCAGCTGATTTAGTGCTTACCTCAGGCGATCAAGCAGCGGGTCAGGCTGTGATTCAACAGTTTCCATACACAATGTTAAGAGAAAACCTCTTACTTGGAACTTCTGCTGATCTTTCACCAGAGTTAGGTAAAACATAAGTATATTTTTGTTCTTATCTTTAAAGAAATTCTGTCAATACCTTTAGCCTGAAAATGGCTGTTTCCATATCCAGTCATCTTCTTATGCTCAATATACTGAAACCATTAATGGTCACGGTCTGCTCACCAAAATTCAAAAGTTGGGAAATGTCTTAATGTAGCTCTTTGCCTATTGGTTTTGAGCTAATAAATATTGACCCTCACTTTTCCTGGAAGGCTGCCCCACATTATTAAGTCCTTACTTTAGGTGTATTCTTTTCTCAGTAAGGAAGACTTAAAATAATAAAACAAAACAACAATAACAANTATTTCCTTAACAGTCTCCTGGGAGCGGAGCAGAACTATATATAATTTGGGCTTTCAGAATGATTGAACATAAACTCCTCCTATATTATAGAAAGCTGAAGACATGTCTTATGTCATCCCTCTGACAATTTTTCCTAGGTATGTAATAGGATTTTTGATTTAACTTATATGCTTAATGTCATGAAGCATTAATTATTATCCACACTTTGAAAAAGACAGTGATAATAATAATAAAAAATTAAAATACAATGTGTAGGGTGGGATGCAAAATGAATAATACTGAATGGTATTGTCAGTCAAGATATTTGATAGATGGTGTAATTCAGGAAGATTATCAAGCTGGCAAAGATACAATTGGTAATAAGAAAAAATGCTCACTTGTCTCTGAAGATCAAGGTTTGCAGGGGGAAACTCCACAAGGGATGAATCTCCAACAAGAGATTGTTCCCCAGTGGTGGTCAGCCCTTAAATGAAGTCTAGGAGAGGTGGCATCAAACTCCACCTCTTCTGGTCACACAGGTGAATTGTCTTCACCTTTGCTCCTGCAGCTGATTTAGTGCTTACCTCAGGTGATCAAGCAGCGGGTCAGGCTGTGATTCAACAGTTTCCATACACAATGTTAAGAGAAAACCTCTTACTTGGAACTTCTGCTGATCTTTCACCAGAGTTAGGTAAAACATAAGTATATTTTTGTTCTTATCTTTAAAGAAATTCTGTCAATACCTTTAGCCTGAAAATGGCTGTTTCCATATCCAGTCATCTTCTTATGCTCAATATACTGAAACCATTAATGGTCACGGTCTGCTCACCAAAATTCAAAAGTTGGGAAATGTCTTAATGTAGCTCTTTGCCTATTGGTTTTGAGCTAATAAATATTGACCCTCACTTTTCCTGGAAGGCTGCCCCACATTATTAAGTCCTTACTTTAGGTGTATTCTTTTCTCAGTAAGGAAGACTTAAAATAATAAAACAAAACAACAATAACAATAAAAATCCATGAAAAGTCATTCTGGATATTCAAAATCATAGAGTTGCCTCATTATAAAGTACTTTTTAGTATCATTTATACTAACAAAATAGCTTGTGCTTTGTATGCGTTATGTAGAGGTTATAAAAATTTGATGCATTTGGCGTACCTAATTCAATATTCTCATTAATTTCTTTCACTGAATGTTTTAATGCCAATCATGCAGAACTTATTAAAATATGCCAAGTTCTTCTTAATTATCATAAAATTGTATTACAATAAAAGTAAAATGCTTAAAAATTCAAACAACCTAAGTGAACTCCTAGTTATACAAATAAACACTGCAAAAATTCCATGCAGAAAAATATGAGAATAACAAAAAAGGCTTTCATTAGGTAATCACACTTCTCTGCTCTGATGTTTCACCTGGAGATTAAAGATGTGCCACTTCCAGAAAATGTCTGATTTTTATTTTTCACAGGAAGGAATCAAATAATTCCCATTAATTTCAATATGCATTTTAATTATCTGAAGCGGAGGGTTTTTTGTTGCTTTTAAACTGGAGATTTCAGTATTATCCAGTGTTTGAAGTAAGGGAGTGAGAGAGATGCAAATAGAGGGAAGAAAATATACTCCAAAACTGTATGCAAATATTAATGCATTTTCTTTGATCTTGTATGAAAAATATTGTAGACTTCTGAGGGCTAGAAATGTCACAGATAAAATCAGCATCCTTTATGATGGTGAACACTGCTTTCATCACTTGCCTGACTTACCAGTATTCTGACTTAAAGTCTTCCAGTTCTGAGACTTGATTTCATAATTTACGTATTTAGTCCAACAGGCATTAGATCTTGCCACTTCTTCAGTTTCTTTCTAGTCTTTAGATCCATCATTTAATGGGTGGAGAACAGAAAGACAACATCTAAAGATGTATTTAGAAGAGGAGTGGGTAAGCTTCACTTTTTATTGTCAACTTGCCTCCTGCTAAGAGATATTTCTGTAAATCAGACTGAAGAGTATATAGAGGTAACACGAGGTATACATGATCTATTGTCTTAGAGGAGCCTGGAATATTTTCCATAAAGTAATATTTCAAAGGATGAAGCTAGATGTAGTCGTAAGTGGCCGTTCTCAAACTACACTCCAAGGATTGCTGTCTCTTTCCATTGGGGTCCTTTTGATATTTTTTTCTGGCTCCTCTTTTATCCTGTTTATTCCCATATTACATGTAGCTGACGTATTCTCCCCATTCCACTCTCTCACGAAGTAACATTTGCAGGTACACATTGGTGTTTTATGATAAGGAGTAGGAATGGAATGTGAGTCAGTGAATTAAAGGAAAATACTTAGCATAAGGTACTACTGTCTCTCAAAAATTTTTTAAGAAAAAATTCCTTAATCGGGTTTCTCCAACATGTGAACATCATAGTATGTGCAGAAAAAAAGGCTTAATTTCAAAAAACTACTTTGTTGGATCACATAATTTCAAGATTCCATACTGAAAATATGACTGAGATCCTGCTGAATTTTCATTCAACCATACTCTTAGACCACTGGTTAAGCAGTAGCTGATCTCTCGGTGTAAGAAATAGTGATTTCTGCACCATGGATTACTAACCTTTAACCATGAATGTTTTTCAGCCCTACTTTCTCTTTTGAGAATTTGGAAATATGTCAGAACCAGACTACTCTCTCTGCCCCAAAACAAACAACCCAAATTCCCATACCCCTAAAATAACGAACTTCTCAATGCTATTGAATCAGCATTCAATTCACTCAATGTTGCTGATAACTACTGTGGCTTCACCAAAGGCAAACTTTATCTGACAGACTAGATGTCCTTTTATGATGGAGTTACAGTGTCAGTGGATAAAGGAAGAGCATTGACTACCTGGACTTGTGCAAAATATTTGACACTGTCTTACATGACATCTGGGTTGCCAGATTGGAGAAAAATGGATTTGATTGAAGGACCATTCACTGGATAAGGAATTGGCTAGAGAGTTGCTCTCAGAGTTGCAGTCAATGGCTCAGTGTTCAAATAGAGGCTTGTAACAAGTGGTATTCCTCATGGATCCATGCTAGGACTGGAGATATTTAAAATCTTTGTAGGAGACGTGGACAGTGGGCTTGAGTCTGCTCTCAGCAAGTCTGCAGATGACACCAAGCTGAGTTCTGCAGCTGACATACCATAAACACGGGCCTGGACAGGCTTGAGAGGTGGGCCGTGCCCACTACATGAAGTTCAACAAGGCCAAGCAAAAGGCACTGTGCCTGGATTTGGGCAATCCCAAGCACAGATACAGTCTGGGTGGAGAATGGCCTGAGAGGAGCCCTGAGGAGAAGGATTTGGGGGTGTGAGTCGATGAAAGACTCAACATGAGCCAGCAATGTGTGAATGCAGCCCAGAAGGCCCACTGCATCCTCCATCAAGAGAAGTGTGACCAGCAAGCCAATTAGTAGATTTAGGCTGGATATTCAGAAGGAATTCTCTACTGTGAGGTTGGTGAGACACTGAAACAGGTTGCCCAGAGAGGCTGTGGTAATCCCTGGAGGCATTCGAGGCCAGACTGGATGGGGCTTTCAGCAACCTTGTCTAGTAAGAAGTGTCCCTGCCTATAGCAGAGAGGTTAGATCTAGATGATTTTAATCATTCTGTGATTCATGTCTTCACGCTTAATTATACCTGAACCAGAACACACATTTGTGAGAGAATAGGCATGCATGTACTGTGCAGTGTATCAGTGATTTGGTCACACATCAGAGATATAGGAACCTTAACTTCAAATTCTGCTTGTGCCTAATGCAGGATTGAGGTAGCGTAGGAACTGGTGATTTTGACCAGAACTTTCACCTTGGCTCTTTTAACAGTGACACTTTTTTTTTGAAAAAGTAACTACTGTGGTTTTTCAAAATTGTGTTTTCTAGGATAGTTCCCTCCCACAAAAATAGACTAATGACCACAGGTCTCCTGAGTCTCTAATGGGACTGATTTCCTGGGCAGGTTTCCTGAAAGCTCAAGGGCAATCTGATGTGGTAAAGTGATGAGTCAGGTCCCATCACTGTGGGAAGTACAGCCAGGATTTTGATGGGTCACGTCTTGGCACAGGTGCTGTGCTGGGACAAGTCTTGGGATCCCTTGAATTAGCTGAAATGGACTTTTGGAGTGTAGTTGTGGAAGAGGGTTGAGGGGCATCTTGGGTTGGGCTGTTAGGACATACTAATATCCTGAAGACCTTGACAACAATGAGAATAATGCAGTTTTAAACAACCTCTCTGATGTGCCTGGTTTGTTCTCTTCTGTCAGGAATTTGCAGCTTGGTTCACATTTTTAAAGCAAGAAAGAAATGTTCTTTAAAAAAGTGTGTTATGTGAACCATTTATCTAAAGCAATATTATCATCTAAGATGTCTCTCTTAAACGAGGCTGACGGGGTTTGTGGGAAGCAGTGAGCAGAATGTGGTGGATGCATGACTGCCTGTACAAGAGTCTGCATGATATTCATCACAAATTTATTCAATGCGTGAGCTGGTCTTCTGCTGTGCTACTGAAGCATACTTTCCTTTACAGGCTTTTTTGTACTCGAATACATGCCATTGCTCTTCAAATGTCTGTGAACGTCACAGCAGCCTTCTTCCAGTTCAGCTCATATGTAACCTAGTGTAGGAGAAGGCATGAATTTTAATTGGATGATAAGTAGGATAACAAAAGCAGTAGCACAAATGCAGCAACAACACTGGGCAAATGAAGTTTCTGTTATAAGATTTGTTATGATATTCTCAACAACATCTATAAAATTATTAGTCTTTTTTTCTGTGTTTGGTTCCCAGATGAAACAGCAGAGCTAACAGGGAATCATCTGTAAAGCACTCTGTCCAGAATAGAAAAAAATACAGGGGAGGCCTGCTCTAAAGCTTATTGTATTAGTTTCCTGTCAAGACACTTTACATAACTTGGGAAGGCTTAGAAAAAAAAAACACAAATGGGTGTTCTCATTAAGTGTATCTTCCTGTGATGTGCGATGTTATATAGATATATGACCTGATGATTTATTTCTACCACATTTTAAAGGAATATCTGTATTTAATCCACAGAAGAGTAGTGTTGTAGTGTCTGTATAAGAGGGAGTACTGTGCTGTGCATAGTTGTAAAGAAGCCTTGACGCCTAAACTCAAAGGGTTTAATCTCCTAGTAACCTTGATTTAAAGAAGTAACATAAATACTTAGTGCCCATAGATTTGTGGGGATTTTGTTTCTCAAGGGAATTTATCTTCCAGAGTTCCCTGGAAAGAGTTCTCTTTTCGGATTCTACATTATGTCAGTCAAGACTACAGGAGACCTTTCTGTGAAGACTACGTAGGACTTTTGTGTACATGGTAGTTTTCAACCTGAAAGTGCGTGTTTGAAACATATGTATTTACATAAGGCTATTATGCTTAAAAACTTAATGGAGGCCATGGCTGGATTTGGTTTGAGTTACGTAAATAAAATCAAATGGTATTAGTAAGTCACTTACCATCCTACTTCACAACAGAAAATGCAAGATGGAATAGTTGCAAAATGGAAAAATTTTACTGTCTCTTCTTTTTAGACTGCTGCAGTCAATCGACCTTCTGTCTTACCATATTCCCCTAAAGTTATCTAGTTATTTGCTTTTTCTGAACAAACAGGCCTTTCAATGACAAGAAGACTTAACAAATCACCAGTAATGATGTCCCTTGAAGGTTTTAAGCTTGAACATAGGAAGTTCTGCTCCAGTGTGGAGGAACTTCTTCACAGTGAGGTTGATGGAGCACTGGCACAGGCTGCCCAGAGAGGTTGTGGATTCTCCTTCTCTGGAGAGATTCAAGACCCATCTGGATGCCTACCTGTGGCAGCCTGCTATAGCGAGTCTGCTTTGCAGGGAGGTTGGATTGATGATCTATAGGTCCCTTCCAAACTCCAACCCCTTCAGTTCTGTGATTCTGTGTTTCTTTCTATTGTGATCATTTTTGGGTGCTTTGATTTGTTTTTTTTTTTTTGTATTTCTTATGTAAGTCCATGTTGTGGTTTACCAGGTGACCAGGTGGACTGCAGATAATTGCAAAGGTTTTTTTTTTTTTTATTAAGAAAATAATAAATAGGAGTTGTACAGTTCCTTTATTTGCAACTCACCTTTTCTTTCTCAAAGTGGATCTCTCAAACATCAGGTATTCATTCTGTCTTCCAAGTGCTAGTTGAACTAAACTTGACATTTGAGCTGCTGATTCATCACAAGTTTGGTTTCTTACTCCAAATTAATACATAACACTGATGACAGCACTTAATTGCTAAGGTTTGTGCTTGAGGTCTGATTTTGTGCATCTGTACTTGGATTTTTGAATTTTTAAGACAGCCCATGTGAGCTCAGATATGTGAGAGAGCAATCCCGCTCATGTTTCCGTAGGAACTGATTGATGTTTACGTAAAAAAAAAAAAACCGGTGACATTTTAGATTTAATGTAATGGCTGAAACAGGAACAAATTTTCTAATGATCATTGGCTTTATTTTTCTTTTGCCTAAGGACTGAGCAAAAAGCCAGGGCTACTTGTGGAGCTGTTAATCTGAGGGGGGCCCTACCTACCTGCTTTGTGTTCCCAGGCCACTCATGTAGTTACATACATAAATTTTAACCTGTTGGAATTGCAGCTTGGCTAGTTTTTTTATTATTTTTTATTATTTTTATTATTTTTATTTAAGAAAAGTCATGGATCATAGTGGAAGAATGTTTCTTCAAGGAGAAGAACGTATTTTGAATTTAGTTGCTTCTTTTTTAATTGATGATATGCAAAGAGCTGTTCATCTTGATTGCACATGATGCATGAAAATGAAAAGTGGCAGTGGCCAAATCCTGTCTACCATGTTGTTAATAGCATTGAAAGCAGTAAGCAGAATTTAGTCCATTATTTTTTTCACTAGTATGAATGAGACTAGTATGTTATGAGACTCTTGAATATATATTGTGCAAAAGCAAAACCTGTCCCATAATTCCTCAGGACATATTTGTCTGAGAAAGCTCAAGATATGTGCCAGATGTGTTAATGGCACTAAGAAAAATACCTCCATACCACCTTCAGCGTTCTCATCTGAAAGATGCTGTAAAATATTCATTATCAGTATGACTTCTTTAACGAAATAGAGTATGCATTCAGTATTAGTCATCAATTTCAAATGCCTTGTAAAACCCACACAGAAAAAGACATGCTGCTCTGTTATTTCAGCTCCGAATTGCATTGTGCTAAGAGTTTAAATCATACCCTTTTGTCACTTTAATGCAAAGTGGATTTTTTTGTATTAAGGAATGTTAACCAAGATGTGATTTAGGTTGAATCCTGTCAAGATGTAACTCCATATTAAATTCATGGAGAACTTGGCTGAAGACCAATGTTAATATGAGAAATGTTTAGAGTAGGAAGCTTTATGTCAGCAAGAAAGATTTTATGGATTCTTGCAGCTTCCAGAAATGCATTTGTCAATTCTCCCACAGCTAAGGTGTTACTGTCAAGTTGTAACCACTTAAAAGCACCTTTCTGCTTAATACTGAGGTATACAGAGATTGTAATTTTCTGTAGGAAGTCATGAAAATAGAGATTTTTAGCCTGGAGGGATAGGATAGAATTTGTCTTACTATCAAAGGATTCCTCTTCTAAAAGGAGAAGCCGTCAGAAAGTATAGCAGTTTGAATATAAAGTTATACAAACATTCAAACTCTAAGTGTGAAGGAGTGTCATATAGCTTATATTTTTTCTTTCTTTTCCCCAGTCTTGATGGAGGGATCCTTCAGCTGATCAAATGTAAAGAGTTGACAAGAAATAATTTATACAGGATCATATTCACTATGTAAATGATGGCAATGAACAAAAATGGAAGCTGATATCTCCTGTGTGCTTGCATATACAGCAGTTACTCATCACGTAATACTTACGGATGGATTCTCAGATTCTGACAGTTCATTAAGTACCAAGTTAAAAGCACAACTGAAATGAATGAAAGAAATGGCATGATTCTAAGATGTTGGTGCAGTCAAAGTATAACAGATTTGTCACTAGAGATAGAACGGTGTAATTCAAATATACATAGACTCCACAAAGAGGAAAAGAATGAGGATTTTTCCTTTTCTTTCTTTTGACTGTTGATTTAAATGAATAATGTAAGGTTGGCCATGTTAGGTGCGCTGGGCACCTTCTGTGATTAAAATTCACTGGGGTTGTGGATGCTCTACTAGATTAGCTCTAAACCTCGAGATTTCATTCCATTGCTTTGTAAAAGGCACACCAGCATGAATTCATTGTGGAAACAGCCGAAACTATTCTGTTGAAAGTATTTTCTTTATTAAAATTATTTTCTGTGTGCTCTCTATAGACAGTTCTGACTTCTTAGCAAAACATGATACATGAAAACAGAAACTTTCAGCTTTCAGCAAAAAGCTTGAAACCTTTGGTTTGAAAACACTGTTGTGTTGGTTCACAAGTGTTGTGCTCTACTAATGTGTCTGGTTCTCAGAGGCAAATTTAATTGAATTGTAGCTCTCATGAGGCTGAGTTTATAACCTGTCTGGAGGATTGTTAATTCTGCTATTTCAGTATTAATTCAGTATCAATATACTGAAATTTTGTGGGGCAGATGGAGAACAAGACTCGTATTTTGACATCTTTTAATTAAGGTACAATAATTTATGGGCACGCATATGCATACACAGAGTAATCAACTCTTATTTTAGAGTATAGAGAGACCTGAATCTTTTCACTTAAATTATGCTTAACTGTCTTCTTCGTCTTGTACTGAGATCAGCACTTGATGTATAAGTGACAGGTTGTCAGCAGATGAACTCCTTTTCATCATCCCAAATAACTGTAGACATGAAATATTACTCAATTTTCTTCAGCTAAGAAGGGAGCATTACTTTAAAGAAAGAGTTTAAAAATGTTTTTTCAACATTCCAATCTTCTGTAAGATTACAAGTTGCTGTTACATATATTAAATCCAGTGCATTTGGGTAACCTTTTAGTAGGTGCAAATTTAGCATGCACACTCTTTCTGCTAATTATTTTCAGATGGAATGCAATTAGTACCTCATTACAAGGTATCAAAACATTATGAGACCTTATGGCTATGCCTGAACTGCTAACAGGGAACACCTGGGATTGCTGCAGTCTATAGGAGTGCAGAGTGTCTGCACACAGGCTGGTTATAAACAATTGAGTAGAGAATCTAACATTAATTGCAAAGACTGTGTGTTTATTCTTGGATTTATTCCTTCATGTAAACAAAGGCACTTTTGTAATAGATCCAAGCTAAGTGTGTAGATTTTGGTGAGGATTTTTGACATTATTATACTTTTCAGGTCGTAAAAAATGACTCAGTTTCTCAGGCAACAAAGGAATAGTAAGGGTGGGACAAATTTATAGTCAACTACTTTGGTATTTCTTTTGTTCTCTGCTACTTAAATTGTGTTACCCATTCACTCATTGCTGAAATTTTGACACAAAGAATAAGACAAATCTATGAGTACAATCCTTGACTTAATATTTGCTAAAATTCCTCTGACTTAAACTAGCACAGTGAGGGTTTTACTCTTTGAGTGTAGGCACCCACTTGAACTATCCAAATGCCTCATACTACTTCTATGAAATAGAATGAGTGCATTAATTAATGCATTAACATGCTTGTCTACTTCTTGTTTTGTATTTGTTTGTCATGTTAATATTTTGTCCAGATCTTTAAGGAAGTACAAATATGCAAATCTCACAGAATTTATAATGTGTTTTTTGCTCATTTGTAGCTTGAAACAATGCAGGTATGTTGCAGCAACGTTAATTTGTATTAGGGAAAAAGAAATTCCAAAGAAAGTTTTTTATTGTGGAATTTTTCTTAGAAGATTTTATTTTTCATGTTAGTAGATATGATTGCAAGAAAAGAAAGCAGTGAGCACTTCCACAACAGAGCAGGAACAAAACCAGGGTGGGTACCACAGGTGCACTCTGAGTGACTGATGACAGAAAGCAACACCTTGTGAGTTCCATGTGAACAATTTGAAAGAATAATTAATTTGACTAATGATGGCCTCTTTCCTAGTTGTGAATAATCCATGTGAAAATTTGCTTGCATTTTTTTAATTGCTATCTTAAATTGTCCCTAAATTTTTCATGAAGGAATTTCAGTTGTAGTTCAGCTTGTAAACTGCTCACTGTTAGCGTTCCCTGGAAGCATCCAGGGAACATCCAGTTTCTGAGTGTCCCTGGTTGGTTCAGTCATGGTATTTTGTTTTATGCCCTTCCTTGTTACCTATGTTGGGATTTTGAAGCAGTGGATCTTACTAACAGCAATGATTCCATTAAGACATAGTTCTGGCTGTTGGCCATGAACCAGCAGTGTGCCCTGGTGGCCAAGAAGGCCAATGGTACCCTGGGGTGCATTAAGAAGAGTGTGGCCAGCAGGCTGGTGGACATGATCCTCCCCCTCTACTCTGCCCTTGTGAGGTCTCACCTGCAGTATTGTGTCCAGTTCTGGGCTCCCTGATACAAAGAAGACAGGGATCTTCTTGAAAGAGTCCAGTGGAGGGCCACGATGATAAGAAGCCTGGAGCACCGATCTTGAGAGGAAAGGCTGAGAAACCTGGGTCTGTTCAGCCTTGAAAAAAGAAGACTCAGTCGGGATCTGATCCATGTCTGTAAATATCTAAGGTTTAGGAGGCAAACGGACAAGGCTGGACTCTTCTCAGCAATGTGTGGCAATAGAATGAGGGGAAATGGTTGCAAACTGAAGCATAGGAAGTTCAACAAAAATGTGCATGGGAACTTCTTCATAGTGCAGGTGACAGAGCACTGGAACAGGTTACCCAGAGAGGTTGTGGGGTCTCCTTCTCTGGAGATGTTCAAGGTCCACCTAGATGCCTACCTGTGCAATCTGGTCTAGGGAGCCCGCTTTGGGAGGGGGGGTTGGACTAGTTGATCTCTACAGGTCCCTTCCAATCCCTACAATTTTGTGGCTCTGTGACCTTGAAAATCAATGAATTATGATTATGAAAATCACTGAATCCTACTTTTAGTATTATCCCAAGTTTGTTGTTTTTAAATTTGGAATCAGTTACCTTCATTTTTCTCATGCATTAGAAAGAGAAGTTGAGATGTGTCAGAAGCACTGCAGAGCCAGGAATTCTACTTAGTGCTTTGTCAGTTTTGTGGCTATTGCATTTGCAGGGCATTTTTGAATCAAAGAATGCTAGCTTGTGTCTTAATTTACAGTGCATTTATGCCATTTTATTTCTATTCAAAGTAGATAATACTATCGAAAATTGCAGTTAGCCTTTAGCTATTCAGGCTGTGTTGTATTTTCATTGCTTTTAAAAGCAACAACAAAGCAACTGGAAAAACAACAACAAACAAAGCATCCTGTGGCTATGTTTTTGCTGGGTAGTATGCTTACTAAAGTCCAGACACAGTGTCCTCTTGCACTGTTCCTAGGTGGTCTCAGTTTCTCCTCTGGAAAAGAGCTAATCTGTTGCACTGATGGCTCTGGTAGCTCACATGACTGCAATACATTTGTTTTCTTTTGATTTTAGCTTCTTGCTGCCCTAGACGCCATAACAGTGGAATCCATCATAATGGATGTTTCTGTTTTAAAGAACTATTACCGCCATACGATCACACCAGCAGCATTTTAAAAAGAAGATTTGGAATTCTGATTGATTTGCTTTTCTCTGTTCAATAGACAGTGTGAGAGAGACATGAACAAGCAGAATTTTGTGATATAGTTTTTAGGTGGCATATACCTATGCCATGATTGCTCTTAGGCACAGAGAGAGGTAGAAGCAATACTGCAGACTTTTTAAAAGAGAACGACCAGAACACTGCAGGTTTGGAGGGGAGATGAAGAAGGTTGGGAACGTTATTGGAAACACCTCTGGTACAACAAGTTTACTTTTAGTGAGTGACGTTTCTTTTGTGTGATACCAACACAACAATGCCCTGGCTTCTTTGGCTAATATTTGAATCATAGTTACCACTGAAGCTTTTTCTTTTATTAGTAGAAAGCTGATCCCATTAGTTTACTGCTAAAACTCGAAGGACCATTTTGATTATACAAGAAAAAAAAATAATCTAGTTCTTCTTGTGTCTTTAATTTCATGTTATTGAGATGCTTTATAGAGGGAGAAAATTGTTGAAATATTTAGGCAGGTTAGACTTCACTCTTTAAGCTTCTGGAAGGCATTTGTTTCTTAAGTGGTTTATTCACCTTTGGTTGTTAGGAAAATACAGCATTTCACTGCATGTTACACATGGTGTTTATTATATGGGACAAACAAATTATTTCAGGTGTTGGCTGCAATCAGTTATTCTAAGCATGATGTCAGGACTCTTCTTGGGACATGAGTCTACATCATAGATATTTTTCCTGCATTAAATGAGAGGATTTAATCATTTGTGATGTGCTTCTAGCAGCCAAGCTGGTCCAGCTGTGCTGGGAAGTGTAATGTGTCTGGAAGAAGGCTTCTCTTCTTTTGAGGTGGCTTGATTTCCTACTGAAAATGCTTTTTTTGATTGAATATTGCTATATTTTGTTCCATGGGCTATGAATATGTCTAAGATTTATCTTGCCATGATCTTTCTCTAAGAAATATCACACGTCATAGCCTTGGGTTGATCCCATGATGTGCACAAGCACTGGGACCAGCGTTCCCAGCCCTAAGTTGCAGTGAGCTAAACGTCAGAAAAAAGGATGACGTTGGACTCAGATGATTTGGCTTTACTACTCTCTGTGTAAGCCCCCAAAAAACAATGTGGAAAAAACAACTCTCTTGTTCTAGATAGAGGGAGGAAGGAAAAAAAAAAAGTGAAACTTGATAAAACTTTCACTGGCTTCATGATTCATACAGACTAAAACAGCTCAGGGAATCTCAGAAATAGCTCTGAAGTACTTGTGTACGTGCTTTTAAATCACAGGAGAGAGAAGCTCTAATACATGATGGTCTCCTAGTCACAGTATGATAAATTATTACTGTGATCTTCCATAAATTCCAAGGCAGGGGGAGGGAAGCTTGGCAACTATCAATATACAGCTCTTCTGCATGAAACACCTTTCCACTGATATATTTTGCATGCTCTCACAAACCAGTAGATTTATTGGTTAAGTCCTGTTGCTTGTCCCAACGAAGAGGCAAGCAGCATAATACTATTAGTGCTTCATCTAGCTGAGACTACCTTTTCTTAATGCAAGTGTTGGAGTGAGTGTGACTGTTATTCCTAAGACAATAAGCTAGTCTTCTCTGCTTAGGAGCAGACTGATTTTTCAAAAAAACAAACAAACATAAAAGGCCTACCAAATGAGAAACCCCACTTTAAAGTGTTTTCTTCTGAATCTGTAATATACAAAGAAACATAGAAAAGTGTGCCATTTTTCAAGTTTGATTTACTCAGTGCTAGGCAGAAATATGGATTTTAAAACACTTATATATTTATAGACAACATTTATGTGCCAAGCAGGTAGCATAGAATAATTTACAGACAATTTGAGTTTGTGCCATTAAAATGACTTAATGGCTTGTGTCCTACTTCAATATGTTTTTGTCTTCTTTATCTGGAATGATGACCTTCAGAAAGAAGTTAAAACCCTTGCTCAGATCATGGCTAGCGCTTCATATTTCTGCAGATTTCCTAATCACTCTAGTAAGTTTTTTGTGATCTTCATAATCTCCTGAGCATGTCATCGTGAATCTACAGACATGATGTTACATCAGATAAAATGCTCTTCCAAGCCTTCAGAACACTCTGTGATCCAAATCTATTGCAGTTACACCATGTCAAGATGTTGGCAAATAATGTCGTGGGGAATCTGTGGAGCACATATCACAGTACAGAAGTGAAATGAAAAGATGTCATCAGAGCAATTTCAAAATCAGAACAATTTGATAACCTGCCTTCTGATCAATGGTTTAATTTTCCTTATGTTAGCCTTAAAAAAAAAAAGAGTAAATATGCCCATTTAACTGAAATGTCACATGTCTACCATGTCTTTAGATTTGTGATAGCAAACAGGGAACAAGGTGATGTTGTCTAATTGGCAAAGATGTTAATTACAATAATCTGCTAGGAATTGTTTAACCTTATTTTGAATGATTGTGATTGCTGTGTGAGGGGTAGAAAATGATTCAGCTGCTCTCTGCTGCCCAATTGGCTCTCCTTCCTTCAACTGGCAGAAGGAGAAACCTCAAGATTTTTGGGAGCAAATTTATGAGGATAACTCTATTATGTGTTAAGCAACTTGGGCTAGACAGAGACAGCAACTGTACCAGCTGGAATATGGCAGACCTGGAAAGAAGTTCAGACAATGAAGACTAGAAATCTAAAGGCTGGGTGTGCTTGAGGTTTCCAATTAGGGCTGAATTCTTAGTATGACTACTATGATACACACCGGAGAAGAGGCACTGTGTGTCAGAAATTCTTCTGTGGAAATGAAGAATGTAGACAGAAAAAGAGAAAAGGTTGTTCTAGTTGGTTAGAGCTAAATGTAAGTTCAACTTAAATTTTGCCATGTTGTATAAAGACATGTGCATCTGCCTATCTAAAATAACTGAGTAGAGCAATAGAGGTAATAACTGACATTTATGATTTTGAATCTGTATATACTAAATGCATGTAGTTATTATGATCTGGAAACTAAGATAGTGACATTTTTCAAAAAATAAGTTGCTTTTTTTTTTAATATAACAGGTTTTGAAAGAAACAAGAAAAAGAGAAAAAAAAAAGGAAATTAGTCTATTTCACAGTATATTTTCACAATGGAGAGTAGTGAATAATTGTTTTGCATTTGTGTGTGTATGGGAACTGCTGAATCACAGCCTGAACCACTGATTGGTCACCTGAGGTGAGCATCGAGTCAGCCATGGGGGCACAGGTGGCGGTGATAATACCTGTCTGATTGGAAGGGGTGGAGCCTGGCTCCACCTCTCCCCAAACCCCATTTAGGGGCTGACCACCACCAGGAAAGGATCTCTTCTTGGAGATCCCTCCTACGTGGAGTCTACTGTGAGCCTTTGTCATCTGAAAGGTGAGCCATCTTCCTTTTTGTATTATTTGTGTACCATCTATATAGACCTAATCAAATATACCATCATCTATACTATTTTTTGAGTATCATCTTTGAGATTACTCACGTTACAGTGTGATTCTTAAAGAATCATTAATATAATTTCTTGTTAATAAAAAAAGATCAAGATAAGAGTAGAGCAAACAATGCAATAAGTAATTAAACACAGTCATTTATCTGTGATTATTAATTTGTAGGTGAATTAACATTGCTCAGGCAGAACCTCATGTTCCATTTATTCCAGAAAATTGTAAGAGTCTCAGAGTTTTCCTAATGCAATCTTCCTGGTCAGTAAACTCCAAATTGCAACTTGATTTTCAGAGTACAGTTTCACTGTTCACAGAAAAAGAAGGTCAAAGTTGTAAAGTTAATAATCTGAAAAGAATTGTAGTGAAGCTAAATCTTGACTTCATTAGAAAATACATTATACAAAATAATAATGTGTTTCATTGGAAAAAAAAAAAATCTAATGAATTATTTGCATAACTTCTGTAATAATCTTTTCTCCTTCCTCTAAGCAGTAGCAATTAATCAGGCTGGGCTACCAAACATTAATCTGTCTTTTTATAGAGATAATTACATTTCCAAATAGAAAACAACTTGTATAAAAGAAAGTGTCATTTGAGATCAGAGATGCATGGGAAAATGCTAACATTTTTCATAATGTAAATTAATTGATTCTAAAAATAAAATGAATATATAATTAGGTATATATAGATCTGAAGACCAATTTGAGTCTGTTAGATGCACAGTTAAGTGGCTTTTTAAACTGGAAAAAAGAATTTACTAGTGATTAATTTGGAACAAAATGATTAGGAAACCAAAATCTGCTTATGTAAGCAATACCTCTTGTTCATTACAACATTTTTACATTAAGATTCCATCCTGCTTATTTCAACATAATGCAAAATTTAATTGATTTCAGTATGAATAGAGCTTCATGAGTGCTTTTTTTTTCCTTTCTTAAAAAAAAGAAAGGGAAAAAATATTGAAATATTATCACGGAGATGATGAATTTCAGATGTGCTGACCTGGTATTTAAACCTCTCCAACCATCCTCCTGTGAAGCACAGTACTATAAGGTGTTAAAAATATTATAAAATTCATCTTACAAGACACCACTGAAACAAATACTGAAACTGCTTAAAAATAAGATTTCTAAGCATATTCACGAAATACATGAGAGAGAATCCAAACCTTCCTCCTAGTTCTTTTGCTTAATTTGAAACACCAAGATTATTCTAGTGGCTCCTGAATGTTTAATGGTGATTTGTCAAAATATTTTTTTCTGTGTAAAGTTACAATAATGTTCTGAGTGTGTAAATGAAGCCAAACCAGAGGACACCTTTTTCTCTTCATGTGCAGATATTTCCTTTCTGTAGAAATGAGAAATTATGGGCCAGGCAGGAACCACTGTTTCTTTCAGAGGAGGTCAGACCTGGAAACTATGAATTTGGAGTCAGTATCTGTATGGGAACTGCTGAATCATGGCCTGAAGCACTGATTGGTCCCCTGAGGTGAACATCAAATCAGCCATGGGGGCACAGGTGGAGGTCATAATCCCTGTGTGATTGGAAGGGCTGGAGCCTGGCTCCACCTCTCCCCAAGCCCCATTTAAGGACTGACCACCACCAGGAAAGGATCTCTTCTTGGAGATCCCTCCTATGTGGAGTCTACTGCGAGTCTTTGTCATCTGAAAGGTGAGCCATTTTTCCTTTTTGTATTATTTGTGCACTATCTGTATAGACCTATCCAAATATACCACCTTCTATACTATTTTTGAGTATCGTCTTTGAGATTACTCACGTTACAGCATCACAACAAAGAAACGTTCTCACATGAGCTTGTGAGGACTGGATCTGTTTTTTTCTTTCTGTTTGCAATGCACTGAACTAAGTCAGGAGCTCCAAAGCTTTCATGCATCAATTGTAACAATCTCTGGCCAGATCAGATGAAGAAGAGAATGAATAGATTTTATAAAGTGCTTTTAAGGTGCAGAGTTAGAAGGCGAATGCTCTGACAGCTTCTTACATCTACGTAATTTCTAGACTGCTCCTAGATGTTGATAGGCTCCAGGTAATTTGGGAGTAGCGGCTAACATGAGATTCAGAGAATGGGTTTCAGGTGGAGAGCTCAAAATAGGTGCTACATTTCTAGAGCTGCTAATTTCCCCACCCTTGAAGGTTATAATTAGCATACCTCTTCTGTTTCAGAAAATGAATAGACTTTTTTTAAACTCAGGAAGGCCTTAAAAAAAGTATTATTTGGTCGTCTTTTAATCTGTTCACTGAAAATATATTAACACAAAGAAAATGTTACAAGCAAACCTCTTAAGGGATTATTTGCATTTTGCCTGAAAGAAAGTAAATCAACAATTGGCTGTTGCAGACATTAAAAATACCACCTGAATTGTGACACTGCTGTTAAATTAATTATAAATGCTTCAGAGATCTAAATAACATGAATGCTTTCAAGAAGGTGGAATTCTCATTTTTGATTTATGGAAAGAAATTACATATATAATAAACAATTTGGAAATAGTCTACCTCCTTAGGATAATTGTTTTTTTTTTTTGCTTTAGCTTCTGTCTGCTCAGTATTTACATCCAGAATAACACAGCTAAAAAGTTGTGTGAAATTTGTTTTGACAAATGATGTTTTAGAAAGCTATTAGAATTAACGAGTGAGAGGTTGGTAATAAAATTAAACTGTTTTTTTTTGTAGTATGGTTTAATGGACAAGATGAATAACCACTTTGTTTGAAAGTTAAACTCTGTCACTTCCGGTGAGAGATTGGACAAAAAATCAAATCAAAACAAAACAAACATTTTGAGTTATGCCTTTATTTTTCTTCTTTTTTTTTTTGTAGTATATATTTTAGAGTGCAAGAAATAACACTTACTTATTGTGGTGTTATTAAAGGGACATTCAACACAGAAATCAGAATATGGAGGAACTATATCATCTCTGCCAAAAAAGCACTGCTGTGACAGAGCTTATCGTCACTGATAGTGTTGTGTTCATTGGGTTGTCTTCAAAAACAGGATAATACAGCAACTTCAGATGTGAAAGTTAGGCTATTTGTTTTTTTTTCTGTCTTGGATGTTAAGTTGAAAATATGTTCTGTCCAGTGTTTGGAAAAAACACAACAAAACAAAACAATAAACAGCACCCATAACCCCACAACAGAATGCAATATTTCTTTTTTTTATTGCCTGCAATTAGTAAATTAGATTTTGGGTCCTATCTCAGTGTCTCCTGCTGCAGATTGGAAAACTGATGACCTGAAAACCTTTGTGGTTTTTGAAATATGGAAGAGTACAATGACAGTTGCAAAGTTTACCGAGTATTGAAATGGAATTCAAACTTATTGTTCTATGTAACATTTATTAGTTTGTAAATGTCATCAATTATAACTTTTGTTATCATCATTGAGGATTCTGGAATTTCCTCTGCCTTTTTTAGATAAGTGATCTACCCCTGTTATAACTCTTGTATATACCTCTGATGTGAATGAAACAACTATTTTCTCATGTGTTTTGCTGCCATCTTTCTTCTGAAAATTTTGTAAAGAGATTTAAACACATTGAGAAAATCAAAGGCAAATGGAAGTAGATGGAGAGAGGAAAAGCTAAATAAATGAGGCTTACTAGCAAATTTCCATCAATATTGGAAACTATTTTAGACCNTATGCCTTTATTTTTCTTCTTTTTTTTTTTGTAGTATATATTTTAGAGTGCAAGAAATAACACTTACTTATTGTGGTGTTATTAAAGGGACATTCAACACAGAAATCAGAATATGGAGGAACTATATCATCTCTGCCAAAAAAGCACTGCTGTGACAGAGCTTATCGTCACTGATAGTGTTGTGTTCATTGGGTTGTCTTCAAAAACAGGATAATACAGCAACTTCAGATGTGAAAGTTAGGCTATTTGGTTTTTTTTCTGTCTTGGATGTTAAGTTGAAAATATGTTCTGTCCAGTGTTTGGAAAAAACACAACAAAACAAAACAATAAACAGCACCCATAACCCCACAACAGAATGCAATATTTCTTTTTTTTATTGCCTGCAATTAGTAAATTAGATTTTGGGTCCTATCTCAGTGTCTCCTGCTGCAGATTGGAAAACTGATGACCTGAAAACCTTTGTGGTTTTTGAAATATGAAAGAGTACAATGACAGTTGCAAAGTTTACCGAGTATTGAAATGGAATTCAAACTTATTGTTCTATGTAACATTTATTAGTTTGTAAATGTCATCAATTATAACTTTTGTTATCATCATTGAGGATTCTGGAATTTCCTCTGCCTTTTTTAGATAAGTGATCTACCCCTGTTATAACTCTTGTATATACCTCTGATGTGAATGAAACAACTATTTTCTCATGTGTTTTGCTGCCATCTTTCTTCTGAAAATTTTGTAAAGAGATTTAAACACATTGAGAAAATCAAAGGCAAATGGAAGTAGATGGAGAGAGGAAAAGCTAAATAAATGAGGCTTACTAGCAAATTTCCATCAATATTGGAAACTATTTTAGACCCATTTGGAATATCATTTGAGTTATAACATGGCATATTTTTGTACATATTTGATTAGTCACTCAGAAAAAGATGCAACAGGACCTCTGAAAGTAAGGTAAAGAAAACATTCAATTAATTTCACTGACAAACTACAGTAAAAAAGAAGCAATGATTAACAAAGTGTTTGAAATGTGTTGACCATAACACCAAAGATTGGGTTGAGTTACAAGGTCAACTATTCACTTAATCCCAAGAAGGATTCACAGTATGGGTAATAATTTACATGTTTAACTTGTGTAAAACTAAGCAGTTTTACTAAATCAATGTATGATTTTTGCAGTAGCTTAAAGTTGAATACTGATGTCAAATTCTCTAATATGTCCCATAATCATGAGACCAATTAAGCTGTAAAATTCCAGTCTTGATAAATTCTTATCACTTGCTGAGCTAATGACTTTAGTATGAGATTAAATTTGGCTATTCTTGTTTTCCAGTATTTGTAATCAATGAATAAATGTCTTTTCTTTGTAGATTTTAAATTATAGAATAGAGAACAAACATGAATACATGTCTGTTGGCTTTCTTTGAAACAGAAATGGGCCTGGGTATGCTTGAAAAGTGAGACCATAAGCATCTAATGAGGTTCAACAAAGTATTGAAGTTGTGTTGAAACAATCCCAGATATGAATACAGACTGGGAGGAGAACTCATTAAGAAAAGCCCTGTGGAGAAGGATTTGAAGGTCCTGGCAGATGGAAGGCTTGACTTGAGCAAGCTGTGTGCACTTGTTGCCTGGAAGG
This sequence comes from Odontophorus gujanensis, assembly GCA_013399175.1. Classification (NCBI taxonomy): domain Eukaryota; kingdom Metazoa; phylum Chordata; class Aves; order Galliformes; family Odontophoridae; genus Odontophorus; species Odontophorus gujanensis. Next base: position 199,781 of record VXAB01003954.1, read on the forward strand.
CTAACAGTATTTTGGGATGCATCAAAGGAGGGGAGGCCAGCAGGGAGAGGGAGGTGATTGTCCTGTTCCACTCTGCTTTCATGAGGCCCTATCTGGAGTACTGTGTCCAAGTGTGGGGCCCCGAGTACAGGATGGGTGTGGAGCTGTTGGATTGGGTCCAGATGGGGGCCACAAAAATGATCAAAGGGCTGGACTATTTCTCTGAAGACAGGTTGAGGAAGTTGGACATGTTTAGCTTGGAGAAGAGAAGGCTCTTGAGAGGCCTCATTGTGGAAATATGTGAGGGGAACTTACAAACAGGAGGGAGACCGATATGTTAAGTGGTCAGAAAGTGATGACTGGGAATGGCTTTAAATGGGAAAATTCAGGTTAGATGTTAGGTGGGAATTCTTTACTCAGGGAGTGTTGAGGCACTGGAACAGGTTGTTCAGAGAAGCTGTAGAGGCCCCTCCTCTGTAGGTATTCAAGACCAGAATGGATGGGGCCCAGAGCAGCCTAATCTAGTGGGTGACAATCCTGCTTACAGCAGGAGGCCTGCAATTAGATAATCTGATTTCTTTCAACTGAAACCATTCTGTGATTCTATTTATGAATGGGCTACTCTTATCATAATGCCTCTGTTGCAAGAATTATGAGTCTTTGCTCATATAGATGTCTTCACATACTCACATTGAAAAACATAGATTTTTTTTATTTTTTTTTTTGAGGCTAAAGCCAAAGGCAGTTAGCTGAAATGATGAAAAATATTTTGAAATGTGTAAGTGCTTAGAGTTTTCTGGACTTCAGTAGTATAGAAAGCTGGATCTTCACCAATGAACTCAGATTCATCTTCCTCACACACAATACTCGTCTTATTTATTTTGTTTTTATTTATTTATTTATTTTTTACAGGATAACTCTTAAGTATTGAAGTAAATTAATTAGCATCTTGTCTTCTGTTCTTGGTATAATTGGAGTATGACCTTCTAGAACATACATCTTCCCCCAGTGATTTTTGGCCAGGAAAGCAAATCTTTTTGGTGGTGTCCTAGGTTATTGTAATAGGAATGTGATTTCATTTCATATATTCTTTCTCTTTTGACAAAATCTGCTGGTGGTTTACCTTGCAGCATCATGCAAGTGTTGCCATTTATGGCTAGAATACATTTTTACTTTCTCTGTCCTTAATTGACCCATGTGCAACAGAGTCTGAAATGCATGGCTTACTTGCCCTGTGCACTGTAAACACTGTATGCAAGTCCAGGAGTTAGCGCTTTGGCAATGGAAACATTACAAATCTGTCAGAATGACTTGAAACCTGAACAATTTTGTCTAGAAAAGCAGAGCCAATAAGCCAGGGACAGCTGTATATTAATAATGCTGTACAGAGCTAGTGCCTTTGATCAGTGTTTCCCCATACCGCTCAAGTAACTGAGTAGTTCAGTGCATGCTAACATTCTGTTAAGCACAGCCAGCTTCTTAATCACTGCAGTAAAAACAACACCAAGAAAAACCTATATGGAAGACTGCATCTGAAGAAGTAGTTGTATAGTTGTTTAGGTGGAAGATCTGATATATGATGCAACCATTTTTGGAAAGTGTTAAATCTAAACAAACAAACAAAAAGTCATGCAGAAATGACTGAAAAAAGCACAAGACCTAAGTGAGAATGCCAGTTGCTCATACTATCACGTTCCAAGTTACAAAATTAGAAGTAAAATTGCTCTCAAGGAAGAGAATTTACGATGATAATGGAACTGCATGTAGGTCATATAGTCTACCTTTCCAAAGTTCGCAGCCTGATTGAAAAAGTTACTTCTAAGGTTCTCAAGATGAAACTCATTTAAAGTACAGTTTTGTATAGGTTCTGTATTCTTGTGCAACCCATTTTGTTCAGTTTTGTGCAACAGCTCTCAGCAATGGAATACATTATCCACTGTACTGATTCTTTTTATCATTGCCTTTCTGGAGTTGAAATGCTTCTCTCTGGTAAATTCAGTTTGATATTCATTTAGACCATCGTTTTAATGTGGAATTGCAATGAATATGGTTTTACTGCCTTCTCTGTAAAATTTTGCTCAGTTTATAAGTAGGTAGTTCTGAGGAAAAACCTAAATTACCTGAAGACAATGGCAGCCAATGTGGCTTCCAAATGATGACTGATATCTTGAGAATAATTACATGTCATGTGGTGGTTTTTCCTTAGTGCACATTTCTTAACTTCTGCTTTCTAGAATGGATGTTTGATAGGGACAATGGATTTAGTGGCTGCTAATGCCACATCCCAGACCCTCATATCTAGTGAGTTATGGCAAAATTTGTAATTGCAATGGGCTTGAACAGCAAAGAAGAAAATGAAAAAAAAAAAGCCCATTTATCCGAGGCATCAAGCAAAACTATGAAATGCAAAGGGGGTAATGGCAGTTTCACTATAAATAAAATATTCATGTTGCTAACTTACATAAAACAAAAGATGGAGTGTTTTCTGCAGGGAAATTACTTTATCTGATGTGCTCCATTTATGCATGATAGAGTTTTAAATTTTTGAAAACCCCCGTGGTTATTTTTTTCTTTTTTGATTTCTGGCAGTTTTAATTTTAGTCTTATAAACCGATAGATGTAAAATTTCTTGCTGAAAGGGCCTTATTCTTTTTAAAGCCATATTTATTACATTCAGCAAAAACAATTGTTTCTGTCAATGGTAATGAATACAAAATCAATATTAAAGTCTGCATTCACATAGACTTCATGGTACGAATTGGATACCTCAGTTTTAAAATGCCCTATAATACAATGTGTCTTCATTTACTTCCAGCAAATTTTTAAAATTCTTCACATTTTGAACTCTGCTCCAGAGATTCTAATTTTGCACCAGGTGACTGAAAAGCCAGCAGCTGCAGGCAAAGCTGTCTGGTAGTGATGTTCCTTTGTCCTGCCCCAGGGATTTATGTGTTGCCCAGGTTTATAGTTTTGTGGTACTCTGATCATGTAGCCCAGGTAAAAGGTTTGCACTTCCTGATTGTCAAGTCGTCTCTCATCTTTAATTTTTCCAGTCCCCACTGCTAGAGAAAAGTAGAGTAAGTTTCACAATCTATGTTTTTTTTCTTTCTCTTTTTTTTTCTAATTTATTTTCTTCCCCCCCCCCCCCCCCCCCCCAGTTTGAGCAGGACTTCAAGCGTAACTCTCTAAGAAATTCAACCTTTACCTTAATGTATCATTGGATTATGTGATCTGATGGCCCTTCCTCTGCCCTCATTATGGAGAATCAAAATATCTGGTTTCCTCTTTTCAAAGGCAAACTGCAGAGATACTGGTGTACAAAATCTCTTGTATACTGTGAAGGCTTGATGTGGAGCTGAAGTTGGTTTAAGAAAAGTAGGTCTGAAGAAATGGAGGTCTTTGTTCTCAACCTTCCCTGAGACATTCATAGTCCCAAGTTGTTTCTGCATTGTTACAAGCAGGATTTTTAAAGTAGTCATGATCTTACTGAATTTTGGCCAGGATATCAAACTTAAACCCCTTCAGAAAGGTGCTTCTGCCAAATTTTATGCATTATGGTACTTCAGGTAATATTACATTTCAGCAGCTTGTGCTGATTTGTTTGCATATGTTCAGTGTACCAGAGGGGGAATAAAAACCACAAAAATTCTGTTGAAGTCTGTGAAAAAGTAAATTCTTGGAAGGTGTTTTAAAATGCCAGGGCATAATAGAATATAAGAAAAAACAGTAAACTTAATCTATTTAAAATGAATACCGTGACCTGATTTTTGGTCTGTTGGCTATAAGCAACACAATGGTTTTAGTAGATGTATTTTATTCAGATAGCAAAAGGCACAGAAGTTTGTCACGTACAGTGAAAAGCTTTGTAACTAAACAAGTGTAATGATTATCATTTCAAACAAATGATATAGTTTAAACTACATAGGTTACAAGAATTTAGTTGATTGTACTTAAAAGATGTGCATTGTAGAAGGAACATGCATACTGTGGTATAAATAGGTGCTTAAACACATCATGCTAGGAGACACATTCTTGTTTTGTTAGCATTTAAAACAATGCTGCAGTTTAGTGACTGTCCCGTAAGTACTGGATCAGGTCTACTAACAGCATCTTTGCCCTTGAATCTTCAAAGTAACAGATAAATGCCATCAGTTAAGAAGGGAACTCCAACTTTGCTCTAAGAACCTCTTATTAGGAGATGATAGTGGTGACGGAAGCACAGCTCTTAAGAGATTCAAGAAGATAAGCTAAGAAATAGAATAGATTTGTTGTGTATCAACAAATGATAAGAAACTGGTCAACCAGTTCTCAACTCACCTCACTGTCCACTCATCTGTTCCACACTTTCTCAACTTTGTTATAAGGATACTGTGGAAGACATTGTCAAATGCCTTCTGAAGTGAAGATAGACTACATCCACTGCAATGCATACAAACCTAATAAAGTCTTCATTACAAATATAGAAGAAATATTTACCTGAACTATGATTCCAAAATAAGGAGGTGCTTAAAAAATGTTAGAGGTAACACTTCATTTCTCCCAGGCTGTTGTTTTGAGAAACAGTAACCTCTTTAACTTTGTTGTGAGAAAACTTTGCTAAGGCTGTTACATACACTTATTTGGGGGTTAGATATAAATTTATATTGCATATTTGCCCAAGGGTCAGCTTTTCTGCTGTCTTAGAAGTCTTGAAAGCAACAGTGCATAAAGGTGGTTGAAAATGATTCTGTATTTTGATACTGGCTTCAGCTTTTGTCATCATGGAGGACATCTTGACAATTTTTGCCATTATACAATGCAGTATTCCACTGTTTTTCTAGGAATTATTCTGAATTACTATGTTGGTGGGATTTATAACATGGTTTGATTCATTACTGAAGTCTTTATGAATGAAGTATTATAAATGTGCAAAGAATTTTTTTTTAAGTATTTCTTCTGAGAAATATAAGAAGAGATCCACAGAATGGTTTTATCATTAGCATAAAGACACTGCCACTTTCTGGAGGGAAAGACATTTTGTTTAGCCTTGAGGCAGCTCAGTCTTTACACAGAAGCATAAGAAATGTAGCTCCTGGCAGTTTTTATCATTACTAATAAATGAATAAGCACATTTTCTGCAAAAAAACACCCCCCACATTTCTTCAGAAGAACAAGTTACACAGTTCTTATCAATAATTCTATGCAAGTAAAATTCAGCCCTGTGGGACTGTATTGTTGCAAGTTTTTTTTGTACAATTGCTTTTCAAAAAAGAAAAATAGACTGAGATTGATGAATGATGGATACATTTTTAGATGTAATTAGAAGAAAAAACTGTTAAATTCCCAAGTTCTTCCAACAAAGGGAGTAAAAATGCTGTACAACTATGATTTGATAGATAAAATCCTATTAAAATGTATTGAAAACAGGAAAATTGGGCAGCTATATGAGTGGAGATTGACAAACCTTAAACAGTCACAAATGTGTGAATACATTATATATACATTTAAAATTTTAATTTGGGAAATGAGCAGATTAAGAATCATGGTGTTGAGTACAAATGGGGTTTTTATGGGAAGAGAAACAGAAATATCAATTGTATCAGAATGCTGTTAGAACTAGGTGGAAATTGCATCACAACAGCTATAGAGAAGTCTCACTGCTGCCATTAAGTATATAAGTATCAACAGATTTTTGTTAGACAGATGAGTAGCAGAAGAAAAAAGATTTAATATTGGAGTTACTTGAGATTAGCATCAAATTGTTTCAGAACTAACAAAAAATAATTGAAAAGCAAGATCATTTTTCAGTCAGAACGTATCCTGGCTATAAATGACTTTTACACTTTTTAGGCATATTAGCTGAAAAGTTTTGTAGTAATAATTGCGTCTTTTTTGAGTTTCTTAGTACTTTGGAAGTTAGTATTCTCTTTGTGTTTTACCTTTTAGAACTAAGTCTTTATTCAAGTACAAGCAGTGAAAAAGTCAAGATCAGTAGCTAGTCTACAGACTGTGGATTTCTGTTGCTGGTAGATACAGATATCAGTTCTGAGTGCATCTGTGCTGTGGCTCCTTTGGTTCTGTTGGTAATAGTTATCTCATGAATTATAGGGCACCAGATAACTTCTGGTGGAGATGAGAGAAAATGAAGAATACTTCACAACCCATACCTACGTTTTCTTGCCTTTAAGAAGCTGCTTGCATCCAGAGTGGTAATTAGAGGCTAAACATAATGGGCTCATCATTTTTGGAATTTAATTCATAAGGAAGGTCAGATAGTATTTAAAGATCTCAAAACTAAGAATGATTTGGTTCAGAGTGGCAGTATCAGGAGATGCATTAGTTGTAATATACTATTCTCGCACTTTCAAAGACAAAGTCAACAGAAATTACCAACAACCTGTTAGGGCAGACAAGACTTCTTGAAAAACCATATACACAAAAGCATTGCAGAAGGAACTGTTCATGAAAACTGCTATTGTCTGCTCAGTGTAGCTCATAGTCTTGGTGTTGTTTTAATTTCCCTGTTCTTCAATACATTTTAATGCATATTTTTTGTATTAGCATACATCAGGGATACCAGCAATATTTTTACTTATGAGCCCAAATGATAAAGGAATATCTGATAGAAGATGACAGCAACTTTTGGTACTCATTCTTATTAATTTATCAGAAAATACAAGATGAAGAGTATTTCCTTGCTTTTATTAGAGTTTTATGGAGAGGAAAAAAATAAAATCTAGAGAATCAAGAAGATTGTCAAGCATGGACCTGGTGCTGATTTCAAAAGCATGCAGTGTCAGGCAAAAAGATCTGTGTTATGTGATGACTTAAAATAAGCCATATGGTAAAAGACTAACTTGCTATTTCAGCCTAGCTCAGTATAGGAAAATTGCTATATCTCACATAAATCACAGTTTCTCCAGTTAGAGTACAGTCTCACAGCACTTGCATGCTAAGTAACATTCACAATAAATGCATAAAGTCTGAAGCCTTCACAGTCCAATACCAGGCAGTATGATGTTAAAGTCATGCGTAAAAATTGAACCCTGCTTCCAATCACCCAAGAGCTTGCAGGCTCTTAACAAGACAGTTGTATTGTTCATGGCTAATAACCTGCTTCCGTGCTTATGGGGGTGCAATATAGATTATATGAGTTCAATGAAGGGTTCTTTATGTGGGTTATCTCAGACTCTCTTTTGTCTGGATTTATTACGTCTGTCAGTGATGTGCATAAGCTCAAGCTGTAAAAGATGACTGCTGTACTTCTTAGATATATGTGTCTCCCTCTCCAGTTCTTGGAACAGCTCCAGCATGGCTAAGGATCAGAACTGCCATGTTCATCTGAGAGCAGTCTTAGATCTGTAGTTCCTTCTGTGGCTTAGGAAGATGAAAAAGGGACACAAAAATGTCAGCTCTTGTAGAAAGTAATGTGTTCACTGAGCTGATACCTGGCTATCATTAAAGTGGTGCCTGTTTTGTTTTCCACAGCCATGAGCAGTTTGCATTTTACTCTACAGCTTGATTTTCAAGGATTCTGAATTTATCTGGACCTGGAAAATCACAGTGGTCTGCTGCTAACTGCCTCTTTTTTCTTTTTCTTTTTTTTCCTTTTCTTTTTTTCTTTTCCTTTTTCCTTTTGTTTCAGAACAAACGTAAATTTTTCCTTTGGAAAATTATCTTAAAGTAATAGAAACAAAATTTGAAGGCATTACCACAAATCCATTGCTTTAAAAAAGTGCAGAAATTCCTACAGGAATGTATGCACGGATTTAATTTGGACAGCTACAACCAAAATGCAAAGGTAGCTGAAAACTATAGCATAGGCTTCACAACGGTTTTCAGTCTGATGTTCATAAGAAATTGTTATGCTTACTCTATTGTACTAGAATACAAATTCTAGCTGGATAAAGATGGATGTAATATTCTGCACCTTCCTAATTTTGCTCTGCAAGTTGGCATTAAATTCTTCATAATCAAGCAGTAATATTTAACATTTGTATTTTATAGATAATACACAGAACTAACTAGCAGATTTAAAAGGAGGAATCCATTATGACCTTCTATTTTATTTGACCTTTGTCATAGTCCCATCTCGGTATACTTGTATTCTGTTGACATCTAAACATTATTTTCTTTTGCAAATTTATACCTCATGGTATGAATTTGTGACTTTTAAAATCAATTCAGAGTAAAGAGAAGTAAAGAGAATTAGATACACTCCTAGAAAAGTTGTTCTAGTATTTTCTCTCACTAATAAAAATGTCTGCTTTTCTGAACTTATCTTGCCATCCGTTTCTGGTCATCAGGTTTTTCTGTAACTGCCTGCTAGAAAAAAAGTGGCTTCTATCAGAAGACTACCTGGAATCTTAGTCTGCAGATATTCCTTGAGTGTTATGGAGTAATGCTGTAAGCCTTCTGTAAGAGGTGGTTACGGATTGAGATGACAGTATGCATCGGAGATAACAGTATGCATCAGTGAAAGCAGATTTTTATTGCATCCACTATTCTGGTTACTTTCTTCATCCTACAACATCTTCAACTTTGCAACATCTTTTCTGTATAGTCAATATGATTTTTTAAGTAGTCATTTTTTATATGTACTTCTAGAGAGCTACTTGGATAAAAGTTTGTGTTTAGTTCAATGACAAAAGAAAAAGAATGCAAAGAGTGTGGAGATGCACAGTAGGCTTTTTTTTTTTCAATAAAAAAGGAAGTATATATTCTGTATACAATGTACCTGATAAAGAAAAGAGAAATGCTTAAGTATTTTGTCATGAACATTCCATGCATAAATTATAATCATAACATACCAATGAATTCTACAAGAACGCAATCTTGGCTGGAGGGGTAGTTATGGAATTATTTTTCACTTAATTTCCTTGCTTGGTGAAAATACAAGTAACAAAGCTATTTGCAGATATTCTGAAATAAACAGGACAATAGAAACAATGAATATATAGCTGAAATTATATTACTTAGTGAAACTTAAGCCAATTAATCTGGAATCAATGGTTCCAAAGTTATTTTCTCTCAGTGACTGTTTTATTTTTCTTTCCTAAAACTGAAGAAGAATGGCCACAACTATATCACTGTTCAAACAGCTGTCATTCTTATAGTCACAAACTGCCTATCTGAAAGAAAGAGGATAGGCTATAAATCCTCAAAAGGTGCAAGTTCCAGGCTGTCCATAAAATTCCTGGGGGAAGTTTGGTCAAGAAAGACCAAATTACTACCCAGTACTGTCATGGATAATGTTCAGGTGTTTCCAGTCCCTACAACACCAAAGCAGCTGCAAGAGTTTTAGGTATTTTGGGATATTGGTGTTCCTTTATACCTCATTTAGTGCAGCTGCTGAGACCATTACACAGACTCACAAAAAAGGGGCAACTATGGGACTGGGGGAAAACAGAACATGAGGCTTTGCAACAGGCAAAACAGGCTGTTAAACAAGCACAGGCATAGGGGAAAATTTGATCCTACCCTCCCAAACAAACTGGATGTTCAGGATGGCTTTGGCTGGGGCCTGTGGCAACGTCAGAGTTCTGTTTGGACCCCCATTGGATTCTGGTCTCAGGTCTGGCATGGAGCACAAGAGAGATATAGTATGATTGAAAAAGTTATTGGCTGCCTACTCTGCATTACAGGTGGTAAATAACCCAGACAGCTGAGATCATAGTTAAGACCACCCTGCTAATTCCAGGGTGGGTGAGAGATCTGATCCACATTCCGAAGATAGCGGTGGCCCCAGCACGAACAGTGGCATGATGGGTCGCCTATCTCAGCCAGAGGAGTACTCTGTCTTCATCACTGTTGAAAGGAGAACTTCAGAAGATCCTAGGCCCAGTGATGTATTACAGAGATGCACCAAAAGAAACATTGTTCACTCCACCAGAGAAAAGTCCCACCCAGGAGGGAAAATATCCCAGTCCTGAAGATGCCTGGTACACAAATTTGTCCAGCATAGGCAACCTGAGCAAGTTTTATAAGATCAACTGATAAGCAGTCATCTATCCTCTTTTCTCTCTTCTCTTTATTTTTAAGGACTTGTTCAAGAAATTTAGGGAGACATCTTTTCTTCACAAAATGATATTCTTTTTTTCTTGATTTTTTTTTCTTGACCCACTTATGCTCTTGTTCAGAATTGCACTTTCATGTTTTATTTTCTTTGTAAAAGTCAGTTTACATAACTGCCATTTCTCTCCAATCTATTGTTTTGAGTGAACCAGTATGCCAGTTATTTACCTGGAATAGTGTCATTTTAGTCTGCAGTGCAATTAGTACTTTGATCCTTTACAAAACCTACATAATTCCTTCTGTTAATTACACTCTCAGTTTTGTGTGAAGAGGACTGGACAGGTATTTCATTTCCAGAAATAAAGCTCTCTGATTTATGTCTCTTCAGAATAACTAAGATATGGTTAGCTATTTTTCCAGCTGGGTGATAACAGTTTTGTGCTTTCTTATACTGTTCCTAAGGATAAAAAAGAAAAAAAAAAGAAATAAAGGGAAGATAAAAAGGGATCCAGCTTTTGAGTTTTCAAACTACAGATTTTCATGCAATTTGTATGTAAAGAGTATCAGTGTACATACATACATACCTGTTGTCGCAAAGTGTTTCAGAGCTCTGGCTTTGTAACTTTTGACTTCTGTCTTATTGCCAGAAACATAATCAGGGCCCCCTCATAATATATAAAAATATACATATGCTGATTTTCTTACACTATTGTTTTCTCACCACACTAATGTGTAGAGGATTTAAAGAAACACTTCTGCACCGTGAATGTATGAATTTAATCTTCGTATCTTAGCTCTTACCATTTCCCTTCAAAGTAACGAATTAATTACTACCGGTGAAATCTGTTGCAATTTCACTTCATGCTGTTGATGGTGGAGTCAGAGTTGACTACTCAGCAAATAAATCTTGCACAGTACTCTGTTGCAGTTTAACAAAATTTATGCTATTGGTCGAGCGAACTGCTGGAAATCTTGTACTCAGGGCTCTCCAAAATATAATCGAGAGCGTCAGGAGAAATCATTACAGAATGCATGGCTGCCCAGATTTATCTGTTACATCAGACAGCTTTAAAGCATGCAGTATGTACAAAAGGTGGAGTAATGGAGAGCTATTCAGGTACAGTAGCACAGCTATGGAACATGGCCAAGAGAGTCATACATTAATTTTAGCAACATATATTTTAAATATAAAGGAGTAATTACTTTTTATGGTTCACATTAATTTTGAGAAGAGAATAAAATCCAAGAACTCCTTGGTGAATTTATTTCAAAGACAGATGCAGGGAACTCAGTAAAATAAGCAGATAAGACACAGTTCCTTACACTGAATTTTAAAAGGAGCTGTTTTGTTACTTAATGATGAAAAACATGAATTCTCATGACAAAATGTTGAGGCAACATGCATACAACATTTTGACCAAAAGATTTTAAAAAACGCTATTGAAAACAGTGTTTATTCTACAGTTTTTCTATCCTGTTGTCAAGCATTATAGAGTAACCTTGTGGTTTGAGTGATTATAATTGCTCTTTGCAGTTCAGTTATTACAGAGAAAAACATGCATCTTTTATACTCTTTAGAAATGTCTGCTGCTTTCAAAGTATGATAAAGAAAAATGAATAGTAAAGAGAAACTAAAAGTACTACACTGTTTGTCAGTACATACACTGACAGTATGCAGAGCCTCATAAAGCTACATGTATTGAGCCCGAAACCATAAAGTGTACATGTCATTTTGAAAACTTATACATACAGAAATAAAATAAAGGGCTTGTATTTTGTGTATCCATATTTGATACAATTTGCCTTTTGTATAAAATCACTCCCATGGTGTTAAAATGATCAAGAAATATTTTACACACTGCATTATTTATATTAAAGATGTAAATAAAATTTTAGACTTTAGTGTTTTCTGTATTCAAATAAATGTCTGTTAAGAGATTTGGAGAAACAAGCAGGAAATTGAAGTAGGTGTTTAGCAAGGTTGAAACAATAAATAACTGAGTCTGATGCAGAGAGCAGAAAGAGTGTACAGAAAAAAACCAATTAAATTCATATGTGAACAGAATACTGTAGTAGCAAAACTGAGAGAACATGGGTTGAGAAATTATGAAATCGAACCTTCTCCACCCTGCATTTATAGTGTAATTCACCTTACAAACATTTCCCAAGGAAACTGCTGTATGTTAGTGGACAGAACGCACAGAGATGGAAGGTAATTTTTAAAAAATGGGTTTTTTTTTATATGGTGAGGAACTCTTGCTTATCACGATAATATTTGTTGCCAAAAGTACCAATAAGAAGCAGAGGATTTTGGATTTTTTTTCTTAATTAAACCTAGCTAATTGGGTACAGTATTACAGATAAAAAGAGCACTATGTGTGAAATACTGTTATGATTATTGTGCAGAACTTACTTTACCATTTTCTTCTGATGCAAAAACCATGTTAATGAAGAACAACGTTAAACAGTTGAGAGAGGAAAAGAATCTTCTGTGTAAAGAACTAGAAGTGGACAACTTACTCTGCTGTCATAGATGGCAGAGATGGCCCTTCTGTCAGTAACGTTATCACTTGTACAATATCTGCTTACACAGTCTGTTAGTTGTCCACTTCTAAGCACTTCTGCTATGATCCTTACGTTTTGTTGCTTGATTTTGGTCATCTTATGGTTAATCATTTCAGGTAGTGTCAATGCAAAGGGACACTGGAAAGCTATCATTCTGAGAGATGTTCACCACTGGAGGAATATGACGTTACTGGGAGGCTGTCAGGGCTTTCACTAATTGTTAAAATTATTTAGGTGGCTGTGCTGCAGATAAATGTCCATTAACTTGAAATATGGAAAATATCTATAATAAGAGTTCCAGTTTATTTGATGAAGGAGAGAAGCTAGAAAAAGAAACCCCCTAGCTGTTTTAAAAATGTTCCTTAATGCTTTTTATACCCCTCAAGATGTAGTGAAGGTCATTGCAGTAGAAAATGCATATATAAATGGTAACTCTTACAAATGCATTCAGTTTTCTTTTATCCAGTAGAAGAGCTACCATAAGACTTTACCTTAGGCTGTCAGGTGATGTGCAAATTTTTCTTAACCCCCAGTGAGGTTATTAGGTTGGCATATCTGTTGCCCTTTAGGGAAATCACTTCCACTAGGAAGGATTTTCATTTGTTGTCATTATGGTGGTCTTTGCATTATAAATATTTATTTCTACTGGTAATTGATTTATCTTGTATTCTGTTAACCTATAAACCAGAATAATATTAAAATGAATTTGACTTTAATTTAAAAATGAAAAGAAGAATATTTTTTCTTCATATTTTATCTGTATATTGCCATGTTTGCTCTGTAATCATTTCTGACTAATAGTGCAGGCTTTATAATGTACTGCAGAAGATTGAGACCAAATAGTAATGCAATGTACACACATAGTCAGCAGATTTAATGATATCTAGTAACACCAAAATCATTTTAAGAAGACCCGATGATGAAATAAGAGCCCTGATAAGTCAACAGTTTACTTTGAAACTTATGTCAGTGGAAGCATTGTTTTCAATGCTGTTTTCAAATACTTCAATTATTGCTGTATAAAGCAATCCTGTTTAATAAGTTAAAATACCCTTGAGAATTTGTGATAATTATGGATACATAAAGACATGCAAATATCGTACTATTACTGCCATTTTCTTTTAGAAGAATACTACAGGAGTGTTTTCTCAACTTCCACAGTAAAGCACTAGCTGTCGGAGTGGAGACTGCTAGAGCTTTCATATATATTTGCAGAGAATTTTGTGATAGATAAAAGCAGGGTTGTCAAGTCTCATGCTGTCAGTCTATTACTTCTGTGTTTGCCACCTTCTTTCTGTCTGTGAGGCTGTCTTACTGATTTGTAACTGTTCCTGTACTTTGTGCAGACAGAGCAAGAACGAGAGAGAAGCTGTGGTACTGCACACCATCGACTGTTTGGCCTCCTGAGGGGATTGGATCCTATAAGGATAATCAGACAGAAGTTTACTGATGCACAGAACCTGTTGCAACTGGCTTGGCTATAAAAAAATTCTTTGTGATACCTTAACAGGACAATATTTTACTAATTGAGATGCCTTCTGTGGGGTAAGAAAACAACATTCTGTGGCTTTACTTGAGAAGTAATGTTGAGAGCCCAGAAGAGTTGTTTTTCTTTATTGAAACAATTGAAGCTCAAAATCTGCAGTCATTATTTGTATTCTTTATCTTTTCCTTTGGTGAGCAGTGAGAACACACAAGGGAAATCATGGCTTTTGTAGACTGGAAATGGAATGGCTATCTTCAGTCGGGATCCAGTGGCTTCTCATAGGCTACGTATGTCCTAGCTCTTCCCAGGGTCATTTCTGACAAAGTGCATTGCAATTGCTACAATAGTTCCTCGAAGCAAAGATTTTGTAAATTCATGTTCATAAATAAAAACACGTGTAATAAATAAAGATCTTATCTTTAGGCTCTTTATTCAGAATACTTCCGATGGTAATAGAGATTTTGATCCTCTCAGATCGCATTGTATCACATTTTAACTTTAGATTCATCTACAGATCATGCAGAAGGTAAAGCTATATGAATTAAGAACCAATACACACTACTAAGTTTAAATTTGATACTGATTCTTAAAGACAATCCATTTAATACTGTCCTCAACCATCTGTAAGGGAACTGCTGAATCACGGCCTGAACCACTGATTGGTCACCTGAGGTGAGCACTGAGTCAGCCATGGGGGTACAGGTGGAGGTGATAATACCTGTGTGATTGGAAGGGGTGGAGCCTGGCTCCACCTCTCCCCAAACCCCAATAAAGGGCTGACCACCACCAGGAAAGGATCTCTTCTTGGAGATCCCTCTTGTGTGGAGTCCATAGCGAGCCTTTCCCATCTAAAGGTGAGCCATTTCTCCTTTGTTCTATTTGTATACCATCTGTACAGACCTAACTAAATATACCATCTTCTATACTATTCTTAAAGAGTCATCTTTAAGATCGCTCTCATTACACCATCTGTGCTAGAGAAAATCGGAAACAAATATCAATGTGAATAGGTAGAAATTCTTAATGTGCTCCACTGTTTTTCAGAAGAATGAATCTCGAGCTCATCACCTTGCTAATATGATATGGTTGATCTTCTTGTTTGAATTGTGGTGGTGTGGATATATCTTAGAAGTGTAATCTCCTGAAATGTTCAGATGTCAATAATAGAGGGGTAGCAAAGAACTTTCTTTTCTCTCCTGAGAAAATATTTATTTCGACTTGAATTTGCGTGGTTGGAAGCTATTACTGTTAGTATCTTACAAGTAGATGTCATGATGTCGGTGCTTATGAATAATAGAATTAATAATATATAATATATCCTCTAAGAATTTCAGGAGATGGAAGCAGTTCCCTTAGCTACCATTCCTTCCCCTGACAAAATGTTATAACAAGTGATCTATATAATCCTGTTCTCCTCTTTGATCACTTCAATGGACCTTAGTGACATGGAAATGTTCAAAACCCACTAATATGATTTACTGCACATGTATGTGGATCTGCTGATGAATACATTATCTGTACCCATTAAGGACTGGAAAAGAGAACTAGTATAGAAGTGGGGTTCTAATTCAATGGAGGTGTTTGCAATTCTTAGTGAGTTCTCAAGGTGTTTGTAAGAGTTTTTTGATGTAATTTTGCTCTTCCTGCTTGTATGGGAACTGCTGAATCACGGCCTGAACCACTGATTGGTCACCTGAGGTGAGCACTGAGTCAGCCATGGGGGCACAGGTGGAGGTGATAATCCCTCTCCCCAAACCCCATTTAAGGGCTGACCACCACCAGGAAAGGATCTCTTCTTGGAGATCCCTCCTATGTGGAGTCTACTGTGAGCCTTTGTCATCTTAAAGGTGAGCTGTCTTCCTTTTTGTATTATTTGTGTACCATCTGTATAGACCTATCCAAATATACCATCTTCTGTACTGTTTTTTGAGTATCATCTTTGAGATTGCTCATGTTACACTGCTGCATCCATGAAAACAATTGTTGTTCACAAATGTATGTTCTGCCAAAAAGTCTTGACAAGAATAAGATGTGATTGTGAAGAGAGGGTTATTTCTCTCAGATAAGACAGGTCTTTAAAAGTCTGGTAGATATATGATTGGATTTTTTAAGTACCTGATTGCAACTTTGTATGTTCCATTTGAAAATTTGCAGATTATGTATTTGCGTTGACTGAAAATGGATTTGCAAATATGCCTAGAGATCAATGATTTTTTTGGTACTCTTGACACCTGTTCTCAAATTCCTTTATGAAAATGGAAACCAAGACTGTATATTTTTTACTGCATCAGAACACAGGCAATTATTTGCTGCAACTTGAGCTTGTGCTGCACTATGCCCTCCCTGTGTCCTGTTTTCAGTCCAGACAGTGCCAATTACACACTGGTGTTATGTTGCTGAGCAATGTGTGCACGCTCATGGCCAGGAAAGGCAATGGGGTGGGGCAGAGCTGCCACCATGATGGAGTGGGGCAGGGGGAAGCTGCAGGACAGGCTGGGCCAGGCTACATGCAGCCTGTGGGTCATGGGTTGGACACGTCTGGCCTATGCAGTCATTATGTTCACAAAGTATGTTTTCTTTTACAGGTGATGTATATTGGCTTATTTCACATTTATTCATTCGTTATGGCCTGCTGGCTTTTGTTCCTTTTTGACTACTTAGCATTTATAAAAGACCAAATTATAAATGTTCAAAGTGATGCATGTTTGGTCAGAAGAATTTTCAGTATTTTCCCTGCAATACATGAATAGCAAGGATAGATTTGTGACTTGTCTCAGGCTTCTTTTGATACAGTATTAGTCGCATTTTTGTTTTCCTTTTTAGAGGAGTGAAATGTCATTTTTAAGTCATTAAAGAATCTGAAAAATTGCATGAACTTTTCAAACAGATGAAATTGAAGTCCCAACTCTGAAAGTGTGCCTTTAAATAATGTAATGAGATTCCACTGGCCATTTGTGCCCTTTGTGGTTTCCTTTAAAAACATAGCAGATTCTAGCCTATTTGTAAACGCATTAACTGCATTTCCTTCTGTCTTCAAAGGTTACGGATTTGGAAAAGAAGATGAAAGCTATTGTAAGAGAGTGTTTGAGACTTTCAGTTCTGTCTTTGTCCTTGTTTTTTACACTCCACAGGCAGCACAGTGGTAGAATGCGCAGTGGGACACCTGCTTTAAAGGACTCATTTTCCCTTTAAAAGCTATGCTGCTGACAGTGCATTTTTAAAAAGGTCTTTAAAAACTTGAACTAGTGGAAAGGTCTATATACTAAATACAAAGACTTTGATGGGTTTTGTTTTCTTTTCCTCTGAAATTTCAGTGAGGTTGAAAGGTCCTGTGAATTGAACAACCTATCCAGCAATTGCTTTTGTCAATATGTTATAAGGGTTTGAAAGAGTCCTGCTCCCAGTAGATCATGAGGTGGTCATTTAGTTTGACTGCATTTTTACATATGTCTGAGATATAACTTTTTTTGAGTGAGTAACTACAGACAAAATTATTCCTTTCTTTTTCTTATGCAGTTATTATTGACAGTGCAGCTGTTAATATTGGGATATAATTATTTTTAGGAAGCAAGAGTAAAACAAATGTACATGGAAAAAAATCTATTGAGTTTGGAATGGTTAATTGGTTGTTTTGTTTTTTTTTTTTTACCATTACTCCTTTTTTTTTTTCCTAGGTACTAAATGACTAGTACCTATAATCTTAAAAGGATTTTTGTGGTTGAGATGTTTTCTTTGTCAAAACAATCTAGGATCTATAATAATAGTAGTACTATTTCTTCTATTTCTTGCATTGGTCCTGTTTTCATTACATTTGGTGATCTGGGAAAGTACTTATTTAAGATAGATTACTTTAGAAGGATTATGTGTTGGATGGTCATTGGGACCCCAAATACACCCCAAGAGGAGCACTCAGATGAAACCCCAGGACTCCTGGGCTCCTTGTGGCCGAGCGCTGTGCAGATTATTGAAGAATGGGGACATGTAAGCGACAATGGTCCCATTATTACATCCCCTTCAAAAATGGCTGATTTTTTGAATAAACTAGGACAAAATTATTTGACAATGGGAAAGGATAGTAGCAGCATCTGCTGTGGTATGGCTGCTGCTCCTCACAGTTAATTCATATCATTCCTTGGAGGAAGAATGAAAAGATGAAAATGAGTTTTGTAGAAGTTTGTATTACACAACTTGAAAATAAAATTAAGTATTTGACAGGGCAGACTGCCCCATCTTCAAACAGAATTTCTCCTTTGAAATTAAGATCTATTTCACTGGAAGAGGAAAAGGACTTGGACCAGCATGATCCTTGGATCCTAGTTGAACCCAAAACCAACCAAACAAAAAAATGGCCAAGCAAACTAAAAGACAGAGGATCTAGGGACCTCAGATTCTCTAGAAATAAGTCCAGTTATAACTCAAAACTAAAAAATTCCAGGACAGACCAGTGGGGTTGGCACCTGAAGAGTGGCTCCCTGCAAAGACCACGTTACGTGTAATGGCACGCCTGTACACAGCTGTCAAGCTTATAGATTTGTTACAACAATTCAAAAAAAGACTGTGAGAGAGCATACTAGCTTGGCTTTTGAGATTATGGGACATGGAGGCCGAAAGTGTGGTAAATAATGGGCCTGATGTTTCTAAACTGGCATCCATTGCCACGCATCCAGCTCTCAGACAGAGATTATATGTGAAAGTAATAGATATGACAAGAAACATCCTCTAATTCAGTGGATGATGGTGGCACGTAAAATCACATGGCTGAACAAAAGTGATGTACTGATAAATACTAGTCTATAGACTTCAATAGTAGAACTCCAAAATTATATTAGAGAACTAGGAATGAAGGAGGCTATTTATGATGACACCTTTGAGAGTCTGGACTTGGTTAAGTTTTCCTCAGAGATGAGGGACCTCATACTACAAAAAGCTCTTTAGAGCCTTAGAGGCCATCATCTAACAGGTTGTCCATCCAATCCAACTCCCCTGATCCAGGGGAGACAGAGCACCTTCAAAACAGGTGTAATATTCACGATGTTCATGCCACTCAGGATGGCTTTGGCTGGGGTCTGCGGCAATGCCAGAGTTCTGTTTGAACCTCGATCGGGTTTTGGTCTCAGGTCTGGCACAGAGCAGAATAGAGATACAATATGATGTAGGAGCAGTTATTGGCTACCTATTCTGCACTGCGGGCAGTAGAGTCAATAATTCAAACAGCTAAGTTTATGGTAAAAACAAATTTACAAGTTCAGGGGCGGATAAAAGATATAATCCACTTTCTCAAGATTGGGGTTGCCCAAGCTCAGACTGTGGCATGTTGGGTCGCCTGCCTCAGCCAGAGGAGCAGTCTTTCTTCATTGCCACTGAATGAAGGACTTTAGAAGATCCTTGTCCCAGTGACATATCTTAGTGACACGCCAGAAGAGACTATGGTCACTCCATCAGAGAAGAGTCCCATTCAGGAAGATAAATATCCTATTCCTGAAGATGCCTGGTATATGGATGGGTCCAGCAAAAGTAACCGAAGCAAGTTGAGAGCAGTGACATACCATCCCTCCACTGAAACAATCTGGTTTGAGGAAGGGGATGGGTAGAACTGCGAGCCATGTGGACGGTTATAACCGAAGAACCTGGTGATAGTGTCCTGAACATCTGCACAGATAGTTGGGCTGTGTAATGGGGGCTCACTCTTTGGATTGCACAGTGTGCCACCCAAGACTGCACATCCACACCTGTCCAACCTGAGGCAAGGATATGTGGTTAGACATACGGAATATGGTCAAACATAGAACTGTGTGCCTATCATGTTTCTGGACATAACCCCTTGCAGTCACTGGGAAATGATGAAGCTGATACACTGGCTCAAGTATGGTGAATTGAGAACTCTCCTTCTGAGAGTGCTGCCCAGAAGCTGCAACATACTGGGCAGAAGACGATGTGGGCAGCAGCCGAAGCATGGAGACTGCCTGTACATTGTCAGATATCATCCAGGTATGTCATGATTCTGATACTTGCTCAAGGTTGAGACCAACACCCTTGCCTGAGACGAATGCCCACCTCGCCAGAAGACATAACCCTCTCCAGAGGTGGCAAGTTGATTATATAGGCCCTCTCCCATGATCTGAGAGCGCCAGATATGCATTAACTTGCATTGACATGGCAAGTGGACTGATGCAGGCCTATCCTGTGCCAAAAGCAAACCAGGTCTATACTATCAAGGCTTTAACCAAGTCAATGGCAACATATGGGACTCTGCAGGTCATTGAGAGCAGCCAGGGTACACACTTCACAGGCACAATGGTACAATACTGGTCGGAAGAGAACGACATTGAATGGCAATTTCATCTGCTATATAACCCAATGGGACCAGACCTCATTGAAAGTGATAATGGCATACTTAAGGCTTTAATAACTTATTAAATCCTTAAGGTGACAGGCTAACAATTATTTTGATTCACTGTCTATTCTTTTGAAAACTCCAGAAGTTAAAGCTATTGATGATGGCAACCTCTTCTAATCTTTAAATTGTGTTCTGAACCCACTATTATGAAGGGAAAATCACAGATTTTACTGCTAACAGTTTTTGCCTAAAACTTTCAATGAAGAATTTTTCTGACCTATCTTTAAAATACTGTTGTGCAATAATGGCTTTTCAAGAATGGTGTATAAAATAACTAGATGTGGTTATGATGTATGAGCTACTGCTGCCAGGATGCAGTACAGTGCCATTTTAGACAGGGAAGGGAAGAAAACATCAGGTGGAGATGCACAGTGAGAGATGAAGGATGTTTTGTCTGTATAAATATGTTTTTCAACAGTTTTCAAAAATATCTTGGTTAAAAATCCCAATTTGTATATATATATATTTGTCCAGTTAATCAAAAACTAAGTGGTTCATAGTATCATGATGTCCAGTCTAAAAAGAAGAGCCTAGTAACTAGATAGAGACAATTTTTTGTACAGGTTCTATATTGATTACACATTAATTGCCAAGAAATTGACAGCTTTTAGGTAGATAACTTCCCTACTGTAAAGACATCTTGCTGGTGAGAGTATGAATTTTCTTGTTCATTCAGCAGAGGTAGCTTGTCTTTCAGAAGTGTTTTGTTTCACTTTCATGTTCTTTTAATTCACTGTAGTTAAAATGGACAGGAAGAAGGCAAGCTAACGTCAGGTATTTACTAATATCCAGTATAGAATATATATTGTAATATTGTATATGACTATTATATATATATATACATATAAAAGGTTCTGTAATTTTTCTAGTAGTTAAATGGTTAAGCTTGTGAAGTTTTATAGACCCAGACTGTTATACCATTGAATATGATTTATTTATTTATTTTTATTCTAGAGATATCTTGCTTACATTAAGACATCTGTCTACCTTAATTGTAAGTGGTAGAGACTAGGATTGTCTCCAAGTGGTATTGGTATCATCTGTTTCGGGAAAAGGATGTCTTTTTTTTTTTGGGATTGTTCTACTTTAATTCTAGAAAGGCTTTGTCAGTTTTAGGGCAAGCTGGACTTTTTGTGATAAATCTTTGTGACTAAAGAAAAAGATGTAAATCATAGATCTAAATTTGATCGTTACTAAGAACATCAGGCAAACATAACAAAAAGAGTAAACTTTTCTAATATTATATTCATTCTAAGTTACAAGTTGCATCAGGAATGCCTGTAACAGAAGCTCTATTTATTCAAACTTGCATGATTAAGACTTCAACAAGGACAACTAATGAGGATAGTTTCTTCTAATATTCTTGCAACTATAATAATACCAAAGAAGTTTCAAATTTGGATTTTTTTCTGCTGACAATATAAACCCGTTTATAAAGCTAGTCTTACTCCAAAAAATGCTAATGAGTGTTCTTAATATCTTCTATTGATGTAAATTATCATGGCTCATTACATGCCATGAATGGCATAGTGCAGTTGCTATATATACTTTTTGAATAATACTAATTTTGAGGGACTAGCATTCTCATGCTATTTTCCCCCTGGTAAAAGCTATATTTGCATTAGATTTTACCATCTGCTACTTCAGTTATTTGCTCTGACATATATTCCACATTCTTTTTACTGTCATGTTGTTTGCCTCACTGGACTCCCTTCAAATACTGTGTTAGCATGATATTCAGATATATTTGGTAAAATATTGTTACAAAAATATCTGCGTGTATACTACTGAGAATAAACAAAGTTCTGCACTGACATTTGATTTATGAAGTTCTATATATAATCTTAAAAAGATAGCATATGCCCAATCTTTCAGGCACTGTCATAAAATTCAAATCTGATATGTTAGATGTAATTAAAAAAAAAAAAAATCCTGCATAATGCACCTTAAAGCATATATCTGATTTCAGTGAAGTTTAAAGAACTGATTTATCTGTTCCAAAGTCTACAGCCACTGAAACATCTGATTGATATCAGAAGTGATTTGGAATGAAAATATGAAATGAGGGGAAAACAGAGAGGAAGTCTTGGCTTAGATATTTGGAGGTTGTTTTTTTTTTTAATCATCTCAAGTGTCCTGCTGAATGTTAATCTATTTTTCTCCTTTTTTCTTTTTCTTAAGTTTAATCTTCTACATCTTTCTAACATTTTCATCTTGGCGGTTCTTTATTGTAAAACCTCCATAAGTATTCATCCAATTATTGACATGTAGCATGCTGACTGATACTTGACATTCTTGCTTGCGTGCCATCTCTCCTCAATAGATGTTTTCGTTATTACATTTCCACTTAGAAGATAAACTTATGGGATATTCTTTTAGCATCCTTCATGGAAGTGCTACAGAAGACATTCCAGCAGTTT
>VXAB01003954.1:222659-352218 GCA_013399175.1 Odontophorus gujanensis
TTTTTTTTTAACAACCCCATAGGTGTTTGAAGGAACCTCTAGATATCATCTAATCCAACCTCACTGCTAAAGCAGATTCTCTGGATTTTGAAGCTGGGGCTATTTAGAGTGGTAGTTCTAAATGGCTGTGGTTTGGGAAGAGTACCACGAGTTTTTCTTCTTTTATGTATGCTATTTTATGGTTTGCTGGATCTGCTTGGATGATAATTAAATTTACCTGTATAAAAGGGAGTGATACTTCTGTTCACTAGTGCCAGGCTTGATTCAAATATTTATTTTTTCTCATTTTCAGTGAGCAAAATTAGGAAACAAAGAAAAAACTAAAACAAAAAGTGGAAGTTAGTGAGCTGTTAATATTGAGAGCTACTAATAGCATGCATTAATTTCCCAGCACTGCAAAGCATATCTTTTAATGCTTGGGCTTTCCTCATCTATTTGGTACGAAAACTTTACAAAAACAAGTGTTTTAGTTGCTTCTTTTCTAAATGTTTTATATGAGTGTCAAAGTTTTCTATTAGTCTGGCACTTAAATAGCAAAGCCTATGGATATATAGGCTTATTTGCCTGTATAAAAACAAAAATCGGTCAAAAGGAAGAGAATTTAAAAACCATACTACTTTATCCAGAATCTTCACATTATTAGATTATCATTACAATCATGATCATTACAATAGCTATATCTTTACCATACAGAAACCATAAAGTTAGCTGATATTTAATTTATCTTAACCAGAACATACTTTTATTTTGTATGTGACTCAGATAATTTCTGTCCTTGCTGCTTTAGGCTAATAGAAGTTGCAATAAATAAGTCTTATAAATGTAGAGTCTAGTCTCTACCTGTACGTACGTCTGAAATACTTTTTTATGTGTTAATAACAGAACTGTTGAAAAAACACTTTTTTTCCACGTGACTTTATATTATGAATTATGTATGTCAGTCTCAAAGACTCAAAGCCACTAAAATATCATTAGAATAATATTCTTCAAACTTGTCCCAGAAGAGGTAAATTTTCAAACAAAGTTTTGAATATTCAATATTTTTCCTTGAACTGTCAAAAGATGCTGTCATTTTCTAAGACAAAAAGGTGTCTTTAAGCAGGATGGTTACCTTATGTTTTTCTCTGAAGAGTCATCAGTTTGATATTCACATAAAAATTGACAGCTTCATTTTTTTGCCTCAGAATTTCCTGAAAAGTAAAAAAGATTAAAATCCTTGATGACATTTAATACCAATACATAATTTTATTTAAAAACAAAGGCATTATATATCTTTCTTACAAGATCAGTGTTAACATGATCTTCCTTATCAAACATTCCTCTTTTCAACTTGTGAAGCTATCATTACTGTCTTCATTTTTTTAAATATCAACTTTAAAATTTCTGTTTTATTTCTTTCCGGAGACAATTAGTTGACCAACTTTCCATATTCTGACCATCTTGTTTCCTGTATGATCCATAGGTAGGATAAAAATTAATTCTGTGCTGACAGATATCCACTGTATTTATAATCACAAGAAACCCAACCACTTCTCAAAACATAAATGGTCAAAGGGTAGGCAGATTTCTTTATGAAAATTTTTCAACTTGACTGTGCTTACATACTTGTTATGTGGGACATGAATTACATTATTTCTTAGTTGGAGAAGAGAATTTGAATTTGTATTGAGATTTTATTAATAATTGAAGAGTTTTCTATCTCAATCTCTAGAGCTTTTACCATCCATTTAAATATCATGGTGCTTTCTGGAATAATTATATTACATTAGTTAAATCTAGTGGATAGCATGTCCTCAAAGACATGGGCAAAGTTAGCAAAATAGCTAGAGGTTGGCACAAACACGCATGAGGTAAGTATACGCAAACTGAAAATCAGTTAAGGAATAATTGTAAAAGTGAAACTTACAGTGACATAAAAATGGGTGAAAGAAAATAAAATACTATATTCTTAATTCATTATTTGCTTTTTCTGCTTCCCTGTATGCTATGTGTTTGTAGTGGCACTGACACATCACTTTTAAGTTTGTGCTTGTTTCATTAGGAATGAGTGATGTAGTTAGTCTAGGAATTAAATCTAGTTGCAGCTGAAACCTGAAGATTGCATTCATTCTTAGTTTTTGTTTGGCTTGGTTTGGAGATTAGGAGCCACGTCTTAGCTTTGTTGAGATCTGGGGAACTAAGCTTATTTTCCCTAGCTTTTGATACATACAGCCCATATCATAGCTGTATATCTATTCACTATGAAAAAGAAGGGAGTTAAGATACACATATCTGGATATGTGAAGGTCCACCTGCTTGATGGAGGAGACCAAACTGTTGGAGTAAATCATATCTGCAGCAGTCACTGCATTAACACTGATTATATTGATTAGGGATTTGATGCAGTGGGGCTGTTAATGAAAGGTGTGACTTCCTAGATATGAACTGGAGTGTGGAATAAAAGGAATGTAGTAAACAAATATTTGCCAGCGAACAGTTCAGTGGATAGAAAACTGTTGAGAAGAGCTTAAACATCAGAATATTGCTACAGTATTAGACATGGCATGCTCTGGTGTGCAAGACATTCACATGTGACTTACAATAAATTTTGAGGTTGTTAACTAACATGGGAGAGAAAAAGGAACCAACTCCATAGCTTATAAATTAAAATATATTCCAGATTATTGCAAGCCTGTATACCAGAATGCACCAAGTGATAAAAATAATTAAAGGAGAGCAGTTGAGATATAAAGACGGAGATGAATGCTCTTACTGAGAGCATTGTAGCATTCATTCTTCTAGTAAAAGATGCATAGCAGCTTTTGTCCTCAGAGATAAGAACATAGTGCCAAACCTCCAGTCAGAGCTGCCTAGCAACTAACCCATCCAGTGAGGGCAATGTAGAAGTTAATCTCTTTAGTAAGCAAATGTAGCTATTAATTTAATTAGTAAAGGCAGTGTTCCGTGCATCAATATGGCAAGGCAGTACATTTTTTAACAAAGATTTTGAAATACTAACCTTGACTGGGCACACTGGGGAGTGTATGCCCTATTACAGTGGGACAGTGTAAAACTTGTTAAAAGTAAACTTCAGAATACTGTTCCCCAAAATGGGATCCTATGAAAGCCTCTACTGAAAAAGAAACCAGTGTTTATAGCAGCAACAATGCATGAATTTCATTTTATTTTAGGCTGAGAGACAGCATTAGAAGATGAGGTCCCAGTGGTTCTTTTGTGCATTTCTCACCGCTTTCATCTCTGATTTGTCTCTAAGAGGTGGTAATGACTCCTGAGAGTAGAATCATAGAATTATAGAATCACAGAATGACCTGGGTCGAAAAATGACCTCAAAGACCACCTCCCTACCGTGGGCAGGATTGACAAGCACTGGACCAGGCAGCCCAGAGCCACATCCAGCCCTGCCTTGAATGCCTCCAGGGATGGGGGCATCCACAACCTCTCTGGGCAACCTGTCCCAGTGTGTCACCAACCTCTGAGTGAAAAACTTCCTCCTAACATCTAACCTACATCTCCCCTGTCTTAGTTTAAAACCCCTTGTCTTATCACTATCAACCCTTGTAAACAGTTGTTCTCCCTCTCGCTTATAATATGCTCCTTTCAAGTACTGGAGGGCCACAATGAGGTCTCCCTGGAGTCTTCTCCAAGCTAAACAAGCCCAGTTTCCTCAACTCTTCCACATAGGAGAGGTGCTCCTTTTAGTGACCCTCTTCTGGACCTATTCCAAGAGCTCTGCATCTTTCTTGTGCTGGGGGCCTCAGGCCTGGATGCAGTACTCCAGATGGGGACTCACAAGGGCTGAGTAGAGGGGGACAATCATCTCCCTCTCCCTACTGGCCACCCCTTTTTTAATGCAGCATGGATATAATTGGACCTCTGGGCTGCAAGCGCACACTGCTGAGTCATGTCCAGCTTCTTGTCCACCAGGACCCCCAAGTCTTTCTCTGTAGGGCTGCTCTCCAGGAGTTCTTCCTCCAGTCTGTATAAATACCTTGGATTGCCCTGGCCCAAGTGTTGCACCTGGCACTTGGCCTTGTTGAACCTCATTAGGTTCACACAGACCCACTTCTTCAGCTTGTCCACATCCCTCTGGATGGCTTCCCTTTCCTCCAGTGTATCTGCACTGCTCAGCTTGGTGTGGTCTGCTAGCTCGCTGAGGGTACGCTCGATTCCATCGCCTGTGTCACTGATGAAGACATTGAAGTGTAGCTGTTCCATTGCTGTAGAGGTACCCACTCTGGAATGGTGTGCATCGGGCAGAAGTTCTCAGTGGTACTCCATGTGCTAGTCAGATATGCTACCAATTCAAAGGAGAGTACTTCAGGAAATCCATTTACTTGAGGTTTTGTCATCCAAATGTAGCCTTTTCCTCCTAAATCCTAGGAGCTAACATTTGGCAAAGAATATAATTAATATTGAGACTTCTATAAATAATATAAAATATTTGTACTTTTCAGTCCATTAAAATTGTAATTGAAAATTAAGTAATGCAGTCCTAATCTGCATTATTTGAATTATGATATAGAGACTTGAAGACTTTTGCTAAATAGCATAAAGATATATTTCCTCCACAATGGTATGAGAGACTAGAAATCTTGTGCAAAATTGTGTATGCTAAAAGCAAAAATATTCACTGCTCATAAACAATTCTGTATGTTTCCTTCCCATTTTTGGAGAAGATGAGAATGTGATTTCTCAAATCCTTGCTGTGAATTCTCTCTAATTGACACTTTGATTGGTTGACACAAATCTAAAATTACAGCTTAGATGAGAAGGAGTTTGGATCTTGAGCGTATTGTGTTGTGTTCAGGTGCATAATTTATTTCTTCTCTGGAAATATGGAAATATCCTTTAGTAGAGTATGAAAATAAATAAATAAATAAAGTGTAATTTGTTCTGTTCATTCTTTTAAAAATAAAACAATTGAATGTCCAATCAGAAAATCTCTAATAGCAGATGCTTTCCTAGTGGAAAAATGAAATCATTTCACGGTTTCTGTGTATAACTAAAGTCTGTCTTCTACTTTTCTCTATCCGGAACAGTAAAGATTATCCACTGGAGGATTTCAGGGAACACTTGAAACTAAATTTGTCTTGCTTAGATACTTGTGATTTGAATGTGACTGGAATCAGTGATAAATGCTATTAGTATGATAGGATTAAAGGAGGAGAATTAAAGTGTTACCTGTGCACACCATATGCATGTACATATGAAGTTATGTGACAGTAAGTATCCACCTTCTAGCATTATAAGGCAGTTATACTTTTATTAGTTAATGGTATTATCTAAATTGGCAGTTAGTGATTATTGGTGGAACAACTTATGTGCTTGGCTCTATGTCAGTAGTAGCTAATCATCATCAAAACTGTACAGGATCCCTCTGAGACTAAAATGAAATGTGTGCAAAGAGATTTTTAGTGTAGATGTTGTCCAGATGCCTGTTAGTGTCATTGTTCTTGTATACTGAATCGCATAAGAACTGAATCTTCTAAATATTGTACAAAAGGAGCTTAGTGATGGTTATGGTGAGAGCAGATCATTTTATTCCAGTCTTCCTCCAACTACTGTACTTGCAGTGTGAATTATTAGATTAATTGTGCTGTGAATTCTTCCCAGTGGGCGTGAGCAGACGAGCTTTACAGAACAGGTGAACTGAAATGGCATCTTGAATGAACAAAGGATTGTATTTCACTGTTCCATCTATATTTCAGCTGGTGAAGTTTCAGTAGAAGTTGGTAGCATGAAACACTATTATAGATGTTAATATTTTATTTCTGACAAATACCTTTTTAAATTATTACACTACCTTTATACATACATTAATCCAACTGAAGAGATGCTTTATGTTATGGGATGAATTCAACATTTATGAAAGGGAAGGATCCTTTTAATTATTGAGTGCTAAGCAGGTTGCCAAATGCTCTGAAATCTGGCTTTAGTGAACCCTATGGTAAAGTGGTCTCATTTCAAATGCCAACATCTAGTGCTGTGTATTTTTAGCTGTTTAGGAAAAATGTCAGGTGTGTCCTTTTGTGTTGCTGCCCTGCCCTACCCAAAATTTAGTAGCTGCAAGTATTCTGTTGTGTTGAGAGGATGCGTTTGAAGTTTAGTGCATCAAAGCAGTTTACTTTCCTTGTGCACAATTTAGGTCTGAGAATAATGAGCTGGTCCTTTCGTAATAACTGAAATATTGAAATAATAATTAATGTTGGAATAAAGAATTAATTAGTACTTCATGTAAATTACACAGTTATCACTCTTCATACGTTAGTATGAAACAATGTTAAAAACTCATGCATATCCCCAACCTTCTGAGGGGACACTGGTTAAAGCTGTAATTATAGCGAATATGAGGACTTAAAAGTTCTGGAGTGAAGACTCATGACACCTAAAAAACAAATACAAATCTTCCCCTTTTATTCTCCCCCTTCCTTTTATCCCTTTTTTAAAAATTTTACATATATATATATATATATATAGCTAAATGTATATAGGTAAAGCATGTCATAAAGGACATCAAGGGAACTGTTATGATTTTAAGCTTAGAAACACAAACCTCAAACATTTTTCACCTGAAGGAAGGTAAGAAAAGGAAGTTTTCAACTTTCAACCATTTTTATACAAGTCCAAAATTTATAACTCTCTTTTCTATAGTGTTGAATGGATCAGGCAGTGGGGAGAATGGAAAGAAAGAGTGACAGCAAAAGGGTATAGAACAATAATTTCATGAAGTTTTTCAGTAAGACTCCTGGAAAAGGATAAAATCTTTATTGTCAGACAACAAATCTCCACAGATTTCTAGACAATATCTATGCAATCATACAGGGAGTAGGTTTGCAATTCCCTAGTTACTAAAAGATAGTTACCAGCTCATGTATAAAAAATCACAAGTGCACAATTTTATTTATTCACAATTTTAAAATGCCTTTGCAAATATGCCTCTTGCTGATACTTAGCTTGATTAAGAAATGCAGGAAACCAGAAGATATGTCTGCTGTAACAGCTGCAATTTCAGTAATTTATTCATCAATCCAGATTGCCTTTACTTGCCTTTGTGTCACCAGCATCCACCATTTTATGACAGGTCTCAGGCCGCTTGGTATCAATTCCTTCTGTCCCCAGATCTTGAAATCTTACATTGACAGTAATTCACTGCTTACCCACATGAATAGCTTTTTCGTATGAGTAGCTCTCTTGATATCTGAACAATTACCCAGAGCAGCAAAAGCACATTCACCCAAATATTTTTACATAACAGATCTTATCATTCTTGTTTTATGACCACTAACAAGAAAATATTTGCGATTCTTTGGAAAAAATAGAAAATCAAAAGCATCTGTGTAATCATGTATTATATAACATTTAAATCTGAAATTCAAATGAACCCTTGTGCACCAGACTCTGGAAATAGGACTCATTATTCCTAACACCATGAAAATGTATTTTACTGAAATGAATGAAAAAATTACTAGATACAACCTCAAACTAAGCCTAGCCCCTAAGTTACTACTGTAAAAATCAGTCTGAAGGATCTTCCTTGGTAACGACAGAAAGGAGCGATACATGTTACTATCAATTTCTGACCTTGAGATTTACCTCATCATATTTGCAGACCAACTGGGAGAAGTCAATGTTACAAAATGATATTAGAGCTGCTGTATTTATATATTGATATAATTTCTGCCATCATCTTCACAGTAAAAAGGTTTAGCNACAAATCTTCCCCTTTTATTCTCCCCCTTCCTTTTATCCCTTTTTTAAAAATTTTACATATATATATATAGCTAAATATATATAGGTAAAGCATGTCATAAAGGACATCAAGGGAACTGTTATGATTTTAAGCTTAGAAACACAAACCTCAAACATTTTTCACCTGAAGGAAGGTAAGAAAAGGAAGTTTTCAACTTTCAACCATTTTTATACAAGTCCAAAATTTATAACTCTCTTTTCTATAGTGTTGAATGGATCAGGCAGTGGGGAGAATGGAAAGAAAGAGTGACAGCAAAAGGGTATAGAACAATAATTTCATGAAGTTTTTCAGTAAGACTCCTGGAAAAGGATAAAATCTTTATTGTCAGACAACAAATCTCCACAGATTTCTAGACAATATCTATGCAATCATACAGGGAGTAGGTTTGCAATTCCCTAGTTACTAAAAGATAGTTACCAGCTCATGTATAAAAAATCACAAGTGCACAATTTTATTTATTCACAATTTTAAAATGCCTTTGCAAATATGCCTCTTGCTGATACTTAGCTTGATTAAGAAATGCAGGAAACCAGAAGATATGTCTGCTGTAACAGCTGCAATTTCAGTAATTTATTCATCAATCCAGATTGCCTTTACTTGCCTTTGTGTCACCAGCATCCACCATTTTATGACAGGTCTCAGGCCGCTTGGTATCAATTCCTTCTGTCCCCAGATCTTGAAATCTTACATTGACAGTAATTCACTGCTTACCCACATGAATAGCTTTTTCGTATGAGTAGCTCTCTTGATATCTGAACAATTACCCAGAGCAGCAAAAGCACATTCACCCAAATATTTTTACATAACAGATCTTATCATTCTTGTTTTATGACCACTAACAAGAAAATATTTGCGATTCTTTGGAAAAAATAGAAAATCAAAAGCATCTGTGTAATCATGTATTATATAACATTTAAATCTGAAATTCAAATGAACCCTTGTGCACCAGACTCTGGAAATAGGACTCATTATTCCTAACACCATGAAAATGTATTTTACTGAAATGAATGAAAAAATTACTAGATACAACCTCAAACTAAGCCTAGCCCCTAAGTTACTACTGTAAAAATCAGTCTGAAGGATCTTCCTTGGTAACGACAGAAAGGAGCGATACATGTTACTATCAATTTCTGACCTTGAGATTTACCTCATCATATTTGCAGACCAACTGGGAGAAGTCAATGTTACAAAATGATATTAGAGCTGCTGTATTTATATATTGATATAATTTCTGCCATCATCTTCACAGTAAAAAGGTTTAGCCTACTACTTGAAAGAATGATCATCAAATTATCTCTCATATCCTTGCATGAAGTTATTTCATTATTGCAAATAATGTCTTCAATTTTTAAGGTATGCTGAGGTAGAAAAGTCAAACTTCATAAGAGTGAGAAATTAAATGCAAAATTGGCCTAACTATATTGTCTGAAGGATAAGATTTAAAAGTTTGAGGATGTTTAATGCAGCTGTAATACTCAAGGCCCTATAAGATCTCTAAGGTCATTTGGATATGGAAGATCTTACCTAATGAATTGCAAGATTATGCTGCCTGGCCCTCCTTCTGAACTGAATGTTCGATGTGAGTGTGTTCATGTGTGTTTATCTGTTTATGTTAATGAAATAAGGCTGATTGTAAGGAGCAAGCAGAGCCATGAAATTAATCTTTTTCTCGTGTTTCTCATTGACACTCAGTTCACAGTTGTATGTAACATTTAGCACTTGTCCTGCAGGGCTGCTTAACTCAGGACTGGAAAGTTTGGTGTTTTCAGTCTTCAGTTTGGCCTGCTGAAATTTAAAACAGAAATTTTTAAATTTTCAATTTTATAGCCTTATCAAGGCAATAGACTTGTATTAAATGTTCTACTTTCTTTTTTTTTTTTCCCAACCCAAGTATGTTTTTTGATGTTTGGAGGAATGTTCTATTTCTGACACTGAACAGTCCATTTGTTCCTTTTAAAGTCTTCTCATGCCAGTAAACTGTAAACTGTATCTGGCTTTGCCTATTTTGTCAGCACAGCAAACTGGTACCACAGAGGTGGGAAGGAGAAGGTGGGCTGCTCACATCCTCACAGAGACTACAGGAAGCTCCTGTGTCTCGTAAGGAGTGATCTGATCTGTCACGGATGCCAAACAGCAAAGACTTTTCTGTCATGGCACTTCCTCTTGCTACAAGTCACCTGTTTACATGAAGCCTCTTGAAACTTCAGGAGAATGTCATCACTGATCAGTGCTTAGTTAAATAGGAATTAGATCTTTCGCTTTTATCCGCACTAAAATTGTCTTTATTACCTTCTGTGAGGGATGTTGCCAGCTCTGAGAAATTGATTTAAGACTCATGTGAAAGGAGTTGGGGCCTGATCAATGAAACACCTGAGCTAAGACTTCAGTGAGCAACATGAATTATTTTGACAGGTTGCAAATATTAAAATTGGTATGGGCTCAGATTATATATATATATGTAATTAACTGGAGCAAAAGAGCCAGTGTAGAAATAGATTAGAAATTGAGTTGGGAGTAGAAAATATTGGCAACTTTACTTTTCTAAAACTTATCAGGTGTACCTATCACTGATCTAGAAGGGAAGACTTCTGTGTAACTAAATGGCATAATGGTTATTACAAATGAGGAGGTGGAGGGAAGGAAGCATGCCAAACAGGGTGGACGATATTTGGAATAAAATAGCTCAGTAAATTTTCTGATTAAAACAGCAATATTAGGGATAAAACATTCAGGCTAAAGATGATACACAGAACTTCAAGTCAATTGCAGCGATCACTGTCTTTGTAAGTGATGAGAATTTCCAACATCACTTCTGCAGTATGAGGGATTAAGGAAGAACTGGATTCCCCATTCATTTTGATTAATCTCTCAAAGAAAACTGACTTCTCTGAGCTAGGATAAATGCTTACACAGCATTTTTCTCACTAAATAAAGGAAAATTTCTCTGAAGTTAGTTTATGACTATTTTGGAAATGGCATTTGTAGAATTTAATGAGTGGTGCATTGTGTGGGGAAGGATCTATCCTGCATCCTGAAGCATTTATTAATGGCTTCTGTGTTGGCACCAAAATCATTCTTCTTTCTATGTGTGGAATCTGGTAGGGCTGCAATTGCTTCTGAGGTATACCAGTTTTTGATTGTTATTACTGACTTAACAGTTCTTGGTTTGTTTGATTTTCCTTTTGAAATTGTGTCCTAATGATGAATGCTGTGCTTAGATAGAAATAAACAGGCAGCAATTCCTCAGAATATAGAATTCACAATGAACTACAAACTAATTTTGCATTACCAATATTATGTCTGGAGAGGAAAGCATACTTAAATGTATGAACTAAAATATCCAGAGTAATTTACTCACTGCTGGGAAAATCATCCTCTTATGTGTACTGTGCACTTTTAAGCATGCATGTACACTTCTAAATACAAATCTAATCTTTCTACTTGTAAAAACAGTTATGCAACAGCATTGTGTCCCCCCTGAGGTGAAATGTCAACTTGTGACTTCTGTAGCTTTTTCCAAACATATTATACAGGATCTGCATGAAATGAGATTGTTCTCAACAAAATGCAAAGGCTCTCTGATGAACTCCTCCTTGTGAAATTCCTTTCTAAACCTTTTCTGACTCCCTCT
This sequence comes from Odontophorus gujanensis, assembly GCA_013399175.1. NCBI lineage: Eukaryota > Metazoa > Chordata > Aves > Galliformes > Odontophoridae > Odontophorus > Odontophorus gujanensis. The sequence continues at coordinate 234,041 of VXAB01003954.1, forward strand.
CATGATTTTCATGGTTTTGTTCTAATGCCACTGGTAGCTGTTGTTTCTATAGTTTTGATGGTATTGAAATAAATATTCTGAATTACATATTTGCTATTCTATTCACAGCTCCCAGATAGGATTTACCACTATGGGACTTCTTTGGCTCTTAGTGTAGGTTATGTGCTATGATGTAATAATCTCAGTATGAAGTATGAAGTTAATAAAGAAATTCCCTGTGTTGGCTAGAAGAGAAGGGTGACAGTTAATTGAGTGAGCCAGCTGATGATGCTTACCTATTCAGAGAAAAAGCTCTTGAAAGGACAGTGAATTAGGCCTGGTTATATCTCAACAGTTTACAGAAGAACAGATTTAACCAAGAGGAGGGAAAAAAGTGCTTTTGATGATTTAATGAGGCAGATGGCTTACTGTTTTGAAACTGAACCACTATAGACTGCTGTCTTAACGTTGTTAACGTTGTTTTTAAAGAATGGACATGTCAGTCTGGTCATGTAGTGATATTTATATTTTTTTCAGATGACTGGCAGGACTTTAAAATATACAGTATTTTTTAATTGGGACGAAATTGGTTTAGATCACCAAATATTCAGAAGTTCTATATATAATGTGGTCTGCTCCAGCCTCTGCTTAATTTCTCAGTATTCTCTAGCATGATTAATGCAATAAATGTTTCTTCTACACAGAAACACTAAAATATTAAGATTTGTCCTTTAGCAGACAGTACATTTCTTTGTTTTGATCTTCACACTGAATTATTAGCAGTAGCTCATCAAAAGTCAACATCAAAATAATTGTTCATAATTATTTACTTTCACTCTTTTAGATACCTGAAATATTTTTAAGATGGTTTACTTGCTGTTAATCAACTGGAAGAAAAGGAGACCCTGATAGTAGCTGTTTATTGTAGGATCTGTAATGTTAACACTCCAGCTTTATTTTAAAGACTTCATCATAAATAGTATTTTGCTTTTGAGCAGTAGGTCAGTGACTGATTTCAATGCTGAATAGTGCAGTTTTAGTTTAGACCTTACAAGGAGAGATCTTATTTAAAAAAATAATAAAATATCATAGAATTATTGAAATTGGAAAAGACCTCTGACATCATCTAGTCCAACCATCCACCTACCACCATGTTTCCCCACTAAACTATTTCCCTAAGTGCCACATCTACATATTTCTGGAACACTTCAGCTCGATTTTCCTTGTTTATGAATGGCAGAATTCATTTTCTTTTCTTCTGTGACGGTTGGTTTTCTTAAAGATCAGCTCCATTGTGCTGAATAGTGAATTTGTTGTGGCTGAACTTTCAGTGTTGAATGTAATCTTTAAGAATAAGTAAGTCACTATCTTGTACAAGGATCAGCAATACTCAGTAGTTCTCTACCTTGGCCTTTTAATGTTATTCTGATAACAATCACAACGTACAACTTGGTACCCATCATGTCACTGGTGAAATGCTGTACCTTGAACTATCCCAAGATGTGCAGTAATTGTCATGATTAGATCAAATTATCCACAAGGTAGATTTGATGTGCTCATGTACAAAAATGACTCTTATTTCAGGTCCAAAGTACAAATGCTGCTTAAAAATAAAGAAAAAACCCACACTTTAACCTTTTCAGAAAAACATTCCTTTTGATATAATTTAGATGTAATTGAATCCTGTAATAGATTCATACTCATCTAACTGTAACAAGATATAGAATTATATTTTACCGAGTGACCAGACAAGGTCATACTGAAGTCCTCACAACTCCACAAAGCATATCTATAGCTAGTAATACTGTGCACATAAAGTTTTAACTATCATCTAAGTTAATTAGTTATTTGATTATGGGATTTAGATTTGTTGGTGCAATATATTTTACACTGGCTCACAGAAGACTTACCTGCTAGTAAGACAGAACATCAAAGCCCTTCAAGATTGCGTTAAATTAACCAAAGTAAATTATACTCTTTTTTTATTAGATGTGTTTCTTGTTTGTTTGTATGTCCTAAAAGCAAAAGGAAATCTTTAAAATTAGAAGGATTAATTCTGTTAGTGTTTTCTTAATTTAACCAGCAAATAAAATGTCAGCAAATATGTCTATAGAATGACTTTTGGTCTGCTGGTATAGGCCCTATTTGCACATAAATTTTTTTCATTAAAACATGCCTGTAATATGATATTCCAAGTGTTTCATTTAAAAATTATTAAATTGCTATCATCCTGTCACGGAGTTATTTCTAGATCTGAGTCTGTGACAGTGACACGAAAGAAAACCCAGAAAAAAAAAACAAACACAAAGAGAGGTGGAAAGAAAAAAAAACTGCCCTGCCTTTTGCAGCACAGCAGGAGCTCCATCCCTCTTCCTCTGCCCACCAAGTTGAATGCTGCTCCTTCCCTTCCCATCCCAGAACATTAACTCTTTAAATCCTATTGTTTTACGTGATGTTCTGATGTAGAATACCAACAACAAAAATCACAAAACCACAACATTCCACCCCTTATTCCACATTACCACATCATGCTTAACATGTATCTATATACAAACAAAACAGTAATTAACATGCATTATATACACACATATCTATATATATGGAATCACAGACTGCACTCCCCCAGCATCAAATTCCCTTGTGGTACACACTGGACATCCCCGTTTTTCTCCATCACCCACCAAGTGGACTCAGATCCCTGTGCAAAAAGAGTTCCATGGAGAGGTTTTCCTTGGGTTCAGAGGGACCTCAGGGATCATCAAGTTCCAACCCTCATGCCACAGGCAGAGTTGCCAACCACTAGATCAAGTATTAGATCAGACTACCGAGGGCACCATCAAACCTGGCCTTTAAGGCTGATCACTTGAAAGAGGAAGAGGCGTACAGAAAAAAATGAAGTCTGTTCTGGAAGGCCAAGAGGCCAGGCATGTATCTAATAGTGTAAGGAAGAGAAAGGGATTTGATCAACTGGAGTTGTAGGCTACTGTTCATCATTGTAACTGAAATTTTCATTTCAAATCATTACAAATCATTGTAATTGAAAATTTCCAGCTTCTGCTTTCCATTACACTGGTAACACTGCATCTGTAGAAGTTCTCTCTGCACTGCATCAGCTTTGTATTTCCTTTGCTTTCTTTCTTCATTATCCAGAATTCAGTCACAACCTGTTATTTAAATATAACTCATGAACAAAATGTTTTGAAAAGTTTGTCTAAAAAATCAATAGGTAAAGATATGAAAATGGAAAAAAAAACCATGGAAAATTATGGGGTAAATGAAGTAGGTAGGACTATATCATTTTTCCGGAAAATGAATCTGAGAAATATTACAAATGGGTCAACTCAAAAAAGGATTTTGTTGTGCAGTACTGGGAAGGACAAATAGTAACAACTGATGTTAGACATGGAATGGTTATCAGTGAGGGTGAACATGTTGACCAAAAAAAATATCTGAATGGAAAATCTGATTACTTTGGGAATGCAGGAGTGATTTAGCTACTAGGAAAACATTAGAGATGCATTTAGTTAAAAAAGGAACATGCTGAAAGTCATCACTGGGGTCGTGACTGAGTGAATCAGAAGAGCAAATGAGGCTTATCAAATGAATTTGTTAGTGTGGGGTGGGAGGAGTCTGAATGCCGAACAGTGGATTTCTGAAGGGCAGAAGATTCGTTATGGGACAGCGGGAGATTAAGGGATGAGAGAGAGAGAAATGTGCAGAGAGAAATGTTTTGTATGTATGTCAAAATTAATATGAATCTATATTTTAAATCTATATTTTAACATGGAGTCACACAAGTAATTTGATTTTCTGACTTCTTTCGTAATTTTGGATTGATATACATACACTTGTACTTACCTGGAAAATATCTTAATGAAAAAAACCTTTTATTTCTGTGTTACAAGATTGACTGGTAAGTGTGTTTAAACGACATATCTTTGTATATATGATATATACTTTTAAAGTTTCACTCTAAAAATGTGGTTTTGAAAATCTGTGGACAACTTAGCTACCTTATTGAAGCATTTGAAGCAAAGATTTAATTTTCACCTCATTTGTAGTTTGACAACTCTGCCGACATTGCTGTGAAGCTGGAAATAGATGATCTTTAAAGTTCCTTCCAACCCCCATTCAGTGAGTCTATGATTGTTTCAGTCCACTTATCTCTTTCACTTAATTTATTAATACTTTTTTTTTTTTTTTAGATGAAACCTAAATACTTCCTATGAATTTTAAGTTGAGCAGAAACTTCTTATTGGTTGTAGGAATTTCCTCCTATTTGAATACAGAAAAATATAATTATGGTAAAACACTGTGCATGAAAGTAGTGGAAAAAAAAGAGGTAATATTGTAACCTCTTTCATACCCAGATGTTGCATATGCTTATGCATAATTATTTTTATTAAATGGGTTTTTCACTCCATTCATTCCAACCACTTAGTGAATTAGATGAGATTAAATAAAACCTAATCATCAGAAGATTCTGTATACATCACTGTTTCTTTCACTGGAGTGACATGTAAACAAAAATACCAGCCTATTCCCTTCAGGAATACTCTTTTCAGTAACAACACATCATAGAAATTTAGATCTTCAGTTTATAATACTAATCTACACGCTCACTAGTTGCCATGGAGGAGACCTTTCCCAGACAATAGATGTGCAGTCTAATGGCATTATGGCCACTTGCTTTCTCTATGCCACTTGCATTTACCAAACCATTAACACCTGCTGAACCTTCTCTCAGTCAGTCATCAATCGTGAGCAAACAAACAGGTACTTGATAATTAACAGAGGCGGAGGAAAACACTTCAGAAGTCTAAAAATATGTCTTTACCATGATTTAATGCATAAGCTCAAACAAGAACAGGAGAAAAATAACTTCAGTGCCTCTGCACCTGTAAAACAAACCCATCAAAGTGGAACCCAGTAGTATGCTTAGCATAGCCACCTTTCAGACAACTGAGTCCTTTACTTTAATTGCAACTCAGGGACTGTGACATGGAAAAAAGAACTAAAATTATGAGCAGTCACAGACGTGAGATGAAGGAAATGAAAAAGATGTTAGAGGTCTTCAGGTTCCTTCTCTGCTGTTTTCATCTGCAATATGCACTCTGAAAGAAAGAAGACCTGCAATTGTGCTGCTTTTCTGTGGCCCTAGCGGTAGGAATACTCTCTAAAATAAAAGATACATTACTGAAGTCCTAAGTTTGCATGATTCTTTACTATCTAAAGATCTACTTGGTTGAATGTATACTCTGAAAAGGCAACACGTGTAATGATCTTCATTCTGAAGGGCCTTTGTAATTAACCTGAAAGCTCTATTAAGGCCTCCCAACTTTTCAGCTTAATGAAGCACTTTTGAAAAAGCAGTGTCTGAGCTAATTGAATTCTATTTTGAATTGACAGAATATGTTTATGGAGAGAATGTTTAAAGTATAAATAGTTCAGTAATTGACAAAAATGGAGGATATAAAATTAGGATGTACTGTATTTATGACAAACTACTGAAAATCTACTATAAGCATAATTACTTTCTATACTCATACATGGCACCTTGATCATAACAAGATAAGGCCTGTATTTGATGTGGTGTTTCAGAGTGTAACAGTGTTCAGTAACTGAAGTTAATTTGAATACTGATGTTTGTGCTTCTCACTTTTGTTTTTATGAACTGTGGTGTTCTATTCTTCCATACTGGGCTGTGGGTATTGTGTTAAATGCAAAAAATATATTTGTTAGGTAGGAAGAACCATCTCCTGCCAACCGATTCCTCATTTTTTCTGATCCATAAGTGTATGTGTTTACTCTATCACCTTAGTTTGTGTACAGGACTTCAGTGTAGGGCACTCAGTCCTTGTTTTCCAGAAAAGTTTTGGTTTTCATTTCTTCTGCTTTTTTGACAATGCAAAAGAGCTTTACTAAGGAGATAAAGTTAAAAACTTCTCTAGCAGGTTTAAAGATAATATTCAGGCATTCATTTGGTTATTTATTCCTTCATGAAGTGCAGTGGTCTGAATTACGTGCCTTCCAGAGTGCAGCATAAAGACCAGTAACAAGGAAGGGTTGTACTACCAACTAATGAGACCTATGTTTATGATTATAACTATATTGATGTTTATAAGTATATGTGAAAAATATTAATTTTAAATATCAGAAATATAGAATGATAATATTTCTCATGTGTCATTAACCACCCGAAACTTGTTTTAAAAATCTGTTTAATTTTCAGTTGTAAGTTGCAGAGTGGATGCAGCACACAATCCCTCCACACTCTTGTTCTCTCACACCACTTTTCCCTCCTCCCTCTCTCCTACCATTTCAGAATGCATATTGCAGATGAAAACAGCAGAGAAGGAGCCTGGAAAATATACTGATCCACTACCCATGCATATTTCATGAATTTGCCTAATTTCCTGCAGTTATGACTTAATTAGGTAATTATTCCACCCTCTGTCACTGAATGTGATTTCTTAGTAATTCCTCTTGTGAACAGTGAATATGCTTTCCATTACTGTGTGAATATAACAAAATCAATGAAAGTGTAAAAAAAAAATAAAGTGGGCCATATGCAAAGTTTTTGATGCTGATGGGAACAGCATATCAGGAAAGCCTTCAGTATCCCCAACATTTGGTTTCAGATGGGAGAGACCTTTCTTTTCACATGTAAGCCTTGTGCTACTCTATTACTTATCTTGGCAATCTTATTTTCTTATCCACCCAAGGGTGCTGCAGGAGCTGGCAGAGGTGATTTCCAAGCCATTTTCCATCATCTCAGTGTTCCTAGTCAACCAGAGAGGTCCCAGGGGATTGGAGGCCTGCCAGTGTGACTCCCATTTACAAGAAGGGCTGTAAGGAGGATCTGGGAAGCTACAGGCCTGTCAGCCTGACCTTAGTGCCAAGGAAGGTTACCAAGCTGATAATCTAGAGTGAGATCACATAGCATGTGTAGAACAACTGGGGGATCAGGGCCAGCAAGAATGGGTTCACAACGGGCAGATCTTGCTTGACCAATGTGATCTCGTTCTATGATCATGTGACCTGCCTGGTAGATGAGGGGAAGGCTGTTGATGTAGTCTACCTAGACTTCAGCAATGTATTTGACACTGTCTCTCACAGTATCCTCCTGGAGGAGATGGCAGCCCTTGGCTTTGGCAGATGCAATCTTGGCTGGATAAAGAACTTCCTGTGTGGCTGGCTCAGAGAATGGTAGTGAATGGAGCTAAATCCAGCTCGTGGCAGGTCATGAGGGATGTTCCCCAGGGATTGGTACTGAGGCCTGTTCAGTTTAATATCTTTATTAATGATCTGGATGAGGAGATTGAGTGAACCTTCTGTACATTTGCAGATGACATCACGCTGGGAGGAAGTATTGATCTGCCTCAGGGTAGTAAGGCCCTACAGAGGGATCTGGACAGGCTGGATTGCTGGACTGAGACCAATGGGATGAAGTTAAACAAGAGCAAATGCACGGTCCTGCACTTTGGCCGCAAGAGCCCCAGGCAATGCAATAGGCTTGGGGCAAAGTGGCTGGTAGACTGTGTAAAAGTAACAGACCTGGGGGTGTTGGTTGATACTTGGCTAAACTTAAGCTAGCAGTGTGCCCAGGTAGCTAAGAAGGCCACTGACATCTTGGCTCATATAAGAAATAAAGTTGCCAGCAGGAGCAGGGAGGTAATTGTTCCTGCATAGTCAGTTCTGGTGAGACCCCACCTTGAGGACTGTGCCCAGTTTTGGGCCTCTCATTACAAGAAAGACACTGAGGCCCTGAAGCTTGTTCAGAGAATGGCAACAAAGCGGGTAAGGGATCTGGAGCACAAGTCTTATGAGGAGCAGTTAGGGAAACTGGGAACTGAGTCTGGAGAAGAGGAGGCTAAAGGGAGACCTTATTGATCACTAGAACTCTCTGAAAGGAGGTTGTGGCAAGGTGGAGGTCAGCCTTTTCTTCTGAATAACTAAAAATAGGGCTGGAGGGAATGGCCTCCAGTTGCACCAGGGGAGGTTCAGGTTGCATATAAGGAAAACTTCTCCAAAAGAGGGGTCAGCTTTGGAATGGGCTGACCAGGGAGGTGGTTGAGTAACAGTGCCTGAAGGTGTTCAAGCAACAGTTTTTGTACTAAGGAACATGATTTAGTGGGAAAATATGTGTGGTATGTGGACAGTTTGACTAGATAATCTTGGAGGTCTTTTTCAGCTTTGGTGATTCTTATGATTCTCCTCTTTCACTGTATTAATTCAGTTTTGATTTTCAAATATATTCTGAAGCCTGGCATGAAAAAAATGTGTTACTCCTGAATTTTTCTCTTCCTTCATCATGCAGCTCTTGACAGTAGTCAGAGATACTAAATCCATAAGTTTCATGAAAAACTTAGCAGGTTCCCATTGAAGAGGGATGAAAAATGGGGTACAGATTATTCCTAAATGAAAGTCATGTGAAAAAAGTGCAATTTTGCTAAGAGTTAGGGCTCACCTCTCCCGTTATTAAGAACTGAAGGTCCTGTAATGATGCAGATCATGAAAATACTACAAGGATTTGCAGTTGATTTATGTTCTTCTCGCAATAACTTATGCTTGATTTTTTTCCTACGTATCTTCTTTTATTAGAAAGAGAATGTGTGATAAGAAAACAAGTGCTAGAGGAAAGCTGTTGTGACATAGTTTACTTGTTAATTTCCTGAACTGTCAGAAATAGCTTCTTAGAGATATGGCTTCTTGTATTGTGGAGTTAACTATTTTGGGGAAAAAAAACACACCACATAGTTATTGTTTAAATTTTCCTAGCAACTCCATAATGGGTTATTTTCTCAGTTTTTGTGTAGACAGATTGCAAAAGAAAGATTTCCACAGTATTCAAAATATTTTCGGAAGACTTGAAAGAAAATTTAGCAGTATTGTTAACATTTTTTTAAGAATTTCAATAGAACAAAACTTCAAATAACTTCTCATTTCAGCTCATATTTTGGTACTTTTGCAAATTGCAGTTAGAATGCACGGATGGCCAAAAGTGTCAAAACTATTTGTGGGATTTCAAATGGGTAACTTTCATTAGGAGCAAGCTTTTAAAGGTCACTGTCTTTTATTCTGGGGTGTAACTGTGTAGAATACGCAGTGCAATGATTTCTCTCTAAGTATCAAGGGCAAAAGCACAGGGTCATATACCGCTTTCTTGATTCACAAGGATAGTTCTATTGACTACTGCAGAAATGTTTGCATGAGTCAGGCAAACAGACTTTGTCTCTTGCTTCCGTATCTTTCCCTCTTAGCCTCTTCTCTGCTTTGCCTTGCAGAACTGCTGTGTTCACAGGTGTGAAATAATAATGAGCAGTGTCACGGTAATGATTTAATGTTGGAATCAACCCACTGAAGTAAAGATCCAGTTTGAATGACTAAACTATTTTGATGGTATTAGGTAGAAAAATTATTCTTTTATTCTCTAGTTAAAAAATTAACCAAGATATAGTGGGGAAGAATTTAATTAGAAGAAAAACCTTGGTGATAGTAAATGTAGTTTGGTGCAGCTGGGAGATATCTTTGATAGAGATATTTTTTCAGTGGGTGCCTAGATGGGAAATGAAGGTCTGTGCTCTGATGTTTCTACCAAATCCAGTAATACAACAGTTGTGAATGGCACAACTGAAGGGATCTTTCCTGATGTTATTGATTCAAAAAAGGCATAAAAACCCCAGGATATTATTTTCCATATTGCTTTTTTCAACCAAAGCACTTGATGCATTGTAGAGAAAGCATGTATATTTTCAAGACCAGAGGAAATTCTGCTACTTCTCTGTCAAAAATGGAAGATCCAAAAGTATGCACTCCAAAAGTATGTACCCCATCACAGCCTCGAAGCTGTTAAAAAATGGCAAATTTTCTATTATTTTCTGTTGCCCAATATGCATAGCCTATAACTTCAACTCCCTTCCCACATTTCTCCTTTTTTCCATTCACTCCACAGATCTTGGTGTTGTATGTTTGCTTTCATTTTGATTTGATTTTGCTCAGCCTTTCACTCAGTGAATCAATCGAGCAATTGTCTTGTTTTGGAATACTGATGTTGAGCTCTCTGTGGCAGTGACTTGAGACGCTGACAATTCTATTTAGCTTATGGTAAATATATCAGTAAGAAGAAAAAAAAAAGTACCTTGTCTTGGCACTTAATAAACTATTACAGCAAATGAAGCTGTGTAAGATATATTTGAAATCTTCATTATTTATCTTAAATATTTTTCATTTTAGGCTTTACATTATTCCCTAGATGTTTAAAGTTTCTTTAGATTTCAAACATCTCTCTTAAATATTAGGAAATCCTGTCACAGAATTAAACAGTATAGTGTAAATAGCTTTGGTTTTGTTTTTGAAGCTATTTCAGAATTGGATATAGCTAGTGGTACCTTCCAAATCTCCTAAGTAGGTTCCTAAATAGGACTATGTAAAGCTCTAAGGGGAATCTGTAGAAGAGTCACAGGGCATCTTTGAAAGGGTGTTACTAAAATGTTAATTACCTGATCATTGACATTTTTCACTTGGGGTCATTTTTCAGAATTAATTTCCCACTGTTGATACAATTGGAGCAATGACAATTATGGTTTTAACTGCCAAACTGAATCCCATTAATATTTAATTAATGAGATGATATAGATTTTGATCCAGATATGCCAACACTATATACAGGAAACTAAGGTGTGCATTTAAATAGTCCAACATGCATGAGAAGTTGCAGTGAACTATCTTTTTGCACTTTTCTGATAAACTGTCCATGAGCTACTGAGGAAGGAGGTGTGCAGTAAACTCAGTGATATGTCCAGCATAGAGTTTCTAATAGCACTGATGTAATACAGAAAGTATAAGTGAAAGAAAAATGAAATTGAAAGAAAGTGTGAGTGAGGCTTTTGAAAGTAAAAATATTCTTAACTGTTGAAGGTATTGTAAGAAGTTGGAGTAGGGGAAAATGGGGATTTTGTTGTCAATCTCTAAATGAGGTGGGAATGTTCTAAGAATGACAGCAACTATGAAACCAACGCTACAGGAAAAGAAATGAAACTGTATTTTAAATGACAGAACATAATCTGTAGATGGTCTCAATATACAAATAATAGACTATATTAGCACTAGCTACTGATGAAGAAAAGCACAGAGCCTTAATACATTAGTTGTTTAAATGTCTTGGAGTTTCCTAATTTAAGGTCTCATGAAAATGTAGTACAGTCTTTCCAAAATATATTTTTATGATAACTGACTTTAATGGTTTAATGACAGTTGTGAGAAATGTGAAATTGTTGAGTTGTCTGAGAAATGAAAATTCATACTCATTTCTATATATCTTCATTTGAAATTCTCAAGGACTTAATTGTCTTGAATGACAGATAATGGGCTGATATGACATTGAGATTTTAAAACAATGGAATTCAAAATGGAAGCAACTGTGAGAAACCACTGTGCACAATTAACATTTGAAGCAGAAAACTTCACAAATGTGATTTTTGTTCTAATATAAGAGTTTTATATCCATGTGTTTGCTCTCTGGAAGGCCTGTGAAAGGCCTTACAGAAGTCCAAGTAGATGATATCTATGATATCTGATATCTCTTCCCTTGTTAACTGTCACTGCATAATAGAAGACCACCCACCAGTCTGCATACTGGCACATCCAGATATTTTTTCGAGTTTTGGATAAACAATGATCTTTTCTTTTAGTGAGCACATATGAGTGAGAGTGTTACTAAAACTTGGATACTGTGCTTTAATTTTTAGCTTCTGTCAAATATTCAGTTGAGATCAGCAGCTGTCTCAGATACTTCCAAACACAGTGATAGATATGAAAATATTGTATGAAATAACAACTTACTACAAGTTTTCTGTAGAAAATACTGAAAAATAGCTGAGGCTTTCTGGAAAGTTTTAATTCTTCTCTAGGCAACTACAGATTATCTTGGATGAACATGATTTTATGCTGTTAACATGTTTTTTATGTATTTCTGGAAAACAAAATTCAACAAAAGGATGCATTGGAATGCAGAATCAAATGAGTTGTGAACTTGAGGTAAATGTATGTTATGTTGCTCCCAAATGTATTATTTTTGAAACTTTAGAGGTTTAAACAATGCTAATGTCATCAATCATATTATGTCAGTTCATTGTTACTGGGGAATCAAGATTACTGGAAACATTAGTACACTAAAAACAAGTAGATCTTTTTTTCAGCTTATAAATACAGTTATTTTGGGAAGTCAGTTTAATCAGGAATTTTCCCAATGTGAGGATGGTATGCAATTGGTTGAATTGTTAGGAGTGATGCCTTGTGCTGTCACTGTCCTCAGGTGTATGTCATTGCTTACCATGTCATAGAGATAGAAAAAAGAATGCAGCTTTAATCTTGTATTGAATAAGTCAAAAATGATAATTCTGAACTGATAGTACTAGGCTTGCAGTGTATCTGTAGTTTTTCTGATTTCTCTATATGAAGATGCAATTTCAATCATTTCAGAACATGAGCTATGACAGTTAGATATGCAAAGCTCTTTTGAAAGAGCAGAGGTTTTTTTTTTGAAACAGATGTATACTGGTATCTGACTACTTGATAGGGGATGCTGTAGTGGCCCTGCATTTGCGTGACTGAGCTAATGCCATATGTATGAGTGCAAATTCAATATTTCTCCATTTATTAGGTGTTGTGGTTTAACCTGACAGGTGGCTAAGCACCACACATTTGCTTGCTCCCTCTCCCTACTTCCCAGTGGGGTGTGGGAGAGAGCTGAAAGGAAAAAAGGACACAAAGTAGAACTCGTGGATTGAGATGAGAACTATTTACTAAGATAGAGAAAAGGAAACAGACAATAATTATGACGAATACATTTTTGCAAAAGAGTTTATATAATAAGTGATGCACAAGCAATTACTCACCATCTGACGACCAATGCCCAAAGTAGTCCCCTGAGTAGTGGAAGATAGTGAGATGAACTTCCACCTCCTTCAAAATTCTTCTACACAATATCTTATGGTATGTAATATCGTTTTCACCAGGGGAAGGTCATGCTTAACCAATCTTGTGACCTTCTATGATGGAGTGATGGCACTGGTGAACAAGGGGAAGGTGGCTGTCATTTATCTGGACTTAAGCAAGACCTTTGACATGGTCCCCCACCACATCCTTATCTCCAAATTGGACTTCAACATCTTTATCAGTGACACAGGTGATGGAATCGAGCGTACCCGCAGTGAGCTGGCAGACCATACCGAGCTGAGCAGTGCAGATACACTGGAGGAAAGGGAAGCCATCCAGAGGGATGTGGACAAGCTGAAGAAGTGGGTCTGTGTGAACCTAATGAGGTTCAACAAGGCCAAGTGCCAGGTGCAACACTTGGGCCAGGGCAATCCAAGGTATTTATACAGACTGGAGGAAGAACTCCTGGAGAGCAGCCCTACAGAGAAAGACTTGGGGGTCCTGGTGGACAAGAAGCTGGACATGACTCAGCAGTGTGCGCTTGCAGCCCAGAGGTCCAGTTATATCCATGCTGCATTAAAAAAGGGGTGGCCAGTAGGGAGAGGGAGATGATTGTCCCCCTCTACTCAGCTCTTGTGAGTCCCCATCTGGAGTACTGCATCCAGGCCTGAGGCCCCCAGCACAAGAAAGATGCAGAGCTCTTGGAATAGGTCCAGAAGAGGGCCACTAAAATGATCAGAGGGCTGGAGCACCTCTCCTATGAGAAAAGGTTAAGGAAACTGGGCTTGTTTAGCTTGGAGAAGACTCCAGGGAGACCTCATTGTGGCCCTCCAGTACTTGAAAGGAGCATATTATAAGCGAGAGGGAGAACAACTGTTTACAAGGGTTGATAGTGATAAGACAAGGGGTTTTAAACTAAGACAGGGGAGATGTAGGTTAGATGTTAGGAGGAAGTTTTTCACTCAGAGGGCTGGATGTGGCTCTGGGCTGCCTGGTCTAGTGCTTGTCAATCCTGCCCATGGTAGGGAGGTGATATTAGATGATCTTTGAGGTCGTTTTTCAACCCAGGCCATTCTATGATTCTGTAATGCTATGACCAACTCAAATGGCAGATCCCTGAGTGTTGACTAACTGGTCACTTTTGCCCCAAGACCTTTTGTTTTCAACACAGTCTTTAATAGTCCATCATACCATTCCATTTTTCCAGAGGCTGGTGCTTGATGTTGGATGTGATATACCCTCTCAATGCTATGGTTTTAGGCCCAGGTGTTTATGTAATTGTTTTGTACATGAGTCCTGTCGTCTGAATCAGTTCTTTCTGAGATGCCATGTAACCACAAGATTTGTTTTTCAAGACTCAGTATAGCATTTTTTTGTGGCAATGTGGAACATGGGAATATGTTTCTAACCATCTGGTAGTTTCTTCCAACATTTTAAGTATGTAGAGTTTACCATGGTGAGTTTGTTGGAATGTGATATAATTCACGAGCCAGGCCTCCCATATTTTTACTTCACCCATCATCTTCCATACCAAGGAAGTTTTATCTGCTTGGCTTGCTTAATCACAGCACAGATTTCACATTTGTGGATAACTTGTGCATGAGTGTCCATAGTCAAGTCTACCCTATGATGGCCTGAAGTGTCATGGACCCAGTGAACTGGAAATCATTAACTCTTATTTTGCCAGTCCAGATCTAGCTGTGTCACTTAAATCCTATCAGCCTGATCCATCCGCTTATTGTTTTGGTGATCATCAGTAAATGACTCTTGGATATGTGAGCATCTACGTGATATACCTTCACAATAGTGTTCTCTATCTGGGTGGCAATCTTTCCTCAGTGAAGCAGCCTAGATGCACTTGCCTCTCTTTTGATGATATTCCAAAACTTTTACCATCAGGCCAGTCTATAATCACTTCTAAGATTCCTGGACAACTGGGATTCACAATTTGAGCCCCTTGTGTGATCAGTGTGACCCATGTAGACCACTTAGTTGCATGATGTGTGGAGGGAACTCTCCCTTTGAACACCCAGCCCTGTACAGGCAGTTGGGGTACCAAAAGGAGCTCTGCTTCACTACCAACCACTTCCAAAGCAGCTCAGACACTTCAGTATGCTGCCAGTATCTGTTTTTCAGTTGGATTATAATGGGCCTCAGATCCTCTGTATCTTCCACTTCAAAATCCTCGTGTCTCCCCTGGGGTTTTCTACCAGAGGGTCCAAGTGAGACCATTCTCTCTGGCTGGAGTGTAGAGCATGGTTTTCACATCTTGTTCTATCTGGACTGGCCCAAGAAGTATCTCCTGTTTAAACTGTTCAGAGGCTTGTGGTTGCTCAGGGTTCCATGTGAAATCATTTTTCTGGGTCACTTGATAGAGAGGGTTTACAATCAGAATGTAATCCAGAATTTCAGAAACCCACAACCCTATGGAAGCTTGTTTTTCCTTTTAGTTAGCTAGCGGAGACATAGCAGTTATTTTATTGATCACATCCATGGCCATCTGACGATGTCTATCTTGCCATTTTATTCCTAAGAACTAGATCTCTTGTGCAATTCCCTTCATCTTACTTTGCTTCATGACAAAAGCAGCTTTTAGAAGGATTTTGATTATTTTCTTCTGTTACTCGAAAACATCTTCTGTCACATTGCCCCACGTAATGTTGTCAGTGTATTGCAGGTGTTCAGGAACTTCCCCTTGGTCCAGTGCAGTTTGGATTAGCCCATGACAAATGGTAAGGCTGTATTTCTACCCCTGCAACAGTCGATTCAGTGTCTACTGGATGCTCCTCCAAGCAAAAGCAAACTGCTGCCTACACTCTGCTGCCAGAAGAGCTAAGGCACTAGGGACGCAATATCACCTGAAGTTCCTACTTTTATGTTGCAATTGGATTTTTATTTCTATACAACGTCCACATTCAAAGAATGCTAAATGCAAATGAAACAAGTTGTAAAGAGGTGAGTGTCGTGAGAGGGAGCAGAACACTAAGATCCTCTCCTTGTCAGCAGAATGACGCATATGTTATCATCAGTTGCTTTTTTTTTTTTAAAGTGATTGTACAGCCATACCCCATTCAGTCAAACTATTCACATTTACTATGAATGGATAAATTGTACATGACACCAACATAAATCCAGAATTCCAGTGATACAAATGTGAATTTACTCAGTGCTTGTAAACATCTTGATAGAACATTAGTGCCATGCAACTGAAAAATACTTTAGATAAACACTTGGCAGCATAATAGAAGTTTGACTTCAGTATGTTACACCTGAACACAGAGCTGTAGTATCTGATTTGCCTATGATTGGACATCTGTCATTGAATGTAAAACACTGGTGGTTTTGAGTACTTATTCCACAGGAAAAAATATGAAGGAAAAATCCTACATGAACCCTTTAAATTTTTAAGCCATTGGACCTGTTTGTGTGCTATTCAGTTAGTAGTGTCTCTTTCCATTATGTGTTGTAATTTTTCCAAATTACTTTAAATTGCTACACCTTGCAATGATTGTACTGATATCAGCCTAGGAACACTGTGATCCCTTTAGCACAGAATGTATGATTATAGTATCACGTACCATGAACTTATTTTAATTTTGCATGTTGTGCTAAAATCTGAGATGTGAAAATGTCTAAGTATATGCTAGAAGCTCTACATGTGCTTTTTATTGTAGCTCAGCTTATTGTTAAAAGCTGTACTCTTTTATTAAAGCATTTAAATTTTCATACGACATTCTAAAATTCATTTTTAGATTAAAAATGGGTCAAATATAAAAGATATCAAACTGGATTTTATCAAAACCCTATTCATTGCTCACGCAATTATCTTCAGCTAGTGCAAAGGCAGTCACTGTCATTTATGGTGAGTGAATAATCTATTTTAGTTTAGATTTCTCATGCACTATAAAGTTGCAAAGTTATCATTACAAAGCTATATGTCCATTAATTAAAAAAAAATCAATTGGTAGTGTTAAAAATAAATATGAAATATAGATAACTGAATGCCTACTTCTGCATTTGATTAGGGGATTTTTAATGAAATTTTTTTTGGTAAATATTGTTCAGGATATAAGTCCAGAGGCACAAGCTCAGATAAACTTACTTTTGAGGTGGAGTGTAGCAGGAGAATTGGGAATATTTTCTTTAAACATGACTTGAGCTATACTACTGTGATCAAACAGTTGTCTTGGTTTTCGAATGCACAGCTGCTTCTCACCTTGTTTCTCTGAATGTCAGCCTTTGCTTCATCATGGAATCACTTTGTTCACTTGTCTAGATTTGCAAGGCTAAGTGCTGGAAAATTATAGTCTAACTTTCCCACCTTGGATCAGAATGCTGTACTCACAGTGGTAGATGGTAGTGCCTTAAGTACTAAAGAGATCCATGGAATTAGAGCATTTTTTAAATAAGGTGCCACTCAGTACAAGGAAATGCTCAATGCATGCATAAGTCCAATTTTTGAGTTTTTTTTTTTTAATGTATGAAAAATGAGATTCTCCATTATTCTTCTTATTGTGGTTGAGTCACCTGCTTTCCATACACTTGCTTGAATTCAACCTTATAGGGGTGAATGCTGGCTTTGATTATTTCATGCAATGCAAATTAAATTTAGGAAGGAAAAGCACTCAGGTAATGCAGCAGGCTTTAATCAATGTGCAGATCATGCCTTGAATTCGTGAGTGTTGGAAAGGTGACCTCTTAGGTGCTGTTCTGTTTCTTATGCTCATCCTCAATGCAGGAGGCAAGAAGAGAGGCATGACAATGTGCTCTGAATGTGTTTATTTGATTTTCAGTCTTCTAGAGACCATAACCAGCTGATATGTGTTAGTGTCCTTCAGTCTCACCTAAATGTCAGGGCTCAGAATGGTACAGGTTCAGAGAATGACCATGGTGCTTTAACTTTCCACTTAGCACTTACTCTGCCATGAAACCCCCAATTTTTATTTTTATTTTTATTTTTAATTTTTATTTTTCTGCGGAAACTCAAGAAGTTTAGCTTAGATTTTAAGAGGGACAGCATGGTGACAGGTGTCCATCTTGCAGAATTTTGGATTGTGTTGAAAGCAGAATTTACAGAAACTGTCCCAAGTGCTTATACCTGCAATATTTTCACTACATTTGGCATACATCTGAGCTTTCTAGAGCTTGTAGTTGTTACTTTTCATAATGATTAATTCCTATATGTATAAAATCCTTCACTGAATATGATGTTCTAACCTTGTGTATGGGAACTGTTGAATCATGGCCTCAACCACTGATTGATCACCTGAGGCAAGCACTGAGTCAGCTACAGGAGCACAGGTGAAGGCCGTGCACCTGTGTGATTGGAAGGGGTGGAGCCTGGCTCCACCCCTCCCAGACCCCATTTAAGGGCTGACCACCACTTAGGAAGGTTCTCTTGTTGGAGATCCCTCCTGTGTGGAGTCATCTGCAAGCCTCAGCCATCATAAAAGGTGAGCCACCCTTTACTTATCAGTAGTCTGTGTGCCATCTGTATAAAGCCTTATGGAAATATACCATCCTCTGTGATATCTCCTCTGAATTCCATCCTTTTGAATTATCCACCCTACACCTTACTACTGACTGGAAGCTTAATCCAAAATAAATGTGGACCTTACAACTTTTATTACTAGTCCTGTCACTTAGGTAATCTTCTATCTCTCAGGGTATGTCAAAAAAGAGAATGCTTTTGATTTAAATAGATTTCATATTGCATTAATTTATAGCACAGTGAACGTTACTCAGTAGGGCCTGATACAGCTATATACACCATATTACTTTCTTTTGGATCAGATATCTGTTTTAATTTGAGTAGAGGGTAATTCATCTAAACATACTGCATTTGAGACAAGCAAGTCAGACATTTTTGAGACTACACTGATTGCTCATATTCTCTGCTAGTCTAGAGGAAGTGTGAAATAATTTTCCATTATCAACACTATCTTCAGAGACTAAACATTATTCCATTCTAGTAAAAATGTTTAAAATTTGTTGTACCAGATTTACTTACAACCTTTTGGATATGAAGTACAATATGATGCATATAACACACAATGGCCTATTTTGGTCATCTTTAATCTGATTTAATTTAAAAGTATCACTGTCATGTTAGAAAAGATAGTTCAGAGGAAAAAAATTGCACACCCTTAACCATATGCCCTGACAGTGCAGTTCATTGCTTTGTTTTGTCTCCAACTCTCCCTTCCTCTCTAAAATTCCTAATAGCACCAAATCTTGTGTTCTGTTCTGCACTATCTCTTCTCATCCTCTGGATAAAGCTGTGCTGTGTTCAGCTTCCAGCTTGTCTGCTGAGGCTGCCTCTTGCTAGTCATCTTTTGTACAATTTACATTCCTTTTAAAATGAAAACATTTACTTACATATCATTTTACCTGCCATGTCTACATCCTGTTCTAAACTGCTCGGTTCTTCTCTTCCTCATCTGTACAGCTGAGGAATGAAGTGTGCTGCTTTTTGTCTTCATCTTCCTCTTCACAACATATCCAAGACTTACTGGTTATCACTGCTTCTTTGGTCACGTACTGTTACCTACAATGTTTGAAATGTCATTCTCTGTCATTCATGAAAACTTTGGCTTGAAAGTGCTCTTCCCAGGAGAACTCTTAATCCAACAGTAATCCTATAGACAAAACAACAAAAGCAATAATCTGCACTTGGAATGTTTTCATTCTTCTGGTAACCCAGAGATTTATTTATATAAATTGCATTGTTTAGCTTTTAATTAAATGCTGATTTGTACAGCGTCAAGCACTTTGTAGCATACTTTGGTTAAGGGAGAACCAAAAGCTGCAGAGATGAAAGTCAAACACTCAAAGCTTAGAAGCCTCTTCTTATGGACTCAATACCTAAACTCTTTCTGTGTAACAAGTTAATGCAGTGTTTTCCATCTAAATTCACACAGGGAAATGAAGTTACTTTTTTTCCCTTTTGGGTTTTATGTTGATATTGAGCTAATAACCTGTTATTTTGCTATCTGGTATGTAATTTCATTTTACAACGGAGATGACTAAACTTTTTTCAGCTGGGGTTTGGCAAACGCTTAAAAAAATTCTTCCTTTTTGTATGTACTGTTAATCTCCTTATATTTAGTGGTCTTATTTTCAGTGCTTCTCTTCCAAAAAAAACTAATTTTGCACAATAAGCATGGATTAATGTATTCTGTATTTGATTTGGATAACTGCTTTCACAGCTATTTAAGATGCAATTTTAGTTGTGAACAGATTTATTGGGTATCTGAAAGAATTCCCAAAACCTTGTCTCTTTCCAGGCAGACAGACTGTAAGAGATGATTTTCAGTTTTTTTTTTGAGAAACTGAGTAATTTAATAATTTAACATTTAATCTAATGGAATATATTTTACTCTACCTACAAACATTTGTCTCATTTGATAGAGAATGGTTTGTTAACACTTCCGTCCAGTTCAGCCCAATGCCATGACTACTAGGGCAGGGAGACTTATGGACCCATGCCCAGGGGAAGGGAGGAAAAGGAAAAAGGTAGGGAGATTTACTGAATGTGATTGCTAAATGTGAGATAACACAATATAATACAATATAATTGGAATTGAAATTAGTAAGTCAAATAAAATGTCAGAATGTCCAAAAAACTGAATGCCTTACTCTAACAATGAAGGCGAGATGTCTAGGGGGCACCCACCACAGGGATGAGCAGTAAGAGAAGGGGCACTCTTGTGCCTCCCAAGCAGTTTTATTTTTTCCTCTTAATGGAAAATGGGAATAAAACCATGAACGTTTCCTAGGAGATTTAGTAGTTCTTCTCTTCTGAGAACCAGGTACCCAGAAATATCCATAGTCCATGGGACTGGAGCATTAACTCTTTAACTCACAGTGCTCTACATGATGTTGAATACTGACAACAGAAACCATGAAACCATGACATGGTTGAATATAGATGTTTTGTAACTATTTGCTGGTGTTTAATCTTTCTTATTTTATTTGCTAAGTATTCTAGTTCTGTTACAAAGCTGGAGCTGCATGTATTTCCTATACACACATTGATTGAGTGCACAGATATGCTCTAGCATATGAAGAGAATTGTACATGTGTTTTTTTGGTACTTTTGTTTTTGTCTTATTTTTTTTTTCTGTAGTATAAAAAGATTTCTCCTCCTTTTTTCCTTTTTTTTAATCTTTTAGTTGGTAGTCTTACATGAGACTGGTGGGTTGTCCGCCTGCGGTTTTAAGGACTGTGAGCATATTCTGTTTGTTTTCATGTCTTGGATTTATATATTCAGCTTTGATTCCCACTACAAAATTATACATTTGCCTAAGGAATGTTTGAGATTTAGTATAGTCTACTTTCTTTTTGTAAATGTAAACTCCAAGATCCCAAAATGGAAACAGAAGCAATTTCATTCACTATTGAAAAATTCATGTATTGAAATTTTGGCTACTTTAAGGTACAGCTTGCATTTGTCACAACTACAGAGCCTTGGATAGTAAGGTGTGGGATAAATGTTTTACTGATCTCTCTTTTGTATACATGCTTCCAAGACTGATATGCAGCAAAGCCATGTGTGAGTTGTGTAGGTCATGCAAGTGACTGAGTTTGTAACAATACAGTCATGATTTGGTGTGTGCCAAAAATATGAGAAAATAACCTTATTAACAAGGTATTTAGGGATTTTTTTTCTTGCTGTTTTCTTATCTAGGCACTTGCACAGACAAGCTTTAAAAAAATTAAAACAATTTGCTGAACTCAAGAGACCCTTTAAAACAAGAAAATTTTTTATTGTATTTATTATTTTTTTAATGAACTAGAGCATAACAATTAATAGGATCTGATATCTTGGGGCTGTCTTATTGGACATCAATGTTTTGTGGCCTACTGAGTGTTGCTGAAGCCCATAGTGCTCTCTTGAACAAATAAAACAACTCCTGCTTGACAAGTGTTGTACTGTGTATGCATGCTTTGCCCAGGAATTTGATTTCATCTGACTGTTGCGCTTGTCAGTTTGAAAAGTAGGGATGCTTTTGTTTCAGATTTAAGAAAAACAATAATGAAAGATAACATGGATTAGGAAGTCTGAGCTCCAGCAGAGACGTGACTGTGGGCTGTGATAGCAGCTGTCACTTCAGGTTAGCATTTAGCAGCATCCCACCTACAGTTTGGCAACAATCCCTGGAACTGAGCTTGGGAAGTTCCCAGCAGCTACTGACTATTTCAGACAGCAGTCTGATTTTCCTGAGATTCTTCATCTTGAAACCTTTCTCATCCTTGTTTTTTAGCAAAGAGCTGGTTTTCTTACATTTGAAGATTTACTGCCCACAACCGAAATGACCAGATCAGATGCATGGAGAAGAATAATCTAGTCGATTTTTCAGGGTGAAATTTCAGTTTTTGAGGAAGATTTAGTCTTGCCATTCAGACTTTTTGAAGTGCTTGCCTTTTGAATGTTTTCATGTATCAGTCTGAGATTTCACTTGGCAATATTTGCAACTCCCGATGAAGTGCCTACTAGAAACAAACATATAGTAATGGCTTAGTAAAATCAGCATTTTCCTTCTGCACTCAGTGCCAGTGAGTGAATAGTACATGTCAAAGTTTAATTTTCTTACGCATGTCCAAAAGGTGTATGTGTGCTTAGGACTGATCTTGTGCTACTGAGGAAGGAAAATACCATTGAAGGTTTCAGAAACTGGAAAACTAAGAGTTAGAAGAAAATTTACATGAACCATTTAAATGCTCAGAGATGGCCATGTGAAATCTTCTCCCTTCTGAACAACTTCTATGAGGTGTGTAATTTGAGTAGAATTACCTAAAAATTTGTCTGCTTTTCCCATGTAGAGGAACAATAATGTTGCTGAATTCTACAAAAGTAGGATCAGACTCCTAAATTGTTTTTTTCACTCAATCATGTGGTTGTGTTAAAGAATTATGGATAAAACTGAGGAACTTCTGATTTACAAGGTACCAATGCAACAGCAGGTGCTTGATTTCACACCTGATCTTGCATTTTCTCTACTTCTTCAGTGCAGGAAAGAAAGCAAAGAACTCACTTGAAAAGACCTAATCTATTAGGTATTTGTTTTTTGTTAAAAGGCTCATCCAGCCATCCTCTGGCCTTACGTTGTGATTTGCCTCCTGCTTTCCAGTTATTGGCAGTAGAAGATAACTTATTACAGCATATATGAAAAGACTGAATTGGCTCAGGACTAGCTTTAAAATACTGTGAAAATGAAGGTGGGTTAAAGTTATCAACATCTCCTTTCCTGCCTTGGCACACAACCTCTCTCCCTGCAGAAAAGCTATTAAGCTTGGCCACCAGGCAGGATTTCCAAGTCTCTAAGCTTTAATTTGTTACTGCAAAATTGTATGCATTTAAATTGTCTATGGGACACTTTAGGATAGAAAGCTTTTTTTGTTACCTACGTGTTATGAATATGAAGAACCCCTATTATTCTATCAAGAAAGTAACAATTTAAATTACTCGCAGTATAATGCTCTCCTGAATTGTTTCTAATGAAGGTTGGGTTTATGAGACAAAATACTATTATTGAAAGGTTACTAGCTGCTTTATAAAAGCTTTATACACTTGACAGTTCAAGAAGAAGCAATTCATTTACACAGAGAATTCTTTCCTACAAGTAATGCAGACCATGCCCACAGCCGTCTACAGAAGTGTGTTGGTGAACTGATAACAATTAAGTAGCAACGTTTTTGATATGCGCATGTTCTTAAGCTCTGAATACAAGGTGTAACAGCAAGCATTTTATAGATAAAAGGGGGCTTTCATTTCTTAAAACACGTCCTGCTTTCAGGGTAGATTCAGGTTGGACAGTAGTAAATACTTCCTCTCCAAGGGAGCAATCAGGTGCTGGAACAAGCTGTCCAGGGGGGTGGTGGAGTCACCATCCCTGGAGGTGTTCAAGAAATATTTAGATGTTGTACTGAGGGACAGGGATTAGTGGGAAATATTGGTGATAGGTGGATGGTTGGACTGGATGATCTTAGGAGGTCTTTTCCAATCTTAGTGATTCTATGATGGGGGGGGGGAAATAGAAAACAAGGATGATCAAAGGGCTGGAGCACCTCTTCCATGAAGAAAAGTTGAGGCAACTAGGCTTATTTATCTTGGAGAAAAGAAGGCTCCTGGGAGAGCTTGTAGCAGCCTTGCAGTGCTTGAAGGGTGCTCACAGGTGGGAGGAGGACTGACATTTTACACAGTTGGATAGTGATGGGGCAAGGGGAAATGTCTTTAAACTAAAAGAGGGGAGATACAGGTTAGATGTTAAGCAGATTTTTTTCCAACACCCTTTTTAATCAACATTCTATGATTAGATTTGTATATATAACAATTATTAATTATTATATGCTTTTTTAGATAATAGATTCTTTGGTTTCATACAGTTGAACAGATTCATAACTTATGAGTATGCTTTTCCAGTGGAAAAGCAAGTCTTTGGAATATCATGTAAAGTTCTGTTTATTTTTCCCAGTTTTATATCTGATGCTAGTTAAACGCAGAATAAAGGTTGCCTTATTTTGTTTTTATTTTTATTTTTTTGGGGGGAAAATTATCACTGGCCTTGCTTTGCAATCAGGGGAGAATTTTTATGTGGGAAATTGTAGCTACATTGAACTGAGCAGTGCTGTGGTCTGACGTGAGGATTATCCATATGACTGTTGAATTCAAAGTTTCTATTGAATGTGAAATAAGAGACACCTCATCATCTGTGTTTATTGGTGGTAAAATTTTACAACCTATTATTTTTATTTTAAAATAAAACAAAGCAGAACAATCCATCCACAGAGAATTCAGGATGTTTCTCTTTTTTCTTTTTTCTTTAAATGTACGGTATTTTATTATTAGATGCTATAATTAAATGTTGTATGATGTTCTTTCAGTACAAAATGCTTTCATGCATTCACTTACCAGTAGGAAAAAATGATAAAATAGGTTCAAGACTACTTTGATAGTACTTTCTATTCAATCATAGAATCACTCAGGTTGGAAAAGACCTTAAAGATCGAGTCCAACCACAACCTAACCATACTACCCTAACTCTAGCAACCCTCTGCTAAATCATGTCCTTGAGCACCACATCCAAACAGTTTTTAAGCACATTCAGGGATGGTGACTCAACCACCTCCCTGGGGAGCCTATTCCAGTTTATAACAACCTTTTCTGTAAAGAACTGTTTCCTGATATCCAACCTAAACTTACCTTGGCACAATTAATTATTGAATAATTTTGTTTGGTTTCGATGTCCTGATGTTTATTTGCTAGCTCACATACTTGATGTCTGGCATTAAAACATAACATTTCTCGGTTAAAATGCAAACAACCACTGCTACTTCTGTTACTGTTACTTCTGTCACACTTAGTTGCTGCCTGCTCTCTGCTGTAATTGGTTGTTTCACAACTGACTGTTTTAAGAAGCAGTCCATGGTGGAAATTTCTTGTTAGTCTCAAAAGATTTGTTTATAGATTTAACTGCAAATAAAGTTAAGGCATCTGCATGTATTTAACTCTGTGATTATATATATAATATGAACTACTGAGTTCTGAAGAACTAGTCTAACAGTGTGTGTAATTCAACTGAGAACAAGGCTTTAGTTAGATGATAAATCTCTCGGTTCTGACTCTAGAACATTGAGTTTCCTACATATTTCTATAGATATATATATCTAAATTGCTTAGCTGCTGCCTAACTTGCAGGAAGTATATTATAACAGCATTTCAGTGACACAAAATATGGTTTCCTGAAACTAGGTAAGAAGTTACTGTGGGAGAATTTATTCCATCATGTACCCATTTATTGTTGTATTCTCTAGCTTACTCAGTATCATCATCTTATTCTGGCTTTTAACTGTATTTAGGTAGTCAGCATTATTTATTATTGGTCCAAGCGCAAATCTATGCTTCACACATTAATCAGAATGTTGGGTTTTATGGTGAACACCAAGATGATTTTGAAGATGGTGTATATAAAACTGGAAAACAAATCAAGACGTATTGAAAACCATAAAGCTGAGTGAGGGTCATTTGGCTATATTAACACACATTCCAGTTATCTTGGTCTCCTTTGACTGCATACTTCATGTGAGTGATTACCTTAACTTAGCCTTTCCAGTGAGTTGACTGTTAAGACAAAACCAATGAAGAGCATCTCATGTATTCAAGGCAGGAGTCCATACCTGTATTTGCATTATTGTTTTTGAAACAAAATTTTCATTCTGGCAGGTGAAACCAGACAAGAAAATAGTAGAGCTTTGTTGACAAATATCTAGCATAGCACTGCTGATACATTTCTAATAAGGTGAGGTAATAAATTTTTTGAGTGGTTTGAACTACTACCCTGCTGCAACCTATCACTGTTTCATGTTCTGCCACTTCTAAGAAATAGATCCAAACATCATTCACCACTCTTTTTCCAAATAAGCCTGAATCCAGCTTATTAGAACAAAATAAATATAGCCTTAAACTTCTCTCTTAAACAGAGAAAATATTGTTAATTAAACCAAAGACCTTTCCACATGCAGTGCTAACAGCTCTAGACCTGCATCCATTCTCCAAACAGCATATGGCGTTGATGGATAAACTCAATTAAAGCTTGAGTATTATTAAAATAATGTGGCGAGCTGGAATTACAATTACCAATCCACCTTTAAAAATTGCAATAGATATTTCAAAATGAAATTTTCTTAAATTATACTGAGGATACCTATTAGTGAGTTTGCATGGAAATTCAGTTCAATTATTCTAAGATAGTTTGATTTTGGTTAGACAATGGCATTTACTTTCTCTCCAATTATGTTACAATAGTTTACAGATGGATTAAAAACTAAGCAGAGCAAATAAGAATTCTGCTTTTTCCATGGCTAAAAATGAAGTATGACCCCATCTGCAATTTGCCATTTTCTTGCAATTTATCTTTTTCAAGGCAACCAATATTTTTACACAACATGACTAGTTTCTAAATATAACTAAATATACATACACCTAACTGTTATATTTACACCTAACTGTTATTGCAGTGTGCTAACTCTAAAAAGTACCAGAAATTAAAATAAAAATTATATATACACAATCTTATTAAGCTGAATAACTTCTTTCCTGAATGTTCAATCTGTGCTTGGGAATTGACCGATTGGTTGACATAAAAAACAATACATGGATTCAGGGAAGAAATAAAAGAAAAAGGAGAACTGTTGTGTTAAACCCTCCTGCATTTATTGTGAGTGAGATGTCATTGTCCTTGTCATGCCTGACTGTACAGAGGGCACTGACTTTCACTGTCTCTCTTTCACTAACTTACCTTCACAGGAGGGCTTAAAAACTGGCTTAACCATAGAGAAAAGGTTTTTATCTGCGTAGAGGAAATTGTCAGATAAAAGACTCTCATCTAGGATGCTTGCATTCCATCAATCTCCTGAAACTAGACCTGATTTTCTGGACTGTTCTCAGGCTGTTTCAAATTGTAGTGCTGGTAATTGGATAATCAAGGAGTTATGAATGAAATATAAAGTCATCTGTAAAGGACATTTCTTTTTCTCCTATAGTTGAGTCCCTTTGACTTGGGTCCTGGCTATATGATTTATAATTTGTTTGTTACTTTATGGATGTTGGATTTTAATATATTTTGTAAGGAAAATCTGTGTGTCGAGAATGAAGTTTTAGGAGGTTTTCTCATACTTAAGACTTCAAAACAGAATTTTGCCGAAACATCCATCCTTAACACTTTTTAATTAGTGATGCTCTTAGACTGAAATGTTGATTTTTGACAGTTAAATATTTCAAAAGACGTTTATATCATCACTTAGATTTATCTTATTAGGTCTTATTATGTCTTCTGCTTGATTTTGCGAGGGTGGAATTGAAGAAAAAACATACATTTTGGTAAGGAGCCATCATAGATGACTGCTTACCTCATACTGGAAATAATTATATTACTTCAGGCTTCACAGGATAGAAGCCTGCTAATTTATTAACAATTCTAAGTACTAAATGTAAAAGAAAGGGGAAAAACTTTTAATTGTACATTGAAACCAAATATGCAGAAAACAAATCCTCAGCTTCTCTAGTCTTTCGAAAAAGCAGTTTTAATGTGAACACACATTTTCTCCTGTCTATCCCCCATTTATTTAAGTCCTGCTAAAATGATAATGGAAACGATGTCTGTATATGTGATGAGGTAATATATTTAAATCACTCTTCTCAGAAGATTAGTGACACAGTATTTTAAACCTTCTAATCTCACTGATGAGTGCATAAGCAAGACTTCCATATCTAATGGCTTTTGTTTAATTAATATGCAGTTATCTTTGTGTTTGGGAGGATGGTCTAGTGGTTAAGGCACTTGACTTAGACTTAAAGAAGTAAAATCAAAAAAATAAAATCCAGAGCTCATCGTTTGTGGCATAGGCTGGGTCATCTCAATTTCCCTGTGCCTCTGTTCTCCATCTGTAATGTAAAGATATTTCCCTCTGAGAGCTTTACAAGTCTAAAGAAATGTTCGTAGTTGTGACAGATTCAAGGACTGTGGTAAAGTGGCTGGCTTCTGTCTACATAGTTAGACGTTAAATTCAGGCAGTTTGAGAGACTATCTGCCAGAAAACATTAACCCTGTCTCTTACAGGAGGAGCTAACACACCTAACCACCCCACAATGAACTGGTGACATTTACAGGAATTTCTGCCTCAGGTACAACAGGGGTAAATCAGAACCATTTTTGTGTAACCGAATTATTGTTGTCGGATGGTATGGTTGTGTGAGAACCAATTAAGTGAATGCTGGACAGTAATGTTGGTACCAACTATAAAGGCACAACTAGCCTTTTCTGATCTGTCTGTTGAATAGACAGAACTAGGCCGTATTCAGGCAAGAAATATTTCTTATGGTAGGCAGCTTATTCTATATGTTTTATATAAATGCAGGGAGGAATGAGAATGACTTTTCAGTCCTGTAAAAATACAGACCATGAATACACCTGGGAGGATGAAATAAATGCCACTGCCATGGTACTTGGCCTCCGCTCGGAAGCTGGTGAGCTCTACCATTCTGCCTGTGGGAATGCTTCTCAGCCAGGTGTGCTGACTGTGTTCCACTGCTAATGACCTGTCTGGAGTCCCAGTTTGGACAAAGATGCACAGGTATGATTTTAAGCAAGGTGCTCTCAGCTTTCTTCAAAGTAGATTTTTATTACTGATATCTTAGAGTATCTTACACAGGAATATTGTAACATTTGTGCTCCATTTTTTTTTTTAATCTCAGAATCCTGCAATGGATGAACCATTTACTCAGGATGCAAAGAATGAGGTAGGGCAGGGCATTGTATGTGAGTGTTCAGTTATTTACAAAAATGACTGTTCTCCTTTTTGAGAAAACCTGGACTAAACTACAGAAGAGATATAGTTGTTAGTGAGTGTTTAACCATGTGATGAATATATAGCTGTTTTTCACTCTGCTAATGTAGATGACTTTCCATCTTTAGTCTCCTGATGACCTTACACGTGTATGTAATTTTTCTAATTATGTATGTGTAGAAGCTGGGCACCCTGCCCTGAGTGTTCTTCCTATAGATGAGAAGGAACCTGGAAATTAAAAAGTGGGAAAGCTGATAAAGTATAACCCAAGTTATTATAAAAATCTAGATTTTATTCCAGTTTCAAGGGAGATTTTATTATCCAGTTAAGGATACATGGTCTATTTACAAAACAGATTTAAATAGGTAGGTCAGTTTATTACTCATCTTAATTTCAGTAGAAGAAATGGATAAAAAAATTGGTTTTGCACATGCAAAAATAAATACACCAACCAATCATTGAACCTTCAGCTAAGAATTTATGTTGAAAACAAACAGTTCCAAAAGTTCCTTGCAGTCTTTTGAGCTGCATCCAAGCACTGTGGTTTTTATCTTTCTGTATGATTAGAGAAATTGGCTGAGGAGGATGTCCTGGATGATCTAAGCTTCGAACATGTCTTTAACTTTATCCCTTTCAGTCAACCATCTCAGTAGCAAAATATTATTTGTCATTAGCTTATCAAATTTATTTTTCTATGACCTGTGGAAGGTGCTGTTCTGTGAACAAAAGAGCAGTATGTTCTGTGGCCATGCTTTCTGCAAGTTCCTTGTGCTGGAGTGCTGGCAGTGCAGGATTTGGAACAGATGAGCTCCACAGTGTTTTTCTCAGGAATATGAATAGTAAGAAACGAACTCTGAAGTCGCAAACCATGCCAGCCTCCTTCAGAAGTGCAGTTTGCAAGGTGGATGGTGATTTATCTGACATTTTAGTTCTAAAAGACTGATCTTATTTCTGTGCTACCTGGAAAAAAATAAAGTGGAAAACCTGTGGTCGCTCAATTAGAGCTAAGCATTGGGCAAACCACCACAGTGCTATCAAATGATGAGAGAACCTCTGTTGTGTTCGCATGCCAATCTAGCATCAACTGGTAATAGGTTGATAAATCAGATGAGGTCACAGCATTTGGACTCAGAATGCTCAGTCTGAGCATTTTGTCAGGACTACAGACAATGATTTTTCCCCTCAGTGCTAAAGATCTCTTATTCTTTCAGAAAAACAAAAACAAAAAAACACTACCACCAACAAAAAAGCCTTGAGAGGCGTACCAAAGTAGGAGTCATCTCACCTCCTTTCAGACATCTGCAGTGTCATAGACTTAGCTCCTGTGGTCCTGGAGACACTTCCTGTGATTAACAGGGATATGTGGTTTAGAAGTGATGTGGTGCATATCCACGTTATGAGGTTATAAATAATTCTTTAGAAACATGTATTTCTCCAGTAGCTATAAAGTAGAAATAATTGGCTGGCTTAGCGATGCATGTTTACAGTGAAAGAAGTTAAATTCCATCTCTGTTGTTTTTATTGAATCTCCACAGGGAGACAAGCAACTATCTGAACTCTTAGAACATCACAGAGTCCAGCACTTAGCAATTAGTTATTCTGAACGTATTAAACAGTAACTATTGATGCTCTTAGGTTTCTACAAACCCTTAGTAAGGGCT
Organism: Odontophorus gujanensis; assembly: GCA_013399175.1. NCBI lineage: Eukaryota > Metazoa > Chordata > Aves > Galliformes > Odontophoridae > Odontophorus > Odontophorus gujanensis. Next base: position 264,967 of record VXAB01003954.1, read on the forward strand.
GGAAAAACACTGCAGATAAGATTGTAAATAGCCTGTAGATAATATAAAAAGTTTTGATTCTTCAATGAACTTTTAATCTGTTGGATAATCAATGTGGTGATTTCTCATAGTGTATTCATATAGGTGGTAATAAGGCCTTGAATATAAAATCAAGTTTCTTCAAGATGCAGCAAAGCACATAAGTACTTGTCTAGCTTTAAGCATTCCAGTAGATGCATTTATGGCTGTCTGTGACATAAATGTAGATGTTTTAAGTACTTCTACTGAATTAAGGCTGGCATGTGCTCATAACAGAGCTTCACAATTTGGGTGTGAGCAACAAATGAACCAAGCAAATGTGGGCAGCCCTGCACCCAGAAAGCATGAAAATCAAATTTTGGACTGGAAAAAATTCTAAAACAATTGTAGAAGTAAAACAGATGAATACTGATGTTTTGTACAGACATTGTGCATAAAGAAGATTATGTAATGAATAAAATAAATGCTTTCAGTACAAAAAAAAAGATTTACATGAAGTTGGAAATGATTAACATATGAAAGTTATTGGTTCATATACTCCGTGCCAAATATGCTTGAAACATGATTGTCTAAAAGGCTTAAATATACATGATCACTCCAAAGAAAAAGCATTTATAATTTAAATTAACATAATCAGTGCTTGTCTCTGTGAGTAGTCAATTTTTCATTTAAGTAATTTTAATTATTGAGTAGTGTTAAGCTTACATCACAGAGGTTTCTATAAAAACAATAGCAACAAATAAGATTATATGGTATATTAGAGTTAAGAAGGATTAAGTGTCATTTACTGGTTGGGTTTCTTTACACCTAACAGTCTTCAAAGAAAATAGGTAAGCCTTGTCTGTATTTGAACCAATAATAAAATGAAATAAGCAAACACAGCAGTGAGGATTTTACATGAGAAACAAATAAGAATTCATAGCAGATAGTGTAATAGTTCCACTGAAATCAATAGGCATTCTCACGTGGAATATCTACTGAAACAGGACTCTTCATAACCCTATAATAATTTATTTGGCTAGTGATTCAAATGAGCACCTGCAAACTACTATTCTAAAGAAAAAAAAGAAACATTTTTTTTCAATTAAAACATAGGACACCATTGGTTTTGTATTTCATGGTTTATTCAATCAAAGATTTGAAGTGAATTCTAATGGAACATGTGAAGGATTTTTCAGAACATGACTTACGAATTGCTGTAAGTGCTGGATTTTTCAGCAGCAGCTTGCTAACTTAGTGTCTTTTTCTCACTCTAATCTATGGAATACTTGGAATAATATATGCAAAAATCTATGAAGTGTCAGGAAAGAGCCAATATACTTGACTTCTCCAGTGTGTACATATTGAGTAGAGCAGGTCAAGCAATTTATTGTATATATCTGTCAAGGGGCTTTATCAGTTTGTCTACATGTGAATTGTCCATGATCCGATAATGATTTTTTTTAAAGAAATGCTTGTATTTTATGTGGTTCATCAAACAACCTTACAATCAAATTTGAATTGCAGAATTTTGCAAGTATTCACATGAATACAGTTTGCAGAATGTTATATTTGTGTTGGTTACTCAGGTCTCATGAAACTCTCTATACACTGTTATTTCTTGACCGTATGCCTGCATACAGGACCACAGAACTAATTCAGTTTTCATAAGCAGGATACAAGTTACTTGAAAAAAATAAATAACCAAACAGAAAAAATGTAAGCATGTTAAAACCTTTACAGTCTTTTTCATCCTATTTTATATCAAATGAGCATATGCAGCAAAATATTTACCAGACCTAGAAATTAAAGGCTGATGAGCAGCATTCAGAGTACCTAACTCCTATAATAAAATCTTTGGTATCCTTCTTCTTTGAGTATGTTAAAGGTGTTTGTAAGGCAAAATGGTCAGTCACATTTATCTGGAGTATGCTTATATTTATAGCTTGATATTCTTATATTTAGTATTGTCATTCTGAAACTGTTTTTAGAAGTCCTTTCTTTACCTAAATATAGAATTCAAATATATAACAGCATCAAAAGCTCAGAATTGTCTCTTTTTATGGTCTCAGTGTTCAAATGCTGTCACATTTTGAACTGTCACCTTCAGTTGTATATTTTTTTGCTAGATTTCTTAAAGAGGTCTCAAAACTTCATTTCTTTTTCAGTGCATCAGTCTCTCTAATAACTTTTGAACTCAGCCAGGCAATTTCTTTCAGGTTAGAAAGAAATGCTGAAGTCTCAATTCTTTTTCCAGAGTTGGTAAAAAGGATGCAGAGAAGAAATTTTACCATCTTTAGCAAAGAAAAGGCTGTGGTAGTATGATATGTTGTGTCTCATATGCGGCAGCATCAGTGTTCTATCTTATGTGTGGTTTTGTTTGTAACAATTTTAAGAATCAGCATTTACTGGATTTTGAGAAGACCCTGAGAGTATTGAGCTTTATAAAGACTAGGTGCTTAAAATTCCTTCAGCAGGGATTTTGTTTGTTTTGCTTTTAAATGGAAGTCAGTATTCTCCAATGTCCATTTCAATACAGAAAAAAAAGAAAAATCTGATTCCATTGTGTCTTTCATGATAGAAAACCAATTCCTGCTATCATCACTCTTCTCCCAGGCCCAGCCTTCGCAGGATACAATGGTATCACCCCCCCCACCCCAGTCTCCCATACCAGTTATTTGGTCACAGGCCAGATCTTCTGCCAGTAAACATTCTTTTCAGAGGCAAACATCTCCAAAGAAATGTTTTCAAATGTAAAACTGTCCACAAAGTGATGCCAGCCCCGTGACAGCCACCACTCACCTCCTAGACAAGCCAGTCTGATCGCAAAAAAAACAACCAAAACGTTTTAGACATGAGAACAAACAATTCTTGACTTTCGCAACATAGACCTTGAGATTCAAGGAAGAGAGTAAACTTTTCAGTTTAATCATATTGTGGGTCTCTCTTTTGGTGCTTCTCTCTCAGTATTTTGTTATTTTATCATATACTGACTTAGAGAGCACATAATTTTACTACTGTGTAAGATGAATGAAGATTTGTCTGCTGCTTCCCTTGAGCACCTAGGATTAAAAAATCCATACCTTCTTCAGAACAAAATATCTTCTTTAAGATAACTCATCAATCCTTGACCCTTTCTTACATTTCTTGCTGTGCTAAACCAGCTTTCTCAATTTTTCCCGTTTTAGCCATCTTAAGTAATCTGCTTCTAGCAACTTGATTACTTGCTGTGACTGCTTCCAATGTGAGTAGTTCTGATAGAAAATACAAATAACTGCAAGGTTCTTACTGCAAATAGATCCCTAGATAACTAACCTATGTTCCTGTGTGTTGTGTGTGGAGAGTCAAACAATGAATAGAGCAAACTGCTTCAGAAGAAAATAGTAGGATTTCAGGCACATCATATATTTCTTTTACTCTTTACCATGCTATTGGAGTAGGTCTAGAGAAGGGCCACAGGGATGATCAGAAGGCTGGAGCACCTCATCTTCATGGACAGGCTGAGAAATCTGGGGCTCTTCAGCCTGGAGAAGAGAAGGCTCCAAGGAGACCTGATAGCACCCTTCCAGTACCTGAAGGGGGCCTATAAGGAAAGATGGGGAGGGACTTTTCACAAGGCCAGATAGTGATAGGGTAAGGGGATATGGTTTTAAACTGTAGGAGGGTAGATTTAGGCTAGATATTAGGAAGACATTCTTCACTGTGAGGGTGGTGAGACACTGGAACAAGCTGCCCAGAGAGGCTGTGGATACCCCCGCCATGGAGGCATTCAAGGCTAAGCTGGATGGGGCTTTGAGTAATCTGGTCTACTGGAAGCTGCTCCTGCCTATAACAGGGGAGGCTGGATCTAGGTGATATTAATGTTCCCTTCCAACCCTAACCAATCTATGATTCTGTGCTATGCAGATCTGTAAGTAGGTAGGTGCAATCTCTTTTTGCACAAGCTCCACTAAAAAATATAAACCAGTGGTAAGTTCTTCTAATCAGCTTCTCTAAGCGACAATGTGTCTGTTTATTTCTAAAAGCAGAGCTGGGCAGGGGTGATAGTGAATGTTTTCCTTCATGCATAGTCTTTGTAGTACCAGGAAAGTGATGTGACTCAAAATGTGTTGTGAGTGAGGCTACCATCTCAGTAGTCAAGAGAAAGTGGAGGACAAGTGAGACCATGATTCATGTAGCTTAAGCCTGTTTGAAAAAGGAGGAATGCTATTGTCTAGTGCTTAGAGCAGTATTTGTGTAACTCACATTAGGCAACCAGTAGCAGGGAAACACACCAAAGAAGGTCTGAGTTACTGGATGCAAGGTTACTGAATGCTATTTTCACTATTTATTTACATTTTACATCACTTGATGTTAGCACTTCTCTGTAGGGATTTAATTTATCTAGCAAAATTTTTTAAGTTTATTTTAAGTCATGTAATTAAGTCAGTCAGAATGAATGAAAACATTCAGATCAACACTGCCATCCACTCTGCAATAGGTATGTAATCTCTAATTAATGTTTAAATTGCAGTTCGCTTGTACTTGATATTTAATTTATAGTTATAAGCAGAGAATATAATCTAGTAGTAATATGAGTGATTTCTCCATGAAAGAGTCTGCCTCTTGGAAATCACGGGAAAAAGGAAATACAAACACAAAGGTTCCTTTGTTCTTTCTTTAATTAAAAAAAATATTTCTGTTCCACTTTAAACTAAGTTAAAATTTAACAGGGGATGAAAGCAGCAGAGTAATTGAGGCAACGGTATTCTTTAAATCAAAACTTGCAAAACATGAAATCTAAAATATATGGGAATTCCATATAGGATGACAGTTTCTGAGCCTTACCTTTGAAATCTGAGTTTATAACATTAATGCTGGAACTCTGATTCAATGATGAAGAAAATGATCTCCTCATGGTTGACAATAATTTAATCAAGACTGTAAAATATAGGTTTGGCTTACCCTAAAGAGATCAAACTTTTGCAGAGATAACTAACAAATCCCTTATCTAGAATAATGTTCATCTATTCATTTGAATATTTAACTGAAACTTATAAAGGCTAGGCCTATCTGGATACATATATACAGTATAATTAATTTAATAAAATCAACATTACAGAGCAAATTTAGTAATATATGCTATATTTATATCTCTTCAGGGGAGGAAAAGAAAACATACCTGTGAAATATCCCATCTGAGCATTTAGAGGGAATGAAGTGTGGCTTTCTATCACTTAAAAATTAAATCTGAGCATTTAGCATCTTTTCCCTTATCAGGAGACATAATTGGCAAGACTGACTTTGTGGTGTGTAGGATATTGAAGAACTGTATGGATTTTTATTTCTTCTTGAATTGGAGTTTATAGTTTTATCACACAAACATCTGAATGAAGAGTAATGTTATTAATGGATTTTTTCGTGTTAGAAAGGGTTATGCTTATTTTGTGCTTTTTGTGCTGAGTCCTGAAAATAAGGGGAACAACGAGGCTGATTTAGAGGAAAAAAAAAAGGAAAAAAGGTAAAGAGCTGGAAGCATTTTTTTATTTTTTATTACTTTATTCTTCTTGTGGCTACTCTGAATATCTTGCCTGTTTTGTCACTTTAGAACATCTGATTGATCTAGGAATCAATCATATGGCCAGACTTTTATAAAAGTTATTAACTATGGTCTTTGTTCTTAATGATGCATACATAGGGCCCTCAGTAAATTCAAAGATATAGCCTTGGGAAGTTACCATAAAAATGTAGGAACTAAAATTTTAGCAGTAAGATCCAGCCTCACAAGTTTTAAGTCTTTTTACTTCTTTTTTCCTCTTGTAAGTCTAATTAGAGGGGGGAAAAAAGCTGTAAATGTCGAATTTTAAACTTTTAAAAACTGAAATATGAAAGGGAATCTATTTTGATAACAGGCTGTGTAGAAGAAAGAGAATAAATAATGAGAATAGTTCTTAAAGTGGCAGACCTGGGCTCAGTGTCTTTCAAGCAGCACTGACTAATAGTTACTTTTTGACAGGGAAGGCTAGTGACTGTTCGTCATGTCCTTTCACAAACTTAAGTCACTTTGGTTTAATCATTAATAAAACAGGACTGAATGTCTACCAATGCAAGATGATGGCTTCAGTTTTGAGCTTGGACACCATATACTAATTGAGAAAATGACTACATATTGGAAGAAAAAAAGCAGCAAAAATATTATCTTCATTAAATAGGTTTGGCAGGTAGTCAGACTTCTTCACAACACTGAACTCTGATGGCACTGGAAAAAGATAGTCAATCCCATACAAGCACATACACATAACTGAAGACTGATAAAAGTTGATCCCTTTTGAAATTTGAGAAATGTCTTTATGCATGAAAATTTTGTGTGCATGCAAATCACATTAGTGGAAAGAGAAGAAGAAAATGCAGCAATACAGAGGAATTACATATTTTTTTTCCTTCTTGAATTGTGTATTATTATCTGGAATTATGTGTTCATACATCTTGCTTTGAAATTTGATCAAAAAACATTCTTTGAGCAGGAATTTATTTTCCTTGTTCATTTTTTTCAAGTTCTCTAGTTGAGATATTGTTTAGAGCAAGAGTACCATGTCTAGTGGACAAAATGGATTGACTGTGCTCTCATTAAGGCACCACTATATGTTTTTGAGTGTCACCTGCTGGCTTTTTATCTCTAAACCATTTACAGATGTGCAAACATTTTTCTGAAGGCGTACTGTTGTGTCAGGTGCCAGTTCCTGAGTATAGCCTCAGAGAATGTATTATTCTCTCATGCCTATCAGCTGTCCTAGGGGATGCAGACCGAAAGACAACTGTATATGCATTCCAAGCCTTCCCTTGTATCTTTATTTCACTGAATAAAACTCTGGGTTTTGCTGCCTATGTATGCTCTTGTCTTGTTAGAATGGTGCCCCACAGGGAACAAAAAAAAAAAAAAAAAAAAAAAAAAAAAAAAAAAAAAAAAAAAAAGGGAAATAGGAGAAAAAAAGAAAAAGGATCCTGTCAAATACACAATGGAGTATATTACTCCTTATAGGAAAAGTTTATATCAAAAGCGTGCTCTTAACACTGATGTCAGAGCATACTCTTGGCAAAGTATCTGCTCCGTGTCCAGATGACACTAAGTAACATAAGCAGAAGCCAATGTATTGCTTCATATATTGCTTCCCTTTGAAAATCTATCCACCATTTCTATATGGCATGTATGTTCTGCTTGAAAGAAGAGAAATTAGGCAAGTCATAAAAATGTATTTTGTAGAAATCTAGGACTGCAGTAACTACTTGACCATAACTGCAGTCATTAAAACATGACTGTGATGTTGATAAAACTAAATGAGAAAAGGAATATCCTTTGTAATTATCTGCTTTCTATACCCACTGTCTTCTACTGTGGCTAGAAAGTGCAAGTAGTTGTTTATTCTCTTTATTCCCATGAAAAGCAGTCAGGAATAAAGTGACTGGTAACTCACATCCATACATCTCCCTCTGGGTTTCTATTTACAAACTGTAGGAAGACAAGCTGTCTCTCCTGATGGCATTCTCTGAGGAGGGCTTGGTGTTGTCTATGACATTTGTTATGCGTGTGACTGCACAGCACGTGTCAGTCACACTTACCCAGAGACATCCATTGGTGCCTGAGTTAGTGGATAAGTTAGATGAAAAAATTTAAAAATACAAAATGTTGAAACTGAGTGTGCTAAGCAATCTGTGGTAATGTAGACAAGAATGTACTAATACTTTAACTGCAATGTTGTGATTCTCATTTGGATGTCTCTTCCCTTCCATTGCTGGTGGTTTGCTATCTGGATTCTCACCATCTGCCTGCCATAAATCATCATGCAAAAACAGATAATGGTTGTAGCTTCTTTGGCTTCTATCTCATGCAGAAATTGGAGATACTCTTGGAATGAGGAAGGATTGGTAGCAGGGTGGCTAATGTTTGGAGAGAAAGAGAACCACGAGTTGAAGTTATATCAGCTTTAACAGTGGTAGAATAGCAGTCTCTGGTGAGTTACACATTAGACTTTGAGAGAAAAAAAGAATCAGTTTAAAAACAAATTTAAAATATTTCTGAAGACTTGGGTACAAGTCAGATGCAGAATTACCACTATTTTGCTGTAAGTAAGTAGGCTGTAATAAAAAGCAGTAATGCATCCTTGGTGCTTTGAGCTTTATAAGGATAAAAAGCTGGATCAGTTAGGATTCAGGAGGCAAATAATGTGAAGAATACTGAAGTACTTAAGAGTGTCCTGAAGATGTTCAGAAATGTAGTCTCACGATGCCAAAAGGAAACAAGGTGGAAGGGTGGGAACAGATGAAAAGAAATGGGGGAAAAAGATCTTGTCTTGAACAAAATGTTTCAGGGTCAGTTCATTGGCATTTTTTAATGAAAATTTTCCAACAGCTAAATTCTAGCCTGGCTTACAGGGAAAGTGAAAGCAGCTGTAATATATAACGAAACAAATAGGGAAAAAAAAAAGGAATGTTGATAGCAATGAATAAATGAATATAAATGAGAATATAGGAATTGAATCTTTGTAAAGGAAGCAGAAGGACATAGGGAGAAAACTGTGACCACTGGAATCAAGAACTTTAAAAAGTTTTTTGGGAGGAAAAAGTTCTAATGATGATACTGGTTTGTTAATAGGTGGAAAAGATAGAAATGTATAATGATGCAGGATAAATAGAGGTATTTGATAAACATTCCTGTTACACATTTAACCAATTACTAGTCTGAATGCTGTGCTAAGAAAACTTAGCTGACATGAATAATTTCTAAGTTAAATGATATTCAGTTGTCCAGGTGGATTTCATGAGGCATGAAAGAGAAGTACTATTGGTGAAACTGCTTATTAAACAGAAGTAGGTAGATACTGACAGTAGCAAAGGAGTTGTAAGATGTGCAATAATTAGTGATGAAATAAGAAACAAGTAATTATACTAAATGAAGATTTTGGATTTTCAAGGATTCATCATTAATAGATCTGGGTTATGATTCTCATTTATATATCACTGCATATTTTTCTTCTTAAGCTACTAAATTACTTCTGCCCCTTCAGACCCTTGGATTCCTCAGTAGTCCTCTTCCTGGAAAGCAAATTCTTTTGCGTTCTATGGGTTCTCTAATACCAATAATCTCTCCTTTTTTGTTGCCTGAATTGCAGTTGTTTTCCATCCATTTCTCTATTATTTTCTCACTTGCCTCCTTTCCCAGGTGACATGTTACAGGTAAATGCGTAAAAATGAAAGTTGGAATTGAAACAGGACCTAATTCTTTGAGGAGGTATAAAACCATATGCTGCTGGAACTGAAGTATGTGACTTCAAAAATTAATGAGAAAAATTAATATGGGGTGCTAAACCATGATAATTTCAAAATATTTCTGTACGATATGTGTCCATACATTATAGAAAAACTATGAGGAGGTCAGTGGACTGTTATCACTGCTTTTCAATAAAACTGGAACTGGAAAATTCCAGAAGATGAGAATTAATCTGCTGTTGAGCCAATATTTTGAAAGGGTGAAAGAGGTTATAATGGTAATTACAGGCTTGTCACTTTGACATCCATCTTGGCTAAAATAATAGCATGGCTGATATAGGACTCAATTATGAATAATAAAATAAAAGTAATGATAATAGTAAGGCTTACATAATAGATATTGTAAAACTGATATGACACCCTTTAGATGAGATTACAGTTTCAGTTGACAGATGTAAGAGCTGTTAATGTAGGGGTTTTATATGGGAAAGGGGGATTTGGGGTGGAAAGGAATTTTTATTACACACTTAGAACAGTGTGAAGTCATGATAGTACTTGCTGACTGAATGAAGAGTGGCAACATGAGTAGTCATCAAGCAGGTATGGGTCTAGTGGTCTTGATCAGGGATGGTGATATCATGTTGAATGTCTTCTCAGTGGCCTGGAATAAGTATCATCATTAGTTGTTTGTCAGTGTGCAAATACTGACAGAGGTGAACATAAAGCACACAGGTCACTGATAATCAGAGGAATAGAGATTATTGGTAAACAGGGTAAAAATGAGACACCCGCATTTGAATATGAAACAAAGACATAAGAAGAACCTACAGCATAAAGGGCTTCATGAGCTCTGAAGGGAAGTGGTCCATTTTTTTTTTTTTTTGTTAATTCAGCATGTATCCATAGCTTCATTATTTTTGGCATACTAATTCTCAATGACCAGAAAGATCTGAATCTTACTAGTATGTAAACACTGATGCTGTTGTTTCTATTATTTTAGTGCTAACAGTCAAGCTTTGCTGGGTTAATTGTGCTCTTACTTGATAGAACAAGTATCAAGACTAAAGGAAAGTGGAAGATAGTGATGAACTTGCCCAGACTAATCTTACGTCAGCAGGTGTTGTTATGCTGTACAAACTGTAGTTGTCACTCAGAAGAATTTGTAGATTTTGCTTATTTTACCTTCTTTGAATCATAGATAAATTTGTATTTTTATTCAGAATGCTCTTTGTTTTGCAAGTTCTCAAGATTGTTTAATGATATTTTGCAGACATTGATGAGATGTTGATAGATCCATATTTTCACCAGTCTTTGTGATAATTCTGTTAAGTAGCATCAAACTCATCTGGTTAATTTACAAATAATACTTTGTAAAGAAGTGAATTTAAATTTACAGCTAACATTTTGCAAAATATTAATAATAATTTGAGGCAGCCTTTTTGGTTTATCCCTTGTTTTGTTAGTTTAAAGTGGAAAAATTCCTCCTTTGTAAAATGTTTTGAGATCTCCTGATAAAATAGAAACCTTTACCTGATAACAATTAAATAATAATATTTTACCTTATACAGTAGTATTACTCTTAAGGATATGCATTATATCCTCAGTGTCATTTTTTTCTTTGCACTAGTAGTGCTTTTTCTTGATTAGGTTGAGTTAGGATTCTGGGAGTAAAGGGAGTGTAAATGAAAACTTCTGAAGGCTGAAACCTCCAGTAAGTGCATCAAACAACTTTGATTAATTGAGTGGTTTTGTGGATGGGTTCTAATCCACAGTGTAATCACATTCTTCTCAGTGAAGTTCAGTTCTGTTCCTTATTTTAATAAACAAAGTAGATAAAAAAATTAATAAAACTAGCAGTATCTTACTGAACCTACATTACTCATCTGTATTTTCAAATATTTAATGGATACACCAGATGTCTGTATTATATTCATTCTATCAAAGGATTTAAGGAAAATAGTCAAACTTTATACACTTCAATTTTTATGTGACTGTGTTTGTCTTTTCTCTTTTTAATATAATTTTCTTGCAATCTGCACTTATCTATGAACATCTAAAAACTTCTCTGTGATGAAGAATTGTTTCTCCTATTATTATTTATTGTTCAACTGTTCAGTTTAGAGGTAATGTAGATTGGCACATCTCTTTCTTTTTTCTTCTTCTCATTAGCACAAAGTCTTTATTAATCTCTTCTTCCTTGTCTTTTTCTAGTAATCACAGGATCTCATATTCCCAGCTGGGTTCAGTCTAAGATTGAGTAGAAAACTAGACTCACATCAGGCAGGCTGAACTTATAATAATGCTGAAGAAGTAATATAACATAAAAAACGAAACATTTTTGTTCTACATATGGTTTTAATTATTGTAGCTTTTATAGTGTAATTCCAAAGAAAATCATTAATGAATTGAACTGAGATTGAAAAATCTCCTTTATCTTTTCAAATAAAAACATTCCAGTCCAAACTTACTTTAAAAAATATACAGTGTTTTAAAGTGTAATCGGAAAAGTTTATTGAATGAGAATTGGAGACTGTCTTATAAATGTGTTGGGATTTTTTCTATGCATCTTTCTGTTTGTATGAAGACCACACTAGCAAAAGAAAAGAAAAGAAAAACAAACAAACAAAAACCAGAAAAATTGAAGCTTGCTGAGTACTTATTTGATGACCAAGCTGATCACCAAAGGTGATATAGGAATCTGGTTTAATAATTAGTTTATTGTTTCTGTTTATCTTGATTTTGGTGGTCAGTGAATATGATTACAAACTTGAAGTTACATATGAAATATTTTCTCTGAACTATGATCAGATGTATTTCTTCTTATCCATTTAGTTTCTAGAATATAATCTTAATTTATCACCAGATCAAATAAAACTGAAATTAAAGCATATTTTTAACCAAATTTCTGCATGATTTACTTGGTTTACTCATGTCGAGTAGTGGAAGTATTTACATAGATTTTTCCTTTAATTGCATAAGATTATTATATGAACAAAAATAATATTTAAGTTAAGGTGATAAAAAAATAAACAAACAAACTTGGGGTTATTTTTACGTTGTTTTATGTTTATTTGTAAAATATTTAATCTTGCCCTCTACTGCAGATTTAGTCAGCTTACTATTTTTTCTAGAACAGCCTTTGCCAATAAATTGTCAAAAATAAGATAATTAATAATACTTTACAAGTGGCTCATGAATACTGGCTAAAGTGACCAGCATGGACTTGCAGGCATTGCCTTATGCCTCCATTTAGAAAGACCCTACAGGTTTTGCTGAGGAAGTCTGAGGTTTGGTGCAGTTCAGGAGCTGTGGTCTTGCTGCACATTCAATGCAAAATTGATCTATTAAACCAACAGAAACCAACAACAAAACCCCTATTAAAGCAACAGAACTACACAGGGATGTATGGACTGTTTACTGGCAATGCTGATAGACCAAGTTCAAGCTTAGTTAAGGTCAGTTATAAATGTAATCTTTTTTCATTAAGATTTTTTTCAGATCCGTTGATGTTTTCAGCAAGGTACTCAGCAGCTCTGGAGCAGAGGCATTCCAAGTTGAATCAGGGAATTGCCATGGCTGGTGGAGTGGTAGCCCTGTCAGGGAGCAGCTGCTGGGTGCCATTGTCCTCTGTGTGTCAGTGGCATTCTGATGTCATGGAGGCAGAGCCAGAAGCAGTGACAGGATCACCCTGAGTGTATAAAACCTGCCACTAGGGAGCGCAGCAAACAGGATGGGCAAATGGCATGGTGTGGCAGTTTTCACGGGCAGTTCATGCAGGGCAGGTGAGCAGGAAGGACAAGGAGGGCACAGTGTCTCTGCCCACGTGGGAAACCGGCTCACCTATTGCTACCTCTCAGACAACAAATCCAGCAAATGTGCCTTTTTTTATTTTTTTCAAGTGAGTCAGACAATATATGAAAAAGTATATTGTCTGACTCACTTGAACATGTTTATAGATACATCTATTCCTATTGTTGAGATTAGAAACCAAGTACTACATTTGGTATTCAGATAAAACCTTTCATTTTTTGATTGTTTTGTAAACAGAAATAGATGTCCTAACAGAATGAGAACCATATTAAATATTTGGAATTTTAAAATTTAGAAAGGTAGCTTGTTTTAAAAGATAATATTTTATAATGGAGGAATTTGTTGCACTAGTTTTCTGCTAATATATATTTGCAGTATTAAGCATTGGGAAAATCACAGAACTTGGTGATCTTTGGTGTTTGAAATAGATAATTCTTGGCATGCTCATTTTGATAGAAGGTTTTCTTATAGAGTGATCAGTGTTATTCTTCTGTTTTTCTCATCTAGGCAGGCACTATGGGCCTTTACTTGCTGGTGAATTTTTTAACACTGCTCATTTTTCTTCTCTTTTGAGGGCAGGTATGAAGCAATCTGATAGTTTATCTACTTCTCTCCTAATCCCTCCTCAGTAGATTTTAAAACAGCTATTCAGCTTCATCCAGATTTGAAGGAAGGCAATATTTTTGAAGTTACAAGAAGTTTTCTGGAAACCAAAAGCTGGACAGAGAAGTGAAAGCTAAAATTTTTGTCACTCCTGTGCTCTGGGGGAATTGGTATGTATTTCTATCTGTTGAGCAGTGAAGCTCATGGAGATTCTTAGGAGATAAGATGGGATGTAGGGTAAAGAAGATGTGTGGTGAGGGAGGAGGTGAATCAGGAAATGATCTTAAAAGTCAGTATAAATATAGGAAACAGTAAAGTTTTAAGAGGTGAAAAAAACGCAACACCATACAAATCCATGTGTAAGAAAATCTGCCTATTTTGTCTGTCCAAGCTCAGAATAAGTTCTCTGTGAATATAATTCCTCAAGCACCACTTGATATGTGAAGGAGGAATATGGCTCACAATGTGGTCATTTTAAAGGCTGCAGATATAAAAAGTTATGAAGTTGTTTTCAAGAGAGATAGTTTTGAAGTGACTGCTGGATTTTGGGAATGGGGATGGTGAGAAGGTATGCACCTGGTACAGTAATTCACTCTAAACATTGTTGCTGCATAATTCAGACCTCTCTTAAAACTCATTCATGTTAATGGAGACCTTCACATGTTTCTGCTGCAGAGTTTGTGATACTTTTCTATAAATCATGGTTTTTCTCAATTTTTGAAAAGAAAGTAAGGATATTTCTACATAAAATGTCGAGGAAAAATAGATGTTGTATTTTGGGATGGCAATTCCACCACCTTCCCGGGCAGGGCATTCCAGTGTCTGACCACCCTCTGAGAGAAAAAGTTTTTCCTTATGTCCAATCTAAACTTCCTCTGGTACAACTTGTGGTCATTTCATTAGGTCCTGTTTGCATGATACAATATGGATGTAGAATTTATTTGGGTCACTCACAGATGTTCCACTGTAACCTTGTGTGAGAGGTGATGTAAGTTTTTTCTCTACTAAAATTGACACGTCCAGCATAATATTTTAATATTTGAAATTTTCTGCATTCCAATTCTATTTTAGATAGAAAAGTCGTAAGAATTACTGTGGTAAAGTTAACTGAATTCACTATGAGAAATAGCAAGCATGATACTGGCGACTGCAGTTGATAGAGCAGAAATTCTGCAACTCATACATATGGAGGCAAACAAAGAACTATATCAGATTGGAAGTGAACTGGGGCAGATTAATTAGGTCCCTCAGCAGCCAGTCAGGGACTCCTCAGCTCTCTGGTGTGCTTTCACACTGCGTACCTTCTGAGCCTGGAGTTTGCAGATGCACTAAGCAGTGGCCCAACTCTGCTCCCGTTGCATTACGTGATGAAATTTCCAGATGAAGCAAAGTTAGGCCAGTAGTGAACACATTAAAAAATCCAGCCTAAGTGTACATCAGTGGTTACTCTGGGATGTGAATAATGAAAAAATATTTGCTGCTGAGGGTATAAAACATATTTCTCAAGACATTTCAAGTTGTTGCTCTTCACCAGTTCAGCATATAAATATACTTTTCAATACAAAAGTCTTGTCAATTACTTTATATTCAACACAGTAAAATGGAATACATATTTTTTTCTCCCTGCATTTTCAAGTAAAAGTGCAGGCACATCATAGATAAAAAATATATATTAATTATTTTTAAACACATGCAATTTTCCACCTGAGAACAGAAAGACAGAGAAATGCTAGTCATGTAGCTTAATAGACTAACAGAAAGGCACTCTAGTGCAACACTGACAGAAAAGGTATAAAAGCCTGATTAGAATATTTATAACTGGTAGCTTGTAAGCAATCTAGACAAAAGAATGAGTCTCTAGATTTTTGTAATGCATTGCATACATTTGCAGTACTATGTAAATGGCTATTCCTTAAATATATTCCTTAAAATATGGTTATACCTGTTAATTTAAAATATATGTCATAGTTGTGGATTAATTATTCTACCTTAAACCTCCTCTCACTGGCTTCATAACCAATCCCATGACTATCTATTATTAAAGATGTAAGAAAGGGACATTTTAATATTCTTAGGAAACCATAGCCATTTTAGTAGAAATATATCCTTATATTTCTTCTCTGAATTTAACCTAGCATTAGAGGAATGTTTATTCCTTTATGCCATTGCATAGAATAGTGTGAAAATAATGATGGTGTACCTGGAAATGGAACAGCAATCTTTCAATAAATTTGCTTGAATGGCAAGATGCTGTCATTTAATTTCAAGCAGTACCTGGTAGCAGTTCAAATCAGTTTGAGTTTGTTTAAGATTGTTCTACAGATTCAAAGTCTATTGCAATAAGTTTCCAACCTTTTGGCTTGCCTAGGCCACATTGATTAGAGTCGTCTTGGGCTGCATATAAAATATGTAATATAATAAATGTATATATAAAAAAGCCTTTTTTAATATACTTTTATCAAAACAAAAAAGAGGGCAACAAAAACATTATTGAGTTGGACCTGTGTGGCTATACGTGTTGTTACTGCTTGTTGATTAAAGTCTACTTTTTAAAAGGGACAAAGTAAAGCACAGGACTGTTTCCAAGTCATTCAGACTTCGTGTTGCATTTAGTGTAAATCCTAAAACTCTCCACATATTCATGAGAACTGAGGCTCTCATTACTTTCAGGAAATGCAGTAGAAGCTAAGTTTTCTTTACAAAGGTTGCTACTTTTTAAAAAAGTACCTTCCAGTCACAAAGGAATTATTCCCTTTTGTGTTGAGAAGCACACATCTAGGGAACAATTCAGAAAGAAAAATTAGAGATAATATTGACTGTAGGCCAGAATTTTTGTCACCAGGAGAATATCATGCTTTTATCAGTTAGATGGTAGATCACTCTAGTGTGAAAGACAAAACCTGTTTTTCCTTTTTTTTGTCTCAAAGCTTGCTTCATGAGGCCTTTCTGGTTATAACTCTAAATGACAACTGCAGATTATCTAGGTGGGTATCACCATGCAGATTATCATGGGTGTCACCATGCTATAGTACCTCTGCTTATGGTTGTAAAGATAAACAGAAGTAGGGTACAGCTTGGAGAAGCTGATCACTGAAAAAGACGATAATGCTTGTGCATGGGAATGAAGGCACCACTCCCTGCTGGCTTATCTGTTGGTCCAGATAAGTTACACTAACAGAGAGAAAATAAAAAATAAAAGAGGGAAATGGGGATAAAAGGCCTTCACTAAACTAAGGGCTTTGGGGAAGAACTCTCAAAGAAAAAAAAACTTTGATGGAGAATTCCCTGAGGGGAAAACCTCTTTGGAAGAACCCCCCCGGGCCTGCTTATTGTGAAGCTTCCTGGCTTTCTCCCATCCCCCATGGTGATCAGACAAATTCCTGAGATCAACGGACCCACTACAAACCTCGCTGGACCCACGGCAGTGATTATATCTTTCTTGGTTTCTACCAAGACTACTTGCTGTTTTCTCTCTTTTCTATCACCCACCTTTCCTTCCCATATCCCTATGCAACTAGGATTTGTAATAAACTGGTTGGGCTAACATTTAATCTCTTAATCTCGCCATCAGGTATATATAGATTAAAAAGAAACTCTTCTCCCTCCTGTAGACTGGAGTGAGACATCTAGCCATAGAGTTCATTGTTCAAGGCTGTGTCCTCTGAACTTGTACAAATTTTCAGGACATCCACAAGAATTAGTGCTTGTGAATAGCTCTTAAGATAGATTTCCACCTTGGTAAGTACTTGCTTGGAATTCCTTGTAATGAAGGCAGTGACTCACTCAATATGGTAAGGCAGAGAGGCTGCCATAACAGGCTGTACTACATGTGTGTTCTCTTCTTGAAACTCATTCTTTGTCACGGACAGCTCTCTTTGAAAGTGTTTTGCATTTCACTGGCTATTGATCAGTGAGTAGAACCAGCTGTCTTCAAACATAGAGTAAAAGTTAATGCTTTTGTACCAAAGAGTTATCCATAATATTAAATATAAGAAAGTTGCTTCTTTTACATAATGAAATAAAACAACTAAATAAAGGAATACAGTGTCAACTAAATTTCAAAGCACACTGTAATCTTTAGGTTGAGTTTACTTAGACTGAGCAATTGGTAGAAATTACTAAAAAAAAAAAGACAACAAAAAAACTACACAAAAATCCTGTTAGCTTTAAGTGTGTACACTGTTTTATTCTACAAGAAAATATACACTATTTATGTTCATTGGAAATAGATGTTTTTTGGTACAGTTATTATAAATAGCTAGAGAGTGGATAGAAAGCATTTTACCTTTAACAGAAAGGACTGTAAATGTTCTTGGACTGTACACGTTCTTCGGCATGTTTCTGGACTGTACCTGGGCAGATCTTATTTGCTAAACTTTTTTTTTTTTTTACACTGTGGATCTGGAGAGATCTTCTGGAGAAAAAGTTTTTGAATGAGTGGTTTCGGTGTTTGTGAATAGAGGAGAAAAAAATCTCCTTTTCCATTGTTTTTATTTTGTTTTTAATTAATGGGCTGTATGGGAACTGTTGAATCACGGCCTGAACCACTGATTGATCACCTGAGGCGAGCACTGAAGTCAGCTGCAGGAGCACAGGTGAAGGCAATTCACCTGTGTGACCAGAAGGAGTGGAGTCTGGCTCCACCTCTCTCAGACCCCATTTAAGGACTGACAACCACTGGGGAAGGATCTGTTTTTGGAGATCCTTCCTGTGTAGAGTTCCAGGTGATCCTTGACCTTTGGTGACAGGTGAGCCCTTCCTGTATTTTCGGATGTCTTTATACCATTTGGGTAATTCATCCAAAGATATGCTATCCATCTTGATTTTACTGTTTGGGTACTATTCATTTTGTGTTGTCTCCCTATGGGGCACTATTCATTTGGATATTCACCCTACATCACACTACATGGGCTATACAATAATTGGAAGATGAGCTGAAAAGTCTTCTTTGTTTTTTATTTATTTTTAGTTAGGATTTTGGTGGTACTTGTAAGGTTCTGGTAAAGATTTCTGAATTCAAAGGCAGCATCTCTGGGAGAGTGATGGAGTCTGCGTTATCTGTGGCCATTGCTAAATTCTCAAAGCACAGAACTCAAAATGGTGGGCAAATTTGCAGCAGCTCATTCATGTTTAAGTCTCTGCTTTGTGAAGTGTGTTTTTGTGAAGAAAAAAGGATGTTAATATAATAAAATATAATGGTGGTAAGCTTTTTTTTTTTGTTATCATTCAACTCTTTGCGTAGATGCAAGAAGTTATAATAAGAAAAATGTATGTGACATACGGTTTGTAGAAAAAAAAATAGAGTGCATTATTCTGGGGTGTTAAAGTAGGATATGAAATAGTAGGTGGCAAAAGGAACAGTGATGATCAATTCATTTTGCCACTGAAGTGAACAAAATAGCAAAGAGACAGCAGGGCTGCTGAAAGGATAAAACTTTGACATAACAGAGGGCCAGAAAGAATTTTTCACCCTAATGATTATGAACTGTGGAGATGGTAATATTCCAGGAACAGAGAATGATTTTGTTCGCGTTTTTTTCTTCTTCTTTCATAGCACAAGAAACATTAAAGCCTTTATCACTGTATGAAAGCAGATGATAGTAAGGCAATTAGAACGATCAAAAGCTGACAAAGAAGCAGGCTTAGAAGAATCACAGATCAGGATTCAAAAGTTATTAGCAATAGAAAGTGGAAGATCTTCTGCCAAGAGGGCTAATAGATGTAATCAGTAGTAGGGGAGAGGAAGATGTTTTTGTTGAGTAGTGGGAGCTAGAGAATGTACTAAATTTTCTTGTGAAGACATAGAAAATATTGGCAAAATTACAGGATATTCATGCAAAAAGATTGATGTGTAGCAAGATGTCTGTTGTCTTTAATTTATAAAGAGGACGCCGAGGCTGATAAATGTGTTTAGTTCAAACATTAGTAAATTAGTGGATAACAGTGAAACAGCTACATGGCAGAATTTATTGAGGATTTAGGAAAACGTTTGATTTACAGAGTCATGTGACATCATATCAGCCAAAGCTATCAAAATAGAAAGAAGAGTAGCGTGGACAGAACAAGCATTCATTAATGAAGAACAGTGTGATATGGAAAATGTTAATGATTTGCTGAATCTCTTTATGCTTACGTGCATGGGATTATCAGTAACAGCCTATCTCAGTTTTTTTAAAAAACATTGCCTTGTATGTCATTACATGTCATTTGCAATCTGCTTTTTCTGTGTAGTAGTTGTACATATGCATGCTGATTTTTCCTATGCATCTTGCAGCTTCTCAGGTATCATTTAGAAACTGCTGTTGATGGTGAGTGGAAGAAGCAGCAGAGGAAATATCTGCTGGAACCTAGAACAGTTTAGGAGCAGCTAAACAGAGCTTCAATTACCTTGCTTATTCTGTCTTTCTCCTTTTATATACTGCTGCTTCAATACGAATCTTGTGCTTCTGGTACTATCTTGCTACTTCATTAAAGTATTTCCAGTTTGTCAAAAACTATACAGAAGGGCGTCACATGCAAAAATTATTATCCTCTTGTTGGAGAGAAGTGAAGGTAGCATTACTGTGATTCATTTTTAGTGCTGGGTTATATGTGGAAATGATCCTGACAACATTTATTTTTGTAGTGGAATAAGCCATGATCTGCAAAGACCTCCTTGAAGAATAGTGCTATGTGTATAGTACAGTACATTGCAGCTCTGTTGATACATTTAAGACTCAGTTGACACTTCCATTATCCTCTCATGATTTATTGCTACTGTTCATATTACAGAAGAATCTGGAAGTCCCAGTTGAGATCATGTCTGCATTGTACTGCAGAGCTTTTACTCAGTGTATGTAAGATATGAAAAGTGGGAGGGGAAGCAAAAAGAGAAAATGAATTGCCCAGTTCACTTAGGAAGTGAAGGATGAGAGAGGTCCAGTCTGAAAGCTGAATAACAACAGGAGTAGAGACCTGAACTTGCAGGGATTTGCTTTCAGTTCTCTGTTGGCTTGTTAGATCATCTCTCTGGTAGATGAGCACATAGAATCACTCAGCTGAGGACAATTCCTCCATCAAATAAAGTGAGTTTTCATTTACCTACTATAAATGGACATATTCACACTGGCAGCACCCAGTTAAGAACTTATTTCCTGATTCTCAGTCTAACCAACACCTCACTCTATTATAGTCCCCATTCAGATGGATCTTTATGTCAGGCATTGTTGCCAATTTATTCCAACTAGATAGTTTCCTTAAAAAATAAAAAATAAAAATAAAAAAGGGTCTTCTAGATTTAAAGTATTAATATAGTTCAGGTTATTTCCTAATAAAGAAATACTGCTCATTTGATCTATTTATGTCAGTCATGGTATACGATTGGGTTGGATTGCTGTGGGAAATTGTAAAAACCCTGCTCAGTGGAAGTTTCCACAAATACAGAAATGCTATTTTACTTTGGCTGTCAGCAAAACATGTTACCTAATGCAGTCTCATTTAGATTTTACGTTAATCAAAGGTATATTTATAAGTATCTATTTTAGCCTATATGGCTAGAGGCCTTTATCCTTATCTGAATTATTAATACATAAAGATAGTCTATAGTCTTTTCAGAGATGCAAGGGGTAATCGGTCTTAGAGCTTGCAATGAATGCAAATATTGATTTGCTAATATGGAGTAATTTGTGTTATTGAATATGATGCATATATTGTATGCAGATTGATTGATTCCAGTTAACCATCTTTGATTGTCCTCCTAAATCCATGGTAGTCCATTGTTAGCCTCGACCTTCCATTCGATATTGTGCTGGCTGTAAGAGACTGTTAAAGGGTGAAGAAGTCTTGCTGATTACTCTTTGGTTCTCTAGTTGGCAAATCAGCTGATGAATGGAAATCAGGAAGCTGTGGTTGGTGCAATATTGCTTTAGGTGCTCTGTTGTAGTAGTGATAGGCACTTGCTGTTCTTTTGCTCTTAGTAACCCCGCAACAGAAAGCTTCTCTGAGAGACTGGACGAGGTAGACAGCTGCTTAATGCCTCAGTTTCTGAGGCAGATATACTAAAAACCCACCAGTACTCATTTGGGTCCTTGAGGTACCCTTTCCTGAGGTAATCTATACCAAGGATGCATGGACCCTCTGGGCTAGTCACAGTAGGGTGCTTTTGCCACTCATTTCTGGCTAGTCTCACTTTGGATTCCAACACAGTTAACTCTTGATATGCTCCTATCTCTCCAGAAATACAGATACTTGTTTATAAAATTTGATGACTTTGGAGTACATTGTGCACTGGTATCCACTAGACCCTTGTATTTCTGTGGTTCTGATGTGACAAACCATTGAATCCAAACAGTCTGATAAACGTGATTGTCCCTTTCTTCCATCTGTCAGGAGCCAGCATCTCTCTAGTCCTGGTTGTTGTATTCATTACTCGTCTCTCATATATGAGAACCAAAAGGCTTATCGTCAACCTCAGAGATAAGATTGGACCATCTTCCCTATCAGGAGAACTGCTCTCTGGCAACTGGAGGCATCATTTTCCAGGAAGAGTCCTCTCTGACTGTTTTTTTTTTTTTATAACTCATCTATATATGCCTGTAGGGTTGAGGTAGGCTTTCCATCCCACTTCTTCATATCCTCTCCATGGCCATTCAGGTAAAACCACAGGATGGTACATGGTGTGTACACACTACTTCCTTGCTCTTGAGCAGTGAGACTTATATTAGATGTGATACTGGTTTGTATAGGTGGGTAGCAAGACATATCACCTTTGAATTGCTGGAACTCCTGGGACAGTCTGTCAACAGCAGAGACACATGCCTGTAGAGAGGAAGAGAGACTATCTTCTTATTGTTGAAGCAAACTAGTCATTTCATTCACTGTTGGTCTTCTGTTGTCTTCCTGGTTTGTTCTTGCCAGGGTGCTGTCATGTACGGAATGCATCATCATCATATCTCTGCCACATAAGTTGCATATATATCGTGCCATCTTCGGAGTTGAATTAGTATTCAACATCATCTATATCAGGGCTAGTTCCCTCAAGTACTGGATACATTTCTCCCTGGTGGTCCATTTACCTGGGTTACATGCTCAGTCTTTCTTGAAAGGATGTCTTTCCTTCCTGGCTAACAGGAGTTCCTGCCTTAGGATGAAAGTGTGTGTCTCTTTTCAATTACTTTGTGACTGCCACTTTCTGTAGAAAGAGATCCCAGCTGCTTGGCTTCATTGCTATTTGATGTGAAGTCCAGACTACTATCCCCACTATCCCAGCACTGAAGCAGCCAGATGACAAGGTGTTTGCCTGGACAATGGACATAATCCTTCACAAATCTTGCAGCTCATTCACAATGTTAGGAATTGTGTGGTTTCTATCTCTTCCTCACTCTCCTGTTTTTGTGATGGCCCTGCTCCATCTTCATCTTCTTCTCTGAACTTATAAGCTTCGCTCTTCACTATACATTCTGACTTTTATAGACTTTTTTTTTTTTGGTCTTGTGTATAGGGGCAGCTGACAGTGGCATTGGTTGGTTCTCTGGTTCAACTCTGGGGAGTGTCACAGGGATTGGAGTGACCACAGGGATGGTTGTGAGGCTTGCAGTACCTACAGAGCCCATGAGAAAGCTTAAAGTAACTAAAGGGTTTTTCAAAAATATCAGAGCAACTGCAGGACCCATCACAATAGTCAAAACAACCATAAGGTCGTTGCAAGAGTTGGAGTGACCACAAGGCTGTACCTCAGGGCACAGTGTCCCCCCAGGGAGGAATTCTTTTATTTTTCTCTTTGCAGTGAGAAATTGCCACAACCTGTGGCATGAGTTGGAGCAACTGCAGGAGTTCTTGCAGGAATTGGAGCTGCTTCAGGGTCTACAGGAGTTGGAAGGTCCACTGCATTGTTATTAGATCCTGAGGTATTGTCTTCCCCTTGAGGATGCTTAATAGTGTTGAAAAGTACTCAGTAGGTATGAGCCAGGCCTCAGCACACAGCAGAGATTTGTGCCTAGAACTGCTAGGGCAACATCAGACCTTTTCTACATCATGTACTAGTCTTTCCAGATTTTGCAGTTGTTCAGAGATGAAATTCCAAACCACTGGATGTACCTAGCACTCTAGGCATCTGCTTGTATGATCCCATATCTTCTGCTGCTCATAACTGTCCTGCCTTGGGGCAGATCTCGGGGTACTATTCTTAAGTATTTAAACATAATCTGGATTACATTCATGACACACAGCAGTAGGAGTACACTGGTTTGAACATCCAAGGATATTCAACTTTCTTGAGCTGTTTTAACTAGTTTAGACAAATATGTAAATGTGAAAGAGAGACTGAGGAACTGCTGGAAATGCCCTTCACTGAGAAAAACTTTGGCTCTGTACAGTGCTGCTTAACGGCAACTATAAATAATGTTATGTTATCAACATTATTTTTCTCCTTGAACCAAATCATAGCATCATACCAGACACTCTGAAGGGAATAATCCAGTTCTAACTGAAACTAGGACAACTGCTACACTAATAATCTTGTCTTTCCCTGTTCAGCTTCATTTTTGGGTCCTATTGCTTTTAAAGCTAATAAATTATCTTATGACTGTCTAAATTTCAGTAATCTATTGAGCAGCAGGTTGAACAGCATTTTATTTCTACTGTGAACAGATAAACCATAACCATACAAGAAGCTTTCAAAATATGTGAAACTCATCTAACATCTGAATTTAGGCACCTGTTGGGCCACGTGATTATTCACATCACTTTTTTTTTTCCTAAAATGCGTATTTATGTAAAGTTAAATGTGTTCATTTGATAGTTCATAGAAAGTGATGTAAATACATCCCAAATACATCATGGTGCATCTCTAACTGAATGCATATCTGCTAATACTTTTGCTATTGTTCAATTTGTGATCCTATATTGAGAAATGGTTTCTGTCTACTTCTTCACTCTTTGATATTGCCACAAAGAACATGAAAATAATAGACTGTTCTGGATTTTTTTTCAAACTACAGTGTTTTAGGGTGCAAAGTTAACATCAAAATCATTAAGGAATAAAATGAAACTAATTAAGGCAAGTTTTAATTTCAGTGGAAACATGGTGATGTTAGTTTTAATGCTGCTACAGTGATGAATACATAAATGCATGAAAGTGAAGAAGTAAAGAAAAGAGGCAACAGAAAACTACTGAGCATAGACGTATGTCATTTCATCCCTCTCAGGAGATGACCATTTGAAAACAGTTGCAGGGGCTACATGGTGTTAACTGTGTCTCCAGTTTTCAAACTGAGAGGCATTAATAGAAATTCACATTCTGAAAGGATATTTTTTAATTAGCATGTAGAAAGGGACAGAAATTAATGTTTTCAATAAATGATTGTCACTGTACAATAACTTCGATATTAAATGTAAGTAATTATATTAGATACAGAGAATTATAGTTTTACTTTCTCATGCTGCTATGTTCATTCAGCTTCATGAGAAAAGATTTTGTCCCATCCAAAAGAAGGCACAGAACCAGGAGACAAAACCAATTCACTGTGTATATAATTCTTTGAGACAAGGCATCAAATTCAGTTTGTCAGTTGCTTCCCACTAAGAGCTTACATGCTCTTATCATATCCTAAGCACAGATTGATTCTGATCTCCTCTAACTTCCTATGCTCTTTAGACTTGTGTGAGACCAGCATAGGCCATTCTGTTGATGCAGCTATGTAATGCAACTGCTTATGCACAAGTTACTTCCTGCACACTGTTATAAAGAGATCATATTTCTGTTATCTGACACAGCTATGCTTATAAAAAATAGTTATTTTTTAAACTGTACTAATGAAGTAACTAGTCTGGTAGTAAATACTGTATCACTATGAGGACCTTTATAAGCTGTACTAGCAAAGTGGCTATTTTGGTGGTAAATAATGCATCTCTATGGAAAAACCTGTTGGTGTGCAGAAGGTCTCAAGCTGAGGTAGATGTCAGAGCTATAATGTCCACTCCTTTGTATGATATACTACATTAATTAATTAAAGTCCATATAAAACATTAGTAATAAAGATAATAAATACAGATTTTAGAAGACCAGATTTTTAATGAACAGTGCAGATTTGAGACAGTTTTCTACTTCTTAAATCTGATCTGATCTATTATAAGATATTTGTTTTCATGATTTCTGAAGGCAAATACTTAAGTGTGTACATGGACAGAAAATTTAGAGGAGGCATTTAATAACACTGAGCTTTCTTTCCTGAGAGCTAGTTCTGGTTTAGACTTGCAGTGACTTTTGATTAAAAGTGCCTTGCCAGTCATGGTAACATCACTGATTTATCAGTTCATGGATTTGAATATCCTTCATTATACCTTTTTTTTTTTTTTTGAAAATACTGCTATTTAGATTTTCATAAAATTAATAAATAAAGTTAGTTAATGCTCAACTGTGCTTACTCTAATGTTAAAGAGGTGAGGTGCAAGAACCAGTGTGGGTGCTTGGCTAAGGTCCATGATGTGGGATGGAGTGCTCATCCTAGTAGAGTGCTGTGTGTTACTCTTGCTATCTGCTCCGCATGTTACTGTTACTGCCAGCAGACCCAGCTTCATTTCCACTCAGATCTTTAGAGGTAGGCCCTGTCCATGTGTTCTACAATGTATGCTGTCCTCTTCTACCCCACTGAATTCCTCTGGCTGATGTTCTAACCCCTGACATAAGAAGCTTTTAGGTTCTGTTATCCTATTGCAGCAACTTCTCCAAAGAGTGATGCTACTGAAGTAATATGAAGTTTTCTCAATTTTGTTTATCTCAGTAAAAATCAAAGAGCATTTTAATGAAAAAGCTGAAAGAAATATATATTTTTTCAATATAAGGCTTTTCATGTCACTTTGAACTCTCAGTTTTCCACTGTCAAATGTAAAATGGCAGGTGCATGTTTCAGTGTTTTTTGTCTCACAACAGTATACTTCTCATCACTGTCTCATAATTTTTATCTATTCTTTATATTTCTGTTCTGTACTACAGCCTCAGCACAGCACTTGGAACTCTCACAAAGCATGTGCTTTTGGTAATCTGACAATATGGCTGAACATATTTAACCTTTATTCATACATATGAATTGTTGTTAAGATCAAAGAAAGTGGTCAACCTATCTAAAGGAAATTCTGAAAAGCTTTCTTGATATTCATCTTATTCTTTCAAAGGTATTAGAACAGTTTTAGGGTTGAGGATTGAAACATAAGGAGCTTATTGTAGTCTTTTGAACTGTGTTGGTTCATCTTTTTTCCAAAAGGTACTCATACTTTGTAACCCATGAAAAGTTCCTAGAGTTATGTTAATGCACTGAAAATGGAAGGTGGGTCACACTAGGGGATTTATGGGTCCTAAAATTTTATGGGTCACCTGAAAAGAATAAACAACTTAACATGCATGTCTCCTAAGCACATGAAGAAAACCTTATTTAACTGTATAGTGTGGATTCTGAAATGTTTTTGTTTTAGAAGGTGAGAAAGATATTTTTAAGAGCAGATGACGCCCATCTTTATCTTAAGTACTGTATTTTTTTTAATTATGAGAGATCTTTCACTTTGGAATGTATTAAACTTCCTCTTCACTGGGTAGATCTTTAGTAATTCACGTAGCAATTTAACAGTCATAGCTTTCCTTCATTTAGTACAACATTCTGCAGCTATAGCTCTAAAGCAGCTATGGAGTCTGTGAGCTGCAAAGCCTTAGCAGGATGCCTAAATCATGGATCACATGCAGCTTCATAAAGCTGTGGGAGAAAGCAATTCAGGAATGAACTGGCTCACTCAATATCAAATCTGAAATTATTTACCTCAGTCAGAAACACATGACTGTTCTGTGTCTAACCAGCATACCTTGCACCGATGCTTACCCAAATAAGAGGCAATTAAGCTCTGTTACAGAAGAACATAGCTGTACATCTTAAAATCAAGTCTGATTATTGACTATATATAATGATCGGACTTTGTTAAATTCTAATCTACATTTTTTCACTAAATTGGAGGATTTGACTGATCACTGAGGTTTAGCAGTGATGCTCCTTAGATTATTTTATTAAACACAAATACTTTGAAGGTATAATTAGTATATAAAATCCTTGTATGGATGTGCAATTCTAATTTATCTTTGTCTCACTTCTAAGGTTTTACTTGGCTCAACAATATCCTGTTTATCTAAACCACAGTGTTCCAGTTTAAGTTTTCATCCCTATGAGTCTCTGCTTTCTTTGTGAATAAGAAAAACTCCAGGGCAGAGGCTTCTTCCACCTAGACTGCACAGTTGCTAAGTATATTCACAGAACCATAGGATATATCCAGATTTGGAAGGGACCCACAAGAATCACTGAGTCAACTCCTGGTTCCACACAAGTCCAACCAAAAATTAAAACCCTATTTCAGAGAGTGTTGTCCAAATGCTTCTTGAACTCCTGCAGGCTTGGTACCATGACCACAGCCCTGGACGGCCTGTTCCAGGGCCCTCTGGGGAAAAATCTTTCTCTAACACCCAGCCTGACCCTCTTCTTACACAACTCCATTCTGTTCTCTCAGGTCCTGTTTCTCTCAACAGAGAGCAGAGAACAGTGCTATCCTTCTGCTCCCGTTGTGAGGAGCTGTGGGCTGCCATGAGGCCTTCCCTCAGTTTCTTCTTCCCTTGGCTCAATTGAAGTATTAAAAAAAGTAATACTAAGAAATGCAAGGATTTGCTTTGGGTTATCACTGCTGGTAATTAGAAAACATGAAGATCATTTTACTGGTAAAATTAACTGGTACCTGTATGCCAGGTTCCACCCCTCTTAGCCCACATTTAATGGCTGACTACCACTGAGTAAGGTTTTCCTGTTGGAGATCCCTCTTTTTATGAAGTATTTCCTGTGAGCCTAGATCCTCAGAGACAAGTGAGGATTCCATTTTCTTCTTTCTTTGTAACACTTTCTCATTGAATTGGCCCTGTTGCTATTACAGTACCTTTCATTTATACCTGTCATTTCATCTTGACTGGAGAGAAGAGGGGGGGAAAAAAGAAAACAAAAAGCCTCCAAGCATATTTCCTTGACTGTGATGGTTTTGGCTTAGCTACCTTTACTTACAGACATTGCTTTGGAAAGTCTATTTTTATTTTTGCCAAGCTGAAATAACCAGATAGCTATTTAGCCTGGAGCCCCAGGTTTTTGCTGATGTGCTCAGTGAAACCTTCTTGATGAGGCGTAGCCATCAAAACAAAGGAACTTAGGTAAGTGCACAAAAAAAATACCAAACAAAACAAAAAAACTTGTTGACAGATTGATCTTCCAGGAAAACAGGAGTCCTGGGAACAGATGTCCTACACTCACATATCTATCTGTACCAAAAAGGTATATAAATTGCTATCTACCCAAAATGAACTTCATTACTTGGGTAACTGTCATTACTTTGCTCATTAAGTTGCTGTGTTATCATTTGGATACCCTATGATTCATCACCAGGAAGCTGCGCAGTCCTTCACTCAGCCTCTGTCACAAAGTGGCACTGGGGCTCTGAAATGTTTCACCTGTGCTTGCAAGTAAGGGGTTTTACTCTGTTGGCCTGTATAACAATGCATCTGCTGCACTTTAGTGAATCTCACTCATAAAGTAAATTCTCTAATTCACTGTGAACAGCGTAAGCCTTGGCAGTGCCCTAGGATTTTGCTTATTCTTGCTTGCTTATTATATGATGTTCCATCCAGTCACAGTATTTACGGCACCTGATGTTCTGGCCTCTGGCCTTTCTTTTTCTGGTGTTAAAAGTGATAACATGCTAAGTGGAGTGCATCCTCCAGGCACAGTAACAATAAAAAAAAGGAATATATATATATATATTTTTTTTAGTGAAAAGTTGCTCTTTTACCAAAAGAATCTTCAGGATTTCCTTTCTCTCTTCTTCTGTCCTTTTTCTCCTCCAGTTTGGAGTGAAGTATATAGAGAACAGTAAGCATACAGTGCAGTGAAAATAAAGAGAGATTTTTCAACATTTTTTACAGTAGTAATGATAAATGCTTTTGGATTAATCAGTGCTTAAGTAGTTGTTTTTTTTTTAAAACATGATGTCTTTGCAATTCTGCTTGGGTGTCACTCCTAAAGAAACCTTTCATTAACGCAGTCAAATTTACTTTGGCCAAGTACAGTGCTCTTATGACCAGCTGAGGACCAAACACAACACAGCTGCTGCAGAAATTGTGCAGAGGAAAATTAGTCTTGCTAAAACTTGTTTCTGTCCTTTTGGTGTGAATTTGTCTTGTCAGAGTATTTTTTGTGAAGAAAGACAAAAACATATAATTAGTTAGTCTCATTTTCTTGACTGAGGGGCTTTTGTAGAGGTGACTCAAATGTCTCTAATTCCTGGTGGAAATAACTCCAGTAGTTTGAATTTAAACACAATGGATATGAGAAATTGGTGAAGTACTTTTGTTAGTGATACATAAGATACCTTACGAAGCTTCTTACTTGGGCTTGTTGCTGGAAGGAGGATATCTTAAGGATTTCCAGTGGGAAACAAATATTGCATTTCTATAAAAAAAAAAAAAAGGGTATTTATAAGCTTTGTTGCTACTGCTCTATAATGGAGAAAAAAACTTCGGAATGTATTTTAATTAAAAGCCCTACAGCAAGTAAGTTGATTCACAGATAAATAATGGTTTTTAGAGGAAAAAAAATAGAATTTCTAAAAACATTAATTTTTCATAGCTATTATTGTGATAAATGACAAGTGAAGGGAGGCATTTATTGTGAAAATGTTTTTTCAAGAATTGTTGTACTATATTTCTGCCTTTTAAAAGAAAGTACTCTTTTTTTTTTTTAGGGTCCAAACATATAAACACTTTGGTTCCATGACCATATTATGTCTTCTAAAAAGACACTGAATTTACTAGCTATCTTGTACTTACTGTACTTGAAATNAGTAAATTCTCTAATTCACTGTGAACAGCGTAAGCCTTGGCAGTGCCCTAGGATTTTGCTTATTCTTGCTTGCTTATTATATGATGTTCCATCCAGTCACAGTATTTACGGCACCTGATGTTCTGGCCTCTGGCCTTTCTTTTTCTGGTGTTAAAAGTGATAACATGCTAAGTGGAGTGCATCCTCCAGGCACAGTAACAATAAATAAAAGGAATATATATATATATTTTTTTTAGTGAAAAGTTGCTCTTTTACCAAAAGAATCTTCAGGATTTCCTTTCTCTCTTCTTCTGTCCTTTTTCTCCTCCAGTTTGGAGTGAAGTATATAGAGAACAGTAAGCATACAGTGCAGTGAAAATAAAGAGAGATTTTTCAACATTTTTTACAGTAGTAATGATAAATGCTTTTGGATTAATCAGTGCTTAAGTAGTTGTTTTTTTTTTAAAACATGATGTCTTTGCAATTCTGCTTGGGTGTCACTCCTAAAGAAACCTTTCATTAACGCAGTCAAATTTACTTTGGCCAAGTACAGTGCTCTTATGACCAGCTGAGGACCAAACACAACACAGCTGCTGCAGAAATTGTGCAGAGGAAAATTAGTCTTGCTAAAACTTGTTTCTGTCCTTTTGGTGTGAATTTGTCTTGTCAGAGTATTTTTTGTGAAGAAAGACAAAAACATATAATTAGTTAGTCTCATTTTCTTGACTGAGGGGCTTTTGTAGAGGTGACTCAAATGTCTCTAATTCCTGGTGGAAATAACTCCAGTAGTTTGAATTTAAACACAATGGATATGAGAAATTGGTGAAGTACTTTTGTTAGTGATACATAAGATACCTTACGAAGCTTCTTACTTGGGCTTGTTGCTGGAAGGAGGATATCTTAAGGATTTCCAGTGGGAAACAAATATTGCATTTCTATAAAAAAAAAAAAAAGGGTATTTATAAGCTTTGTTGCTACTGCTCTATAATGGAGAAAAAAACTTCGGAATGTATTTTAATTAAAAGCCCTACAGCAAGTAAGTTGATTCACAGATAAATAATGGTTTTTAGAGGAAAAAAAATAGAATTTCTAAAAACATTAATTTTTCATAGCTATTATTGTGATAAATGACAAGTGAAGGGAGGCATTTATTGTGAAAATGTTTTTTCAAGAATTGTTGTACTATATTTCTGCCTTTTAAAAGAAAGTACTCTTTTTTTTTTTTAGGGTCCAAACATATAAACACTTTGGTTCCATGACCATATTATGTCTTCTAAAAAGACACTGAATTTACTAGCTATCTTGTACTTACTGTACTTGAAATATGGAGTACAGGGCCTGAAGGCAGAGAAGAGATAGTGTCAGGATGTCTGAAATTTTTTTTTGGTCTTTTTTTCCCAGTTATTAAATAAGTGAATCTCACTGCTTCTGTGGCTGTAGCAGTTCCTATCTGTTGCTGACCAAAAAGAAATCCATTCTTTAGAAAACGCGTGAATGCATTTAAGTTCTTGTTTGCTTTGGACTTTTTTTTTGTTTGTTTTTGATGGTAATATAGGAAGGGCATATGTTTCTCTGAGCTTTTACTTCCAACTTCAGTTTTCTGAGACATCTTTTGACACACACATTGAATTGGAGATTCTTTTCCCTACAGGGTGCTTGCAGATGACATGCAACTCTGTGATATTCACAGCAGCAGCTCAAACTGATCCGTGGCTTTAAGTTATCAAACAACTATAGATATGAGGATGGTGATTCTCTTTCCTGTGTATCTATAATGCTCTTTCCATATAAAATTAAGGAGAAGAGCATAGAAAACACATAGTTACCTGTTGTCATATCTTAAATCCTAGATAAAATTTGTTCAAGTTAGCTATAATTTACAGATAGAATGGCTGACATTAATTTACTCTGATGCTCTGTTTTCTTTATATTAGCATTAGGTTTCTTTCTTTGTATTCTGAGATATTATTTATTTTATTCCTCTGCTACTTATGACAGCTTATTTCTTGAGCAGTTGGTACTGAAGATGTCTACTAGGAAAAGGAGCTGCTGCTCTCAACGTATTAATTGATTTGCAAATTCAGCTGTCAAAGACGACCCTGGGAGGAACGCTCAGTAAAACTTTTGTTTTCAGTTAAGCTCGTATCTCCACAGCAGTGCTCTGGGCTGCTATACAATGCTCCTCTGCATCCAGCTTCTCA
This sequence comes from Odontophorus gujanensis, assembly GCA_013399175.1. Classification (NCBI taxonomy): domain Eukaryota; kingdom Metazoa; phylum Chordata; class Aves; order Galliformes; family Odontophoridae; genus Odontophorus; species Odontophorus gujanensis. The sequence goes on from VXAB01003954.1 coordinate 297,686, forward strand.
CTGATCAGGTACATCACAGAGGTAATGTCTTTGGTCAGGGGAAGGGAAGAAGTCAACCACAGTGTGCCTTTCTTGGATGAGTCAGTGAGTGTATTGTTAGCTGACATGGCTGCAGGTCTTCTCTTCCTCGGCCAGGATTCAAAGGTATGACACTGGAAATCTGGGAATGTGAGCGAGAGAAAAGGAGAAACTTCTGCGTAGACTCTCCCACGTTGTTCAGCACAGTGTTCTTTTGGTTTTATTGTATAACAAAGACAAAAAAAATTGACCAGAGTTAAAAAAAAAAAATAATAAGCTAAAATTTGTATACATTCTACCATATTCTTTTGTGTGTACTTTGATTAACAGCATTCAACATTTTTATGTCACGGCATGAAGGATTTCTCAGTTAGCGGCAGCACCTGATGGGAAAAGGCACCTTGACAGTAGGTGGCAGTGCAGCCTTTTCTTTCCGGAATTGGACACAGCAGCATAAATCCCGCCTCTACTGAGTACAGCCTTTTCCAGATGCATGCCTCAGGGCTGTATTCAGTCCTGAAATTCACTTCTCATTGCTAGGATGTCTCATTAGGAGATTAACTGTTTGAAATGCAGTGCTAATGTGAAAGTTTTAATTGGGAAATCCTGTGCATGTTAAATTAATCTTAAGTACTTTTATCTAGAATGCCTGCTTCCTTTCCTTGGTACTCTGTATTTTTAACCACCTCATGTTCTTTCACATAACGTAAAAAAGTAGTGGTAGGCCAACAATGCCTTTTTCATTAGATTTTCTTGATGGTGGTTTGCAGATCTGGTTTCCGAAGCCTCCCAGATGCTGTAGTGTTCCTGTGTGCAATTGTTATGGTATAGTGGTACCAGGGCTGTGGTATAATGGTAGATAGTTTGTTCCTGTAGACAGATTGCAGAGCAAAGGTTTCATCCTAACCACAGCCTATGTTTCGTGGATAAGTGTGTTATACACTGGGAAAATCTGAGAACCACTGGGATTAGCAGTTTGAATGAAAAGCAGATAGTAATTCAGCTAAATGTTTAGGCTGAGATTTTCAACCTGGGGATTTTAGAGGCTGGAATCTCAGGCTACTTGTAAAATCCTCAGCCCTCAGGACTATTTTCTTTTTTCTTTACAGTGTTTGTACTGTTTTAAATTTGAATGTATCATGTACAGAAAAACCTTGATATCTGGTAGATTGGGTCAGAGAAGGGATTAATGTATCTTGCAGTTTGGCCAAGATATAAATTGTGTTCTGATTCTTACCTTCTATGTACAGTTCATATTTTGCTTATGTTTTCTAGCTGCTGTTGTTTTTAAGTCTTTTTTGGCTGCCTTTTTGTCATCTACCAAGCTTTATTTATTTATTTATTTTCCAGAAAAAGAGCTTTGGGCACAGCAGTGCTGTGAATAACTGAATATCTTTGCCAGGTTTCCCAGGATGGCTGAACTCAAACAGAGGAATCTTTGCACTTGCATTGCCCAGTGTAGAAATACCTGAAAAACTGTGACTAGTTTGCAAAGTGTAGAAGAGTAGACAGCCAGACATACATTTAACATGCATATTTTACATGTTGGGGTTAAATGAGTTAATTATTTGCTGAATAACCTATTTCTTTCTCCTAAGTGTTTGGATAAAGATGTGGCCAAAGAAGCCAAATGCTAAAGATTAGTCCCAGAGCAATGAGCCATGAAAACATGGAACTGGCGCATCCAATTTTAGAGGTTTTGTACCTATATTTGTAAGTAATACCACTTCTACAGATACTGAAATACCATTAAGAGCGTTCAAAAGATGGCTTTGGAAGAGTGGATATAATTATTTACATTTTCATAGAATCGTAGAACTATTTTATTTGAAAAGGACCTTTAGAGTTCATATAGCCCAACTCCCCCACAATGATCAGGGACACATACAGCTAGATCAGGTTGCTCAGAGCCCTGTCCAGCCTGACCTTGATTGTCTCAAGGGTCTTGGCATCTACTGTCTCTCTGGGCAACCTGTTTCATTGCTTTACAATCTTTATTGTAAAAAACTTTGTTTCTGACATCCAGTATAAATCTCCCCTCTTTTAGTTTGTGCTACTGAATATCCTCTTTAATGAATATATAAATAATGTAACATAGAAACTGCTGTGATTTTGTTTTTTTTTTCTCAGGAATAAATTAAACAATTAAACAGTACTAACACATTTTGGAGTATGTATTTCAGCTATGAAAGTTAAATTTCACTTTCATCTCTTGTATGGAATGCTTTCAGGATAAAGACTATGAGAAACTCAGCCTTTGGCAAAGGAGTTGGAGCAAGTGTGCCAGTGCTGAGGTTTTCATAGTACTTAAGCGTTTAATACTTAAAATTCAGATGCTCACATTTGTTGTTTGCTTGATTTCAAGGATTCTGATGAAGTGTTCCATCTGATCTAGCTTCAGAAAACCCAGGGAAATATGTTAAAGGGTATGATTCATGTCTTGCATATTCACAGAGAATTGTAGAAACATAAATATTATTCCAAAATATATAAGTAGTTTACAACTTAATGGCATTATCTTTCAATGCAATTTATCTTTTTATAAACAAAGTATAATGCAAAAATCATGGTTTAAAATTGAAGGTAGTCTAATTTCATTTGCCAAGAGCACAAGATTAGCATATATGCTTAAACAGCAAAATGAAATTAGTGAGACATTTGCCTCCAGTAAGGGAGAAAATGCTTCAAGTTTTTACCATAAGTCTGCATCATATAAGTCTGAATAAACCTATATGTGTTATATGTGTACATATACAAGTGCATGTTTGTGTGGAGGGAGTGGGATGTGAAAGTGAATTAATTTTAAAAAGATATTAAGTGTGATGTAGAAAAGAGGGGTGAAAATACTAATTCCTGGCAAAAATAAACTTCCAATGTCTTCTAGATTTCTGGCCAGCTTTTTCAAATTTAAATGGCTTAGAATGCTGTCTTCTGATAAGGGAAAAGATTTGAATGTTTATAAGGAAGCAAATAAATGACTAATTGCCTTGCATGTAGGAAAGGACAAAGAACGGGAAAGAATTCTCTATGTTACTGATACCCCAAAAATGCCAGCAGCTTCACAGAAAACCTACTATACTGACAAGTGAGCCTTCTGACTGATGATGAGCCATTGAGTATCCACAGTTGGTGACTCTAGAAGAACCTGTATAGAACAGATTGAAAATTAATATATTTGAATTGGTAACGTCTGTTAATGTGGAACTCGTATTTTATATGTAGGGAAAATTGATTTTAATTCATATTCTGAACCAGGTTTTTCTGCTTCTTGTGTTACTATCAAAGAAGGTGTACCATTTTAGCTTAGCCAAGATAGCCTCTTTCTTTGCATATACTTAAATTTAATATTCTTGAAGTGCCACACTCTGAAAATACAGGTCTTCCTTGTTTAAACTTGACAAGTGCAGCATGTTCCATTGCAATGAGTTTGTTAACAGTCATAGCTCTGTAATGGAGTGAACATTTACAATGATCACAGTGCAGGTCACCCACCAATGATGCTTTACTGAACTGTCACTGGATGCTTCCACATTGTATTGTTGCCCACACAGTGGACCTGCAGAACATGACACAGTTGCAACTCAAATGCCATGTGAGCTTGTTACAGGATTGTTTATTTTACTCACCTCTGTTGAGTGCATGAACAAAAATAGATGATATGTTTGAGCACTGTATTATGGAAATATCCATAGCAAAATGTGTCACTTGATGATGGCTTTTGTGTTGTAGACACCAGAAATGGAACTGCTATCAGTAATCTGATTTCATATAACATTTGCAATGTAAGTAATTCAGCATTCTTAGATGCTGTTTTAGCAACTGTTAATCTGCACTGAGCAGTTACTCTAAAAGTAATAATCTCATCTTCTGTTGGTATTATTAATTCCTTCACCCATGCAGTCCCCTTACTTGTTTAATTTACAGAACATTAATAACTAGTCACAATAAAGTATTAATATCATTTGTGAGCTGGTTGAACAGCTACTGCGTATTGACACATTTAGTTCACTTAATTAAACCCAAAAGTACAAAGCCAAAGCAATTAATTACAGCAATCAATATATAGTAAATGTAAAGTACTGAACACAAAATCATGATTCCATGGTGCACTGTAGAAAAACAAAGTTTTGTAAAAAGATCAAATCTGTACTATACACTGTTTCTTTGTGGGCATAATTTTCTGAGAATTTAATAGCACAAAGGGGGTAGGATTTCGTGTCTGGAAATACTCTTAAATCTTTATCTGAAGTGGTTCATAAAACATACATGAGTTTCACAATGATGAGTAGTCATTTGAGTAAATATGCATGCAGAAGCCAAGAAACTGAAAGTCCATTGATACCTATTGAAATCAGTGCACTACGCAAACAGAATATTCTACTTGCAAAGTAACCTTGAAAGAAAGTGCTCCTTAAAGACTGGATAAATTGCATAAAATGGTTAAAGTCTTGAATACAAAAAATATCAAAAATGTTAAATTTAGCTCTTATCCATGTGCTCTTTCAGGAATATCACAATGGAAAAATAGTCCACCTCCTTAGTGTAATGTGCTACCCAATTTGTGAAACTTACTCTCCTAAAACACACTTCCCTGGACATTAAGTTGGATTTTCAACTGTCTATACACTTTGTATAATCTTAAATAGTTATTCTGGCAATAGTTTCTACTGAATGTTTAAATAAGGTAGTCCTTCTTTCACTGTTAGTTTGTCATGTTTATTAATCACACTCAAACAACTTTTAAAAAAACTATTCCTTAAGAGTATTCAAACTATTAAATATTTTTATAATATAACTATATGATCATAGTTTGGAAGATAGATTATTTTGATATATTACTTTCGAAGTCTGATGGAGAGCTGAGACATTTGTGTGGAACCACCGTGTCTGGTGATGTCAGTAGAAACTGAATGAAGTACTAATTTTTTAATGTATGAACAGAAATTTTGTTATTGGAAAGCCAGATCTCTAAATGGTGGATTCAATTACAGAAATAACATAATAGAATTGTAGAATGCAACAGGTTAATAACAAGGCTTAAGAGGGGTAACTTCAGGATACTGACAAAACTGTCCTTCTAGCTTAAACAAAGAGGATGCTTCAAACTCTTTTATGATTAGAATGGATTATTGAAATGTTTGATAGGTTTCTGTCATTCATCTACATGTATATTGTATTTTGCTTTTTTTATGACTGATTCTCCATGCAAATAGCAAATCTGAATATACATAACATTAGATGAAATAATTTAAGGTAAGTCCCAGTGTTATGAAGCTGTTAGTAAAACTATTATACGTAATTGATCATTGACTGCTGTTGTTGGAGCATATTGTGTCACCTGTTATAGGTTGGTCCTAATGCCTCCTACTTATTCCCATGGAAACTACAACAGATACAATAGCACTATTTGATAAAGCAAATAGTCAACTGTGAAACACTATTTTTAAAATTGTTGGCTACACATATTCACCAATGATGAATAAGAGCCTGCATGCTGTGCTCATCAAAGTCAATATCAGTAAAGTTGCTGAAATTCACCACCCATTTTCTCACTGTGCTCACATCCACTCCTTGGTCACCAGTGATGTTCAGGAAGAATTGATGAATGTCAGTGGGTGCCATTTCCTCCACATAGAGGAATGATGACGCAACTTTACTTCATAAACCCATCCATATCAGATGCCATTGTGATATAGTGCCCCTCTACTGTCATCTGTTGCATGGCGACAACATGTAATGGCATTGATTAGAAGGTTCAAGCTCTACTGCCATACCAACAACACCTGGCTCTGACATTGTGGGCCAATATAATAAAATAGGAAACATCACTTTCAGATTAGCACTTGTATTTTGAGAAAGTTTTTCTTTCTTTTCTCTTTTTTTAGTAATATCCTGTGTTGTTTCACTTGCATAGCCTGTAAGGAAAAAGCTAGATTTGGTTATTCCATCTGGGAGGTTAGCCAGTGACATCTGCACCAGCAGGATCAGATGACATGCTCTGAAGTAGGGTAAAGCAAAGATGGGATCTGTGTGCAAGCCACAGGAACACTTGGTTGGGTAGCTGTGGAGACTGGTGCATAAATTCAGTACTGTAAAAGCAACAGGGAGCCTTGTAGTAAGGATAACAGTGTCTGGTATAATTTTGACTCATATATAATTTATTTGACTTTTATATAATTTCTTTTAGGGCATATACCACAGAAAGAAGTGTTTCTAATACTTTTGATGTTTTAATTTTTTTTTTTTTAATCTATCAGATAAAATAGGTTGAGATTGTCTTTACCTACCTGAGTGGTGTGCCTAATTCTAAAAGCAGTTTCCAAAATCCTTGATTTGTTTAATACCTAAGTAAGCTGCATGTGTTAAATTATATGGTAAGTGCTGCAGAAGGCAACAATGTTTCTTTCAAATAAGAGAACTGTTGTATTTTTTTTCATGAAATATTTTTGAAATATTAAAACATTTCTGATTTTTCCCCACATTCTTGAGTATAAAAATCAATCATACAATATGAGCCCAGAGTATTCTGGTTTATAGATCATGAGCTCTCTATGTTCTCAAACACAAATGATCTTAAGCCCTGGTATGGCAGCCTATGTATCTCTTCCCTGAAACTCTCATAGGCCTGCAGGTAAGTCAGAGTCTAGTAGAAATAATTTGAAAGCTTTATTGTGATGCCTCAGTTCTATGGTGTCTTGGGATGCTCTTAATTGCTTTTGATGATAATTGGTGGCCTCTATACCCTGATAATTATGGTGAAGATGATCATTTAGCAGAGTTTAGACTCTTGCAGATAATTAATACTTTTTCTTTGTTGTTATTGAACTAATTATTGCTTCAGTTTCAAATCAATTTGTAAGGTATAATGAGCAGTAACTTTTTGTTTTGACTGTCTGCAAAAAAGCCAAGTGAGAAAAAATTTGTGTGGTTGAACTTTTTATCTGTTAATATCATCACCTAAATTAACAACAAAATACATTAATTAATGCAATTATCTTATTGTAGAGGGAAACACTGTTCAATGAAGCAGGGCTTTTAAACTTATAAAGGGGAAATATAGTTCATATATTTCCAAAATCATCTCTATTATTAATGTGACTCTGTATGTTTGCTTTATGCAAGGTACCACTGCAAGTGGCTAACTTGTCAGATCCATTTTTCTCCAATTTAACAATGAGAATGTCATGTGGGACAGTGTCAAAAATTGTAGTTCCTTGGATCCTCTTTTTTTTTTCCCCTCTTGAAAATGGGAGTTGTTGTCACCAGACTTCCATGACTTTTCAATTATGATCTCACTTGAACTCAGAAGAGCGCTTAGAAATCCAATGTTTAGCTCATCTCTAATTTCAGGGGAACAGAACTGTAGGTAGGCAAAGAAGAACATATCTTCAACAGCTGTCCCAAACCCTCTTCCCTTGGACTAGATTTCATCTGGAGCATTTGCTAGCTAGTAGAAAGAATGAGATAAATTCATCACTGTCCAAGTTCTATTTCACAGAACTCAAGTATTGGTTTCTTTGTCCACTGTCTTTTAGCTATGCCTCCACCTCATTTGCTTTTTTCTGAATTCTCATGAATGTTAAAAGTTTTTATGTTCAAGATCTCATTCTAAATATGGAGTGATTTCTGTGTGTAACATAGAATCAGTTCTACATATATTGAAGAACTGTATTCTTATAGTATTGATTTCCAGAGCCAAAAATATTTTTTCAATTGCATATTCTGTTAAAATGCTGATACATAATATTTTGGAAAACATTTGCTTAAGTATCGTGAATAGTAGTAATTACACTTGTTATCTCACTGAAAGAATGAGACTCTTGCTGAAAGGCTAAGTAGTAGTGTTCCTGTATTGTACTTTTGAGGAAAGCATTTTCAAAGTAAATCCCAAAATCACAAAACATCAGGGATGCTAAGAAGTTGAGTGTTTATTTTGTTTTTAACATTGTAAAAAATGGTTTGTGTATATCATCTTTAGAAATATGGCAACATAAATTATTTCCTGCATAATAAGGAGCTGTATTGTGTCATTTAGACAGCGTCTACAACTGGTGGTAAAATGCAAGTAGCCTGAGAATTGATTTAAACTCACTGTGCTTTAAAAATGAACAATTATGAAAAATATTACTGACATATTTTGTCTTTCTAGAGATCACTGAGATCTACCTAAGAAGGTCACTGTGAGGGGAAAAAGAAAAGACAAAAAAGCAACAGATCTTAAGGCAATTAATGAAGTTCACAGTTTAAATTATATAAAATTGCAAATTCTGGCTCAGATTTTTTAAGAACTTAATGGAAGACCAAATCTTTTTTTGAAATCATATAGTGGAAAAAAATATAGAAGTCCAGTTTGATGGCAAAACACCTTTGATGGTGAAGGAAGATTGCAAAATGACACCTACAAATTTAAGTCACAAAAGCTGTGTGTACAAATATTAAGCTGTTTTCTTAGTCTTTCATCAGTTTTACTGCATAGCATATGTGTATTTTGATACTCAGTTGTAGACAATTGAGGCCTGTGAGGGAGAAAATAAATGCTCTTCTTCCTGAACTGATTTAGTTCTTTTACTGTTTGGAAGTGAAGGTTTAGAAAGATTAACAATGCTTGATTCAGAATATATTAAGGTATTACAGTAAGAATTTAAATGACACAGTTACATAATTCCCACTATATTAATAATTTTTGCTTTAGAATTATCTTATTAATTACAGCAGTTAAGTATAATTATTCTTCCTCTTAAGGTGTACCTTATTATTGCTTTTTAACATTAAGAGAAAATTGCAAAAGGTAATTATCATAACAATAATTTGGTGTATGCTTTTGATCTTGTTAGGAATACAATATAATCTTCATGAAATGATCTGTTCCTTGTTAATTAGTCATTCACAGAACAGTCTTTCATGTTTCTTACTCCTTTGAGAAGTGGATTGAAGCTTGATAATTGGAGAGGCAGTGAATAACAGAGAATTTGTTGCTCTGTTTCAGGGACTGGTTTTGACTGAATATAGAAATACTTGCAAAAATTGAATTAAATTTCTTCATAGTAATAAAATGTTGCAAATTTTAATAATTTCTCTCACCTCCAAACCTTTCATAATGATAATTTCCTTATTGAATTGTTACATCACCAAATAGTACTAGACAAACAGAGACTTCAGCTTTCTCTTTTGTGCATTCTTTTATTTATTTGTTGGGTTTATTTCTTGCTTCTGGACATGATCTCAATACAGTGACAACTTCCTATCTATTTAAGATATGTCGAACTTTTGTTGAAGTATGTGTAGGAATTTTATTTCACTAGTAGGCTGACCCTCAATCTGATCTTTTCTTTATAGCAATAACATTGATATTTCCTTCCTAACAAACAGTAGCTCTTCCTTTACATTGTATTCAGGAGGGGGTTTAAATGAACAAAGCTTCTGAGAATGTGATGCTGTAAATCAGGTGAGGGTGGATATCACAGAACTCTTAAGTATAAGTCTTTTAAAGTCAGTTTTTGTTAATTGGTTACCACCTAAGAGAAATTTCTCAGCATGTTTGAAATTCACAATGAAGAAAGATGGGAACTTGATCTTTTAATGTGTATTTATGGAGTAAAACTGTACTACTGCAGATCTCCTAAATGTTTTTTCAGTTGCCTACAAAAAATACAGTATCTACAGTATGATACATGATCTCCTTTGCTTGCACTCAAAATTATTAATCTCTTTTGGATTATATAACTAGCAGCCCCACCTTATTAGGACTTTATAAACTATATTTGTCTGTTAGCATTTGACATCATAGTCAGTGCTTGAATGTATATAAAGTACTTTTTTTCCCCAAAAAAGCAGATGTCGTGGGATTTGAAATAAGGATTAATTTCTGCATGTTAGAACACGAGGATAAAAAATGGTGTGGCATTTTAGAGGAAGCAGAGCACTTCAAAGCAGCCTGCTTCCTGTGGCATAATGGAAGTTAAATATATTTTCATATGCAGTGTATGTCTGCTGAGTATGTAATGAAGAATGGTGTCATTCAGTATATATTTTTTGACATTGTAGTACTTCTCTTCATGCTTTAATGAAGGTATTTGGAAGGGCCGTATTCTTGCAGAAGTTTTGTTCAGCAGGCTTCAGAGACTTAACACAGGATTCAAATGCTCACATTGCTTAAAAATTATAACAGAATGCTTAATTTGACTCTAGGAGACAAATATTTAAAATAATTCCTGCATGTGGTTCTCCAAATATTATATATGACTTGCTCACTGGAACATGATAGTTATATTTCTAATGCAAGGTGTAATATAGTATTTCCAAATTTCCATACGGTTCAAATGGATTTCTTTTGTTCTTGTTTTATATTGTTGCTCTTATTTGTTTGTTTTTAATGTAGATGTTTTCAATTTGTGATGTGGATGAACGTTTAGTTCAAAATACAGTTTTATTTCAGCTTTCTGCTTTTTTTTTAATTACTACTCAGTAAATGACCAGCATTTTATATTTTATTATTTAAGACATAGTTGCCTTTTTTATTGTTGCTTTTATAAAATGACAAATATAGTTTATGGATTTGTATTTAGTTTTTCACAATTATCCATGCAGAAATAAGTGATAGCAAGCATGCTGAGTGATGTACTAAAAATATAAAACAACTTAAAAAAAAAAAAAAAAGACATTTGTAAAATTTTCTTTTAGTCTTTATTACAGCATAGCCTAAACAACCAATTGGGCATATCTAGAAAAGCTTTGTCAAATATTATGCTCTTTTTCTTGTTTGTTTCTTAATGGTGTTAATAATTTAGAAGCACCTTCTGTAAACGAACTTCAAATATTATATGTCTGAAATGCTGCTAGTGTGCATCTGAAAACATTAAGGGAATTTTTTTGTTGTTGTTGTTACATAAAAGAAATAATAATCTGTAATCAAAAGAGTTTTTAAAATGACTGGAAATTTTTCAGAATCTGTTTTTCCTTATCAAAAGTAATGCGATAGAAATACGAGTGTCACTTCAGTATCTTACTGTCTTTCTGATTTCTTTCTATTTCATCAGACTATCTGTAATACTGTGGGCACTAATGTCAGCTTGATTTCTACACTTTTAGATAAACCTGTGTACGCTCCAAAAGTAATGTCTCCTACTTTATTATATTTTTCCATGATGTCACAGACAGGTGTTTTTGCTATGGCAGTAGAGCTTGAAACTTCCCACCAGTATTCTTTTATGTTTTGTTGCTGTGTGAGAGATGGCAGCAGAGGGGCAGTCTGACAAAATGGCATCTGACATGGAAGTGCATATGAAGCAAAGGTGTGTCACTGAATTCCTCCATGTGGAAATAATGGAACCCAATAGGGATTCATCAGTGATTGCTGAACTTTTCTGGAGACTCGAGTGGATGTGAGCACAGTAAGGCAGTGGGTGGTGTGTTTCAGCAGTGGTGACTACGGATTACTTCCCCTTGTGCCAATTTCAATGAGCATAGCGTGCAGGCTCTTGTTTATCCCTGGTGAAAATACATAGCTAATGGTAGTAACTATACTGAAAAATAGTGTTCAGTAGCTGACGATTTTCTCTCTACTATTATCAAAAAGTGCTATTGTGCTTTTTGTATTTGTTGTAGTTTCCATGGAAATAAATAGGAGATGTTACTTTTGAAGTGACCTACGGCCAGGTTGAATGACAAGCTGAATGACTTTTTTTTTTTTTTTTAATTGGGCCATGATTATATCACTATGCTGTAGAACGGACTAAGTTCTATTGAAACAAAGTCCTCAAAAGCCATTTATTCTCTAACTTTTTTACTGCAGTCTTCTGGTTTTACAGACTCTGTTCTTTCTTGTGTAGGTCCCATAATTTAATATACTAACATGTGTGATATGCAAAAAAAGGAAGAAAATGGGCATTGATAGTAAAATGAAACTTGTATGTAGAAAAATGAAAACATAATTCAGAACATGATTAGAATCTTGTCAGTTTCAATCCCACAGCCTACACTTTAAGTTTTCTGTGGCTTTTTTTGTTTTATTTTTTAATTAATTCAGTGGTAATTAAAAGGTCTGTTTCTGTGATGTAATGTAACTTACAGATCTCATCATTTACAGATACTAATATATACCCTAACCATTCAGAAGGATTCCCCAAATCAGATTGCTTCCCTTTTTGGAGATAGTGTCTTACAAAAGCCAATAAAAGAGCAAAACAAACACATTGTATCACCTCTCTTTGCACTCCCCTATTTTTAAATCCTTCACTCAGTCCCTCTGTTGATGCTACGCTGTGGGGTGGTATTTTACTCATGTCTCTGACTGCCCTGCCTAGCAGTCTAGCCTAGAGCATCCTGATACCCTTTTCAATAAGAGAGCGATATGGTGATGCATACCCTTATCTAAACAGATAATCGGATGTTGTAGAATGCATTGATTCCTCAGTTCAGACTTCAAGATGAAAAATTGTGTTCAATACTGCAGTAACTGTATTTTCAACACAACTACAATATTAAAAAGCTAAACAAACTCTTTTTCATGTTTATTTTTTTTTAAGAAAAAATAGTCGAGAACTTAACAACCTATCTGCTTTTGAAGGTAAAGTATATGCTGTCAAGGCACTGAAGTTATTTCTAGGGGCAAGTGCACATCTGAATACCTTTATTCAAATCATGAGCAGGAATGAGCTATTTTACACTAGTGATTCAGTCATGTCTTCTCATTCCAACTGATGGCATGTAAAGGCATAATACCAGAAAAATAATATGAAATAACAAAAATCTGAAGCAAACTGAAACTTTGTTTGTTTAGGTGAGTCTGGGATTTCATGCCTTTATTTGAAAAATGTTTGATTAGCCCATAGCATCAGAATTATGACTGAACTAAAAGCAGTGTTATACTTCTGTGTTTTCTTGCGTGTTCAAGAGAAGACATTAACTAGCTCTCTTGGCTAAAGAAAAGGTGACTGGCTGCCAATCACTATAAGATATTCCATGTATATTTTCATATTGTTATGAGGACTCCCTGAGGAAGATAAAATATATCCTTAACAGTTCTAGTAACTGTAATTGTATTCAGTGGCAGCGGATTGTCAGCAGATTCAGAAGAAGGAATGGAAGAAAGTTCAAAAGAGAAAGATGAAGAATTGGAACATGATTAGTATGCCACACTTGAAGAGTTTAGTGTCTCCTAATAGCAATAGCTGAGAAAATTCTTCATTGTTACCACAGCAAGGATTAACATAGCTCTGTTACTCTACATGGTAAGTAATGTGCCAGGAATTGAGTTGAAATGCCATTACATTTTTGGATTAAAAGAGAATCAATACTATTCAACATAAATATATCAAAAATGACAGAGCTCTGTGGAATAAGTGAACAAAGAATCCTTGTTTGAATTTGAGATGGGCAGCCACTTTTAGGAATAATGAAATGTGATAATGCTGCACTGATTGCATTTGAGAGATGTTTCTCAAATGAGAAAAAGTCACTGCTGAATTAAAGAAGAAATTTTGAAGAACATTGGTTTATGTGGAGGATGACAAACAGAGTAGAAAATGTGCTTTTTTCATCCCTACATCTCATGTTTGTAAGTATCCAACTTTTGCTTTAACAGGTACTGACATAATCTCTGAAATATAGTTTACTTACGTAGGCTATAAGGCAGGATAAAATGCAGATTTTTTTTTTAATCTGGGATTTTACAAATCCTTGAAAGAACTGTCTTGGTGTAATGTGGAATAAGCAATTGTTTGAAATCCAGGAAGTTAATGGGACGGTAACATTATTTCTACACACTATTATTTCTGAATATCTAACATGATGCTGTTTTTCACTTACCTGCATAGTTTGCTTGTCTCTATGAACAGAATACAGAATATTGTCATTTTGATGACTAATTTGATAATAAAGGTAGTCAGGAATAAGAAATATTAGTAGTTTTCCATTTGTAATTATTTATATTTTAAAATCCAGTGCTTCATTTATAAGGGGAAAAAACAGTTAAAAGGGTTATTAAATATTGTAAGAATGTGTTGATGAAGGAAAAAAATATTCCTCAAAGTTTAGGTTGACTATTTCAATATTCAGTGTACTCTAAGTGGTGTGAAAGAGCTATGTCTTGGACATAATATCACTCATAAACCAGAATGAAATTCATGTTCCTCTTGCTAATAGGGTGACTTAGTTTTATTGTCTTTGTAGCACTGTAGTTGAGTTGGTTTTTTTTTAAAGGAAACCTCATTAGCCTGTTGTAACAACTTCTCAGCACTTAATTAGGCTTGGCTGCTCTAATGAGGATGCGGAGTACTCTCTTCAATTTTTAGAAATCTGTCACTGCTTTTGTGCAAGTGTATCTTTGATTTATCATTCTAAACTTAGTATGTGTTTGTCTGTAACTGGACCTTGCCCAGTGGTAGACAACAGAAATGGGACAGGTTTTGCTATCAATACTGAACACTATATGTTATGTCAAGTACTGCACTCCAACACCTTGGAATTATTCCCAAAGAGGAGAAAACATAATAATACATATCTTCAAACTGTGTAGTCAATATAGATTAAATACACAAGAAGTGATACCAGCTACTCCCTACCAATCAGCCCATATTTTTAATATTATAAATTGCTTACGTGTTTATTGCTTGTTTCTTTTACTTGCTGTGTAATAACTTGAGAATTCCAGAAATGCTTTTTTTAGATCACTTGATTTTTGCTCTTAATAATAAAATCGTTGTTAAATCTATGATATGATACTCCCAACTGTCTGTCTCAGGACACTGGCACACCTCCTGCATGTATGTCTCACATACAAATTATTTAGAGAGCCAGTTTACGTGTCACATCATTTCTAGTTGGTACTGCCAAATACTCAGAAGTCAGTTTAAATTGGCTCACAAAGCATTCACCATATGTTGCCAGAGTATGTTTGGTTACTTGTGGAAATGAATTAAATCAGACACAATATCTGAATTACTCAAATTTAGGGAAATTTTAATAAAAGTTCCTGAGAAGCATTTGTAATTTATATTTCAAAAGAGCAGCTTTATTTGTTTTCCATTAGTGTTCCATGTTGCTTATCATTCAAGTAAACTGCAAATAGAGTGTAAACTCTGAAGTGTATACCTGTAAGTTGTAATGAGTACTGTAAACGTATTTATCCTTGCACATTTCACCATGTTTGATAGCAAACATGAAGAGCTGAATGGGCGTTTCTGTGACTTGATCCTATATGTCTGTAATTTTCTGCAGTGATTGGAAGCAAACCTGCACTTGGTGCACACCACACATTCCATTCCAAGTGTAGTGTTTTGGAAGAGCTATCACTCTGCTATCTTGATTCATGTAGTATCAGCTGTTAGAAAAAATTTATGTGACGCTGAGCTAATCATTAGTCATGGTTTAATTAAGTTAATTTACTGATACAAGGCAGAGATTGAGTGCCCTTCAGCACAGGTATCTTACAATTCCAGATGTGTTGCGAAGAAGAAATTACTTTCTCTTTTTAGTAAAATAGTGAAGTACACTGTAATAGACAAAGGTATCATCTATAATATAGATTCAAATTTAAAGCTCCAGTAATTCAGTGGATAGACTTAATATAACCCCTGTGTGGTAGAAAATTCTGAGCAGCAGTAGTCTGCAAAGGAGAAACCTGTAATGCAAACTTTATTTTGTATGAATTTACTTGCAATTAGGAGGTTTATTCATTGAACCTGTCTGGCTTATGAGAACGAGAGTCACTGAAGATCTTTTTGAAATTCAGGGGTCTGAGAAGTTCTCCAGCTAAAATAATGAACTAAAAGGAGAAATTTCTGAACAGAAAGATAGAGGGTAATGAAACATTATGATCAAAGTTGCTTAAAGTTTCATGATTTGTTTTTATTTTTCTGTTATCAATTTCTAACCTCTTACATGAGTTAAATGTATGAAGAAATTCTTATTGGTGAGTTTATGCATAATTTAAATGATATTTCTACTTTCACTTATGTTATTTCTTAAATAAGTCTTATGTAAATTCTCATATTTATGAGAATAATCACAAATTTGAGCAGGTTCAGCTGAGCGAGATTCTGATTTATTTATTTTTTTATTTTTTTGTTAACAGGCATGGATAGAGAGGATATTTAAAAAGACAAACAAACATGGAAGTGTTGGAACACACGTCAAATATGGACTGCGGGTTAATTATTTTAATAGTTAAAATTAATAGTTAATTAAAAATATTAAATAATATGTTTCTTTCTAATTATCAAGGATACCTTCTGCAATGGAATTGCCTGGTCACAGCCTGAACCAGTAAATGAGCGCTTGAGTGACCAGACCAAAAGAGCCCAGATCCACCAACCCTCTTTCTCTCTCCCTTTTAGTGGTGATTTCGGCCATGCTTCCAAGAGTACCTATGTGCTCAGAGCCTGTGTGGGTTGCCCCACTCCTCTTTCTCCTTCTGGCACACCAGAGTTCAGAAAAGTGGCGGCTGCATTCTTGAACCGAAACGGTTTCTGGAAGGGGTGAGTTAATTTCCCTTTCTTTGATATTCTGTTCTATAGTGCCTGTATTTCAAATAAAGCTCTGTCATTGCCTTCGTTTGCTTTACATCTTCAAAAATTGTAAGTTTTGGATTGCTGTTTTTTACTTCTATCGGCAATATTTTGACCTGAAGTCCTCTTCATTTTTCAGCCCTACTTGTTTTCCAGCAAATGCTTTTCTCATAAGAAAGAAAACTCTTGTTGCTGTCTATGTCAGTGGTGAAACAGACTGTATGCAGTTATTTTGACTATGCACACAGTAAGAAGCTAATCACACCTTCTCTCATAATCCTAAAATATTTGTGGGAGTGGGAATAAAAATTTTGCATAGCTGTATTTTGGAGACAATGTTCAAGAGAGAGTGTACATTTCTGGGTCTTTCAAATGTGTTTGAAAACCCAGATTGACTTCTAAACAGTTTAGAAAATAATTCTGTATAATTCAGCAATACAACTCATCTTGTCTGGAATATGATATAAAAAAAACTCCTTTGTAGTTAATAATCTAGAACTGTGGTTAGCACCAAAAGATGTATAGAAGCACATAATCAAACCTGTATGAATAGAGGGTGAACAAGTTGGATTAAACCAGATAAACTTGCTAAGATTTGGTGATGCAAAAACACTGAGATCTTGTTTTAAATGTACTGCTGCAAATGTGTGCCAGTTAGATAACAAAGGTAAGCAGCACATAAGTCTAGGGAAGCTGGTGTTTTATTCTTCAGTTTCCAAGTCCTTTGTTAGTATTTGTGTCCTTCATCTATGGAACTTCTATAGTCAGCACACACTGTGAGGACTATTTAAGGTTTAAAATCTCTAAGAAATTGGCAGGAGATGTTTTAAACTGGCAAATAAAAAAGGTCATTGAAATGAAAGAGCTTGTCAAAACCTGTCACTTTAAATATCAATGGGAAAAAATTAGTTTTTTAGAGTAAAAATGTTGCGGATTTTCTATCCTCCCAGGCAATTTCTTTACTTCAAAAGAACAGCTGAGTATTCATTCATTCACAGGAAATACATCTTTTTTCACTGTTGAAGCATCTTGTAGTGGGCAAAAATTTCAGCAATTTGAAGATCTTGGATTTGTAGATGTGCCATCGGATAATTTTAATACTGCCTGTCTTTAACCATCTTTGAGGGGTTGGTGCAGAAGCCCTAGATAGGGTTTTTGAGGGCTGGATATGGACTAGAATGGGGTTGGACAGGAACTCTGGGGAACAGGAAAGTGTTGGAGGAGAGCTGGCTGACTGAGGCCAGAGCAAACCCTGTCCTGACATGTTTGTAGAGGCTGTGGGTAAACTGTGCTGACTGGGGCACCAAAGGGGCCTGGGGACAGGAGTACTGCAGTGTAGAATTGAAGCATAGCCCTGACAGGTGGAGCAAAGGGCTGACTAAAAACTGTTGGCAGTCTGTAAAATGTCTTCTGCTCCTGTGCATTGCAGAGTTGTTAGGCCAATTCTCTTGCATTTTCTCTTATCTGTTCTCAATTCTATTTACAAGTATTTGTGCATCTTTGTTGTTTTCCTACCTTCAGTATAATTTTGAGAGGAAATATATGAGATAACAGGATTTGACTGGGAAGCCAAAGATAATGGGAGCTCCTGTGTCCTCTTGCCAGTGTGCTCCACCCTCCCTCGTGAAAAAGGGCATCCATTTAAAAGGACAGGTGACAGTTATATTTGCTGTCACATATAGCTAAGAATAAAGGATTATAAACAGTTGTGTGAAATTACTTCATACTCTTCCAGGCTTACAAATACTGAAGAGACGTAGATAACATCCTCTTCAGCTACAGGAGTCAGAGTCATGCAGGGACAGAGCTAGAGTAGTCTAAGGTAACTGCCTCAGTAGACAGTGTCTCCAGTACCATATATTTCCTAACGAGGATAGCACTGACTCAGATGTGTGAATGGTAATGTGAGATATCTTAGTTATACTGTATGTGATTTTAATGAAAAAATTATTTTGATTGTATGTTTCCTTAAAGAAGGATGTGGTCAGTTCACAAGTAGCGTGAGTCTTGTGCTACTTCTCAACACAGTGATATAGTTTAGTGATAACAAGCAATGGATACAGTTTTGCCTGAGGTTAACCCCTAACACTGGATTTTAAGAAACTTTAAGAATTCACTTCAACATCTTTTAGACTCATGTACATGCGCACACATATATTTATCATTTGGCTATATGACTATGTTGTGAAAAAGCAAGTTCACTCAACGAGGCAGAGTGGTTTCCTATTTTGCTTTCACAGTAATTTAACTGTACAGGCCAAAATTTAAATAAATGGATGTGAGCCTGCTGGGTAGCCAGGTGTAGAATCCTCTAAATGAGAATGAAGCTGCTTGATTTGAAATAAGAGGAGCAAAAGGCAAAATAGAAATGAACAAAGTTTGAAGGCATAGTAGAACAGTTTCTAGTTACTCCTGTGTTTTCTATACTCTTGTTCCTTTAGGATAGCTGCAGCAATTGAGTTTCATCGTTTCCTGAGTGTCTCATGAATATTTCAGTTCCAAATGGTTGAATGTTGTTTTTATTAGTCCATTTAGATTGCAGCACAAATATATTTCTGTGTGTGTGTCTGAGATTTGGAATTAGGGAATATTTGTGGCATGAGGCAATAAACAAAAAGAAATGCATTATGTACAGTTCAATATAATTGTGACAATCGAGTGCTTTTTAAAGTTCACACTCACAGAGCTTCACAGATCTGGGACATGACCTACTGTATCTTTTACTTTATATATTAATATTCATTCCTTGACAACAGTACTTTCTACTTCCCTCACCCTGAAAAGTCACCAGACTGTCATAAAGACAGTCTTCATTTATTTTTATCTTTCCAGAGAAGATTTCTTGTTTCATTTCTTTGGCTGTTCTCAGTGTTCAAATAGACATCCTTGAAAAGAGCCTCCAGCAAAAATAATTTGTAAAGAATATTCATGCATGTTTCATTACTTTTTTTTTAGTAATTAATAACATAAAAAGTTGGGCTTGGTCTTAATGGATGAACAGGTACACAGATTAGATCCCTGACCAAAAGAGGTTAGAATCTAAACAGTTAACAAGACTAACCAGTTTACAAAAGGGAGAGGTCTGTTATTGATTTGATGCAGAGTGGTCAGTTTGTCTACGCACAGAAGTATTTTGTTGTTAATACTATTTATCCCTCATTTGTTGAGTTGGTGAACTTTGGTTCTCTCATAAATAAACATTTTTCCATTTGGCTAGATCTTCTTGAAATGCATGTAAATGCACAGGCAAGTATCAGAGTATGATTTCCAATGAAATCTTATTTTAAAATATTCTACATTGTTAATGAGAGACAGGGTATTACAAGGAATAAAATCCCCTGCATGAGACAGAAATTATCCCAGAGCAGTTTATGTTAGGTACTAGCATTCAGTTCTAAATAATCACCTTACAGAAATGAGGAATAGATTCCTAATGAGTAAAATTAGAAATGCAGCTGCCAAGTAATGACAAGACACAGAGGCCAGAAATTGATAGATGATGTTCCAACATCTGTGTTGATTCTTGAATTTCTTCTGCATCAATACAATGTAATTAAGAGGGCTGCTCTGAAATTGGTGCCTCCTATTTAATTATGTAGGGCCATAATGTCAGAGGTAGATGTTGTTGGTATGGCAGTAGAAGCTGAACCTTCCCACAAATATTCCATCATATTGTGTTGCTGTGTGACAGATGGCAGCAGGGTGGCAGTCTGAAAAATTGGCATCTGACATGGAAGCGCGCATGAAGTGTGTCACTAAATTCCTCCTTGTGGAAACAATGGCACCCAATAGGGATTCTTCAATGCTTGCTGAACATTTTTGAAGACTAAACAGTGGATGTGAGCACAATGAAGCAGAGGGTGATGTGTTTCAGCAGTGGTGACAGTGATGTGAAAAACAGTCTACATTCCAGACAGCCATGCAGATTTTTATGAGAGCTGTATGCAGGTTCTTGTTCATCACTACCAAAATTGTATAAGATAATGGTGGTAACTGTGTTGAAAAATAGTGTTTTGTAGCTGANTTTTGAAGACTAAACAGTGGATGTGAGCACAATGAAGCAGAGGGTGATGTGTTTCAGCAGTGGTGACAGTGATGTGAAAAACAGTCTACATTCCAGACAGCCATGCAGATTTTTATGAGAGCTGTATGCAGGTTCTTGTTCATCACTACCAAAATTGTATAAGATAATGGTGGTAACTGTGTTGAAAAATAGTGTTTTGTAGCTGAGAATTGTCTCTATCAAACAGTTGTTATTGTATTCTTTGTTCTAGTTTCCTTGGAAAAACTAGGAGGCAGGACTTTCAGTGACCTACATCCATTGTTGATGGACTGCCTAGTTTTCCATGTTTACTTTGATACATTTTGGGATTTATATCTGATTCCAGGAAATAAGAGCACCTTTGTCTGGAACTAGGATATTTTTTGAGTCCCTCATTATATTTATTGGTGGAATTCTTTGGTAAACACCTTCACCTATCTTTGTAATCTTTCTTTTAATATAATGCACTTGGACATAGGAGCACATCATATTTATCCAACAAGTTGCATCAGTTGGAAAAATCAGAATTAAAATTCACACCATCTCTGTCAAAAAAAAAAAAAGAAAAAGCAGGTTTTAATATGTGCATTTCTAAAATAACTCTTTAGGAAGAGAGCCTTAAGCCATAGCTGTTCAAAAGAACATCAGTGGAATACTGTTGTTGGCAATCAAATCAGATGTCTCTGAAGGGTGTCCAGCCATGTGCATTGGAAAGAATACTATTCTTTCCTCATTTCCTTTGCTGGCACAAGCAGCAGTCTGCCGATTTTCAGATAATTAAGGATTGCATGATGAAGGCAACAGGCATATTATTTGATAAAAGGGCTGAGATGAAGGTGCCAGCTAAGTCTGGAAGATTCTGTAATTTGATGTGACTGCTGTCAGGAACACAGACTTGCTGAAATTAGATCTACTGCTTCACCAGAATAGCTGGTGAAGTGAAAAATGTACATGCAGAGCTTAGATGAGTTTCCTGAAGTCAGTGATTGTAAATTTTCATACATCACTCTGGGGCTAAGAAATACAGTATTAACCTTCTGTGTACCAAGGCTGACAATTTGCATTTGATGAAATTCAAAAGCACTACAGGCTTTAGCTGTTCCAGATCCTGACTACAAAAGCAAAAACAAAACCTTGCACCTTTCAAAAAAGCTTAGTTCTTTGCATTCTTTATTGATCTTTCATCACTGTAAGCAGAGAACACCTAACTGATAGCTAAGCAGAGATCAAAAGGATATGACTGCACAGGTTATTTGCAATCTCTTGAAATGTTTTATGCACCTAATTATTCTCAGAGAAGAAGTATAAAGAAGACAGCTGATGAGAACTGGCTGACTGGCAGAGCTCAGAGGGTTGTGATAGGTGGTACAGAGTCCAACTGGAGGCCTGTACATAGCAGTGTTCCTCAGGTGTTGGTGCTGGGTCCAGTCCTGTTCGACATCCTCATCAGTGACCTTGATGAGGGGATAGAGTCCACCCTCATCAGGTTTGCTGACAATACAAAGCTGGAAGTAATGGCTGAAATGGTTGAAGGCTGTGCTGCCATTCAGTGAGACCTGGACGGACTGGAGAGTTGGGCAGAAAGGAACCAGATGAGGTTTAACAAGAGCAAGAGTAGAGTCTTGCTTATATGGAGGAATAACTGCATGCACTGGTACAGGCTCGGGGGTGACCTGCTGGAGAGGACCTCTGAGGAGAGGGACTTCCCTTATGAGGAAAGGCTGAGAGAAGTGGGTCTGTTCAGCCTTGAGAAAAGACTCAGAGGGGATCTGATCCATGTCTATAAATATGTAAGGGGTGAGAGGCAAAGGGTGAGGCTGGGCTCTTCTCAGCAGTGTGTGGTGACAGGACAAGAGGAAATGGTCACAAACTGAAGTGTAGGAAGTTCTGCACAAATGTGCATGGGAGCTCCTTCACAGTAAGGATGAGGGAGCACGGGAACAGCTTGCCCAGAGAGTTTGTGGAGTCTCCTTTTCTGGAGATGTTCAAGACCCGCCTGGGCACCTACCTGTGCAGCCTGGTCTAAGGAGCTGCTTTGGCAGGGGGATTGGACTAGATGATCTCTAGAGGTCCTTTCCAACCCCTACAATTCTGTGATTTTGTGAAGTAGAAACCTGCCATCTATCTGAATCTCTTTGTCATATAATCAACTAGAGTGTTATTTAATTTTAGTATGTTCTCCATAAAGGACTTGAATGAGAATTGCTTTGAATAAGCAAATTTTAAAAAGTACTGAGGCACATGTTTGAAGTTGTGTTCCAATGCCAAGGAAGTGTTTTCTGTCTGATTAGGATAGTGAAGGTATAAAATATCCATCATGACTAGCACTGTGGTGATGCTGCAGGAGAGGTGGTGATGTTAAATAATGACAAAAAACCTTAATGGAGCTGCTGTCACTTTTCTGAGCAAGGGAACATTGATGCCATGTGCTTTAGTGTTGGTTATCCTGCATAACTAGAATGCACACAATGACAGAAAGCAAAAGTTGAGGCATAGTAGTGCTCCTTGGCCTGAGAAAGAGTGCAAATGGAATTTACTATTTCCTTTCTTGGGGCTGTTTCTGGCCTTCTGCAAATATGTGATATCCCTTTTTCACAGCTACTGATCTATTGAAAAGCTTGTTGAATCTTGGGTGTTTCTTTGAAACATTGTGCAGCTCATTCCTTCAGCCAGGGAGGAAGGGATATATCAGCATGCAAAGGATACAGCTGTTCCATGAAGATATGAGGGGATAGAATAAAAAATTTCAAAGGCATATTAGAAATGTATAGTAAACTATCTGTGAGCTGCCTTGTTACTAATCCTCTGGTCTACATGTAGCTATATACTTAATGAAGATGATGAAATGCACAAAATTTTCACAAGAGGTAACTGCAAGGATACCACAATTTTCTAAATATATTAATTTTATTGATGTTAGATATGTTAATACATACAGAAAATTTCTAAAACACAAGCAATGGCAAACATTCAATAGAAATATGTTAATATGCAATTAAACGTTTTTTTTTTTTTTTTTTTTTTAGGAAGCTCCATTTTCACCCTAAAATTGATTGCCAAGTAATTTGTTGAAGTTTAAAATTGTTATACTGGCATGTGCCTATATAAAATCAAAACTGAGGTCCTTAAATATTTCTGACATCTGGAACTAGAATTGGGAATGAATTCTTATTTGCAGTTGCATAGATTGTGTGCCTACAACTGAATTGAAGGTTAGTAATGATAAAATTAATTATGGTTCAGTATCACTGTTTGTCCTGTAAATTACATGCTCTATAAAAATAGGTCATTACAAGATACTTTTTTTTTTGTCTTTTTGCTGTTATTTATTATTTTATGACATTTCCTTGAGATTATTTTATACTTAGACTAGGGTTTTTTTTAATTATTATTTAAATCTATGTTTATCATAATGTATGTATCTTTAGATTTTTAGGTATACTGTGGTACAAAATACATTTAGTTTGCTACACTGCATACTTCTAATGTAATTTCCATTGCAACAAGTGTCTTATCTCTTGTTTGAGGTTATGAAACTGTTTTAGGGATAAAATTCCTCTCCCATCAGGCTTCTAAATATTGAAAAACATGTCAGATGAATATAGCTTGAATTCTGTTGTATTATTTAACAAGTTTCGGGGTGTTAGGGGTGATGCATTTCCCCAGATGCGTTTTCATTACACCTGAGCTCATGGGAGATACACCTTTGCTCTACCTTTGAATGGCACATCCCCATATCATGGTTATCTTCATTTATAAATCCTGAAAGAACGATGATTTGATCTAGATCACACTTTTCTACATAAAAAATAAAAATTATCCTTGATGATATAAAAATAACTAATAAAGGGGGAGAAAGTGAGAAAAAAAAATCCAAACAAAACACTAGTAGCCATAGAAAACCTGGAAAGATATTTTCTAAGCATTCTTATTGGGTAAATAGTCTATTGACCCTGAAGATCAAACTTCACAGTTCATTAAACTATGTATTTTTAAAATTGTTCTTGTTAGGTATTCCATTGAGGCACATGAATTCAAACATGGTTACGGGCATAAGAGGATTTGAAATGCATGTCCATTAAACTTACAAACAGCTTGCCAGATGGAGCAAATGGAAACAACCCTCATCCTGACAACTGTAAATGTTGCACAAAGATTAAAATAATGAGGCTGAGCTGCTGCACTGGCTGTGGCAGAGTTCTGACTTCCCATTTTTCCATTTCTCTCTTTGGGCCATCATTTGCCTCTTTAGCACTGTCTGAAGATCTTTATACAGGAAAGAAATTAAGAGTGGGTAACTGGGATTATGAAGTTTTCAATAGCCAAGTCAGTAGTAAATAACACAAATTAAGATATTTTAGTTAGCTTGCCATATTATTGCTTCTGCTTTTGTATATATTTAGTATATGGAAAAAAAGTAAAAGAAAAGTTATGCTGAAAGGTATATTTGGGTGCAATATTATTTTATCCAGGAAGAAACATTGAAATCACATTTAAAAGAGAAAGCATTTTGTTTAAAATTTTAATTTGTTCTTTTAGAAGTGAGCTACACTTTTTTCTTCTTTTCTTTTGGTTACCTAAATGTAGAGGTAGCTGACATTTTACATGTAAAAGTTATCCTGCTGGAAATCTGTTTTCCTTGAAGTTAGCCAAGAAATATTAATTCTGTCTAAAAATTGGACATTTCAGAGGAAATGTATGCATTTTCAATAGATTCATTGTAATATAATGCCTAAATGAGGAGTATAAGAAACAAGCTAATGTCTTCTAATATAAAACCAGTATTTTTAATGTTACCAAACAGTTTGGTTCTATAAAGCAATTGGATTTAAATCTCTATTACTTAAAGCATAACTGCAGTGGTCTTGCTTTCTTCTGTTTTATTTTAAGACTTACTCTTTATTTTTTCTTCCCTTTACAAATGATAAGTAAACGAACATGCTAACAAAGAAAGTTATAATCCCAATTTTTTTATTTTTATAGACAAACTGCATAATACTTGAGCAGCAGGTAATTTTTTTCACTATATATATTTTTATTACAAATCGAATGTATGTGTTTCATTGTTGCACTTAGAGAATAGGTAGCAGTGCAGTATGGAATTAAGATCTGTGTTTAAAATACAGGCTATTGACAGTGGTGTAAATCATAATAACCCCATTAAGTCTGTGTAGTTAAATTAGTATATAGTCAATGAAATTGAAATCAGAATTGGGTTCAGCCTAGACATTACTTATTTAAATCTGGTTATCATTATTTTTAATTTCTTATCTAGACCGATGTGAAGTCAGTTATGTGACTACTTATTCAAAGTAATGATTGGGGTTTTCTAGACACTGCTATCATAAAATTGGTAATTGAATACACCAAAAATATTAACAGTTACAAATGTTGTGCATTAAGACCTCCGATGAAGAACAGAATCAAGCCTTCTGTTAATAGTGGAACACTTTTTATAATGCAATGCCTTTATAAATTGATTTAAATTCTCCCTTCAGAGGTCTTGCATAGTATATGCCTATTACATATATTGTAATAGAACTGCAGTTTTAACTGCTTTTGGTGTATCAAAGCTTCACTACTGATAAAGTCCTTTGTTTCACACTACTAGATATGATATGGATACCTGTACTGCTAGGATACCTGTACACTATCTCAAGTGGTCCCATGCTAAAAAAAATGTAGCACCTCTTGTCTAGATTCCCAAATTCAGATTTATAATAAGCAGTTTAACAAAGGTATTTTTGAGTGGTTAGGCTGTGGAGTTTGCATTTTTGAGTCTGGTTTGGTGATTCTGGAGGAGAGTGTCTATTACATTTAATTTAAAAGTAAAGACCGGAACTAGCAGCTATTACACTCTTTGCAATGATAAGTCCTCTCTTATTTATGCAGGCTACATCTGCTGTCAGTCAGGTAATGTACTTGGCTCCAAATTCAGAAGCTCAGATAACTGAGCCAGAACTCTAATCACTGAACCTTTAACAATGAGACTCAGAAAGCAGTAATTTAAAAATCATATATATGTTTAAATATAGTGGGCTAATTTCTTTGCTACGCTGCTTGAAGTCTAAGACATTTTTATTTAAAGCCCTTCACACCTGCAATGTCTGTCCCCCCTTAGCACCCTTTCACATTGGACTTGCTCCCTCAGGCAAACTTCCATCAGCTTCCCGAACTCCTGTGATGACACAGAATGTCCTTCAAGATACTTCTGATGGTAATCAGGATTTCCCACAGCGTAACAGTTTTGACATAAAAACACCATTCTTACTGGTTGTCCTGCACCTGTGATGTAGAGCTGTGAAAGCAGGTCCACAGGAGAACCACAAAGATGATCAAAGGGCTGGAGTACCTCTCCTGTGAAGAAAGGTTGAAGGAGTTGGACTTGTTTGGCTTGGAAAAGAGAAGATTCCAGGGAGAGCACATTGCGGACTTACAGTGATTGAAGGCAGCTTACAAGCAGGAGGGGAACTGACTTTTTACACAGTCAGAAAGGGATATGACAAGGAGGAATGGCTTTAAGCTAAAAGAGGGTAGATTTAGGTTAGATGTTAGGCAGCATTTTTTTTTTTCTTAGATGGTGGTGAGTCACTAGCACAGGCTGCCCAGAGAGGTTGTGGGTACCCCATCCCTGCCTGAATCCAAGGCCAGATTAGATGTGGCTCAGGGCAGAGTGATTTAGGGGGTGGCAACCTTGCCCATAGCAGTGGGGTTGAAGCTTGATGATCTTTAAGGTCTCCTCCAACCTAAGCTAGTCTAAGATGCTATGATATGATTCTGTGACCTCTAGAGGCCCCTCCCAACCTTAACCATTCTGTGATTAACAGTATCCTTATTTATTAAAAGTTCCTTTCATAAATAAATAAACAAACTATTCATAGATATAACACAAGTATTAATTTTTATCTGTCAATGCTATGTGAAAACATGAGTTCGGTCTAGATGTTTGCTGAAGATGGTCTAGATGTTTGCTGGGTTCTCTGATTGTTTGACTGAATATTATGTATTCAGTGTATTTATCCAGTATGATTTTCAACGAACCTCTTATCTCCCATTGTTTGAATTTTTAGTAGAAACTAGTGTTAGCATGTTTCTTCCACAGAGCATCATCTATGGACAGAATTTGTCTGGTATTTCTGTCAAAGCCTTTATTGTATAAGGAGTAGTTTTCTTTTCTGTATGTATTCACTATGTTTTGATTCATGAGTATATGTAACTGACTGATTGTTTGGATAATGGTGTATTTTATATTTTATTATAATTATTAGTGTCCATAGAACAATTTCACAGTGAATAATTTCCCACAAATCTTTATGTATCAGAAAACTTAAACAAGTAACACTAACTCACCTGAGTATGCAAGTGAAGGAAAGGAAATGAAAAACTTTTATTTTCAATAATACTTTAGTACTTTAAAATAATTATTATTTTCAGTAATCCTCCATTTAACCAAGATCCAGTCTACCAAGATCCCAAGTGCTACCAAATCTGGCGTATCCTACCATTCTGTTTCCCTGTACTTTATTCAATAGTTAGTGTCAATTTTCTGTTTGGCCAAGAGCAAGAACAAAGGAAACAATTACAATATTGGATGATGAGATATAAAAGAAACCAATGTTGTCCAGTTGGGATGCCTATTTTTAAGCTTCTTTTCTGCGATATGGAGTTTTTACGTTACAGTAGTCTGTGTTCTAGGTGTGAGGTCAACCCGAGTTCCAATTAAACAGCAGAACAAAAAAATCAACTTAGGCATTGAAAATTTATGATCATGCCTTCAAGAGTTCATGTTTGGGGCTTGAAGTTATCTGGAAATGCTGGGAAATACTGTATTAATATTAGTTACAAAAGTGATGTCAGTGGTCTAATTTTCCTAAGTGCCTATTGGAAGTTAATGGAATATAGCCACAAAACTATTCAGTTTCCTTTTTGTTTTGATAAGAAGCTCCTAATTTCTCTGGAAAACATTGTCATATTTTGTTTTTAATTCAGCTTCACTGATATATTTTAGTTTTATTAACACAGTTATTTCTGTGATAGATTTTTTTTCAAATTCACAGGCTAATGAATGTTGTGTTTATTTATAATTTCCATGCTATAAAATGAATAAGTATCTGCTTTAAGAAACATTTAATAACAGGATGATAAACTTAGAAGTTGCTGGACATTTACTATGTGTTACCCTCCAATTTATTAAAACTATACGGTATTGATGCAAGATTGTATCATTACACATCCTTGGAAAATTTTCATTCAGTGTGATTTCATTAGAACTAATAATTCAAAGTAAGCAAATAAACAGCTTTTACCAATCTTATTTTGATCTGTTCAAGTCTCAAATATAAACTGTATGAATAAAAAAAAAAACATATTTGCTATATAATGTAAATAATTACAAAAATAGAAAAGGAAAAGTAATGAAAAAAAAAAAAGGAAAAGTAATATCAAAAGCTGAAAAATGTGTAGAAAACTTCCTAAGCTCAGATAATAAATATTCCTGACAAGTTCAGTATGACTTGTGAAGGTTAGCATAAAGCATTATGCTTGACTTGAACAGACAAGCAAGAAACCTTGCAAGCTGACTTGTAAAATGAATTACATAATAAATTACAGAGTAGCAAATGAATGGTTAATGACTAAGAAAATTTGACTGACAAACACATTGAGCATGAATAAAAGAAATGAATATCAAAAACGATTGTATTAAGCTAGGTAAAAGAGCAAGGACAGTTACTCTTTCACTGTTAGACTTCTCTGCAACATTCTTGCCTTCAAGAATCTCCTTTGAAATGCAGAAGTTTCTGCTACTGTTCTGTTTTCAGTTCAGCTCACAAGAGAGGTGTTGATCAGGCTTTCTGAGTGTATCCTTGATATTCAATGACAAACCTGTGAGAATAGAGAAAAAATGCAGGAATGAAATCCCAGCTCCACTGAACAATTTCAGTAGTAACCAGATTTTTTCTGTGATGTGCAGCTGTGCAAGCAAATTTGCATTTTGATTTCAGAATTGTAAATGTAAATGGCAAAGTTATGAATGCAAGAAGGGTCTTGTGTGTACTGATTTGTAGATTCAGGCAGGTGGAGCTCTATTTAAGAAGTTTTTAAAAGGCTGCTTCAGAACTCAGCACAACCAATACTGTATTTAAGTGTATTTCCTTTAAGTTTGAAGATGAGTTTCAGCACTTCATCCTTTCAAGTGTTATTTGTGGATAAATGCACATGATTTCTTAGGAGAAATTAAAGCAACCTGTCTTCAGCATGTTAGGTCTGCAGTTGGTAGAAAAAAAAGGAAAAAGAAAAATAAATAACAAGCAACTCTTGAGGGCTGCCTGACTGTGCTGACAAATATATTGATCAGTCTCACCTGGGCCCCCTCAGGAAACATTTCCGCCTCTGTCTCCTAGGTGGTCTTTGGACCCAAACTGTAGCCGTGTCTCCACCTTGTCTTTGGTTCCAGCACCTGCTGCTCCTGACAGGATTCTCTGCTTAGAGCCTGGACTTGGTTCACTTCTGAGTCTGCTGCAGTGGATGGACCTTGTTATCAGTACCCAGCTCTGCATGCCATGTTGGCATCTTGTGGGACAGCACCCTGTTGTTAAGGGCGCTGCTGGCTCTGGGGACCTCTTTGGCTTCCAGCTCCTTATCCCTGGGCAAGCAGCCAGCCCTCAGTGTGCCTTGACATAAATGCTTTTCAGTGCTATCCTCCATGATTAGTTCACTCTGTTGTGGGCTCACTGGCTTTCCCTTTGATCTTTTCTAACTGAAGGCATCCATCAGGTTTACAAAACAGGCATACAGCTATCAGATTCATAAGCTTTAAAAAAGGAGAAATAGCTCTCTTATGAAAGCAAGGATGAAAACTAGAACAGTGTTTCGTAGTGAGCTTATTGTAAATATAATAACGGATCCCTTGCAGAACAGAGGGAAAAATGTCATTTTTTTAAGTTAGTTTAATACTTAGATATGTTTCCAGTTACTATAATAGTACGGTCATAAAAAGCATGGACTTCAGCAGAGCTATGATTTTAATCCAAATTTTTGCATTTCAGAGAAAACATGCACTGCCAGCTGACATCAGTAAGGAGGATTCTACATGACCTGCTTCTGTGCTTCTAGGTACGTCTTATTTCTACTGTAATATTTGTTAGTTGCGTAAGTTATCTGGAGATCTTCACGCTAATCAAGACTATGTTACAGAGATACAGTAAATTATAGGTTCCATTCCATTGAATTTATAAACAAAATCTTGTGATGAAGTGACTGAGTAGACAGAAGATGAGGTTATCAGTAATAATGGAGTGTTTTAGTTTTGTTGTTAGCTTTACATACGTTTCTTGTCACCTGGAAAATTTAAAAGTATTTCAGCTTAATCTGTAGGGGCATAATGATGTTGTTCCCTTTAATAAAGATTTCTCCAATATAGTAGGGATGGACTAGGAGAAAATATATAGGTGTTGGGAAGATAAACCTTCCTTAGGCCAGTAAGTTTTACAGAAAATTTTAGAAATTAAAAAATAAAAAATAAAAAGATAAAAAATAATTAAAGAAAAGGAAATGTCTAATTAATTTATGTGATGGTTTTATGAGTAAAGAAGGTGAAGGGCATTGGATGTAACAAGACAAAGCTGGCACTTTGGTGGCAGAATGAAAATCCGTGGAAAAAATAGACTTGTAAAATTGTCTACATAGGAGCAGCTTAAAGGATTTGGAAAGAACCCAAAAGCAGAAGTGGAGATTGCATTTGTAGAAGGCAGAATGGTGACTTGGAGACAATTGCATGTTATCAATACTAAGTAGAGAGAAGTGCTAAGTTACTGATAGATAAGTTGTTTGTATAAAAACAGAAGGCTGAGTCAAAGATGAATTCCAGACTGGCTCAGGAGGATGGGAGCACAGGCATTACAGAAGAAAGGGCGTAGGAGGGGAAAGTAATATTTTGTCTCTGCTCCTTTAAAATTAATTAATATCCAAAGGAGTTGCAAGAAAAACAGAGTTAGTATTTGAAAGATAAGAAGAATGTGAGGGGACAGGACAGAAAGGTCCGATTCTTAGAAGACCTGGGCTTGAGAATGATAAATGATTTAAAGAAATTACCTGAATGAAGCGTTTCTTCTTTGGTTAATACTAGCTCTGTGGTTGCTTCGGTGTCGTCTTTTTATTTTTCTCAGAGCGAAAGGCAGATGGCATCTGATATGTCTGTCATCTTTGTTGACCAGACTATCCTTTTTCAAAGACAAAAGTCTCAAAGTCTCTCGTAAGTCTGAGTTCTTCAAATTTGTGTACAATTTTTTCCATCTCAGGACTATTTATTGATATATATTTCCTTGAATGTGCTAATAGTCTTTATCTATAAGTAGTTTATATATGGCTCTGTGGAGGTCAGCCATATTGGTGTACAGAATTGTATCATGCCAGTGTGCGAGTTTAACACATACACACGCAGAGAGAAAAGGAATGTTTCATTAAAAATAAAAAAGTTGCAAAGCTGTAAATTCCAGAATATAGAGCTTCATTCCTCCTAGTACTTTCTGGTATTTGTGATGTAATTGCATAGACATAAGTTACAAATATTAAAAAAAAATTATTATATTATGTACAGCTTCAAGTATGTACAGCTGTACTTAGAATTACTTTTCACCCAAGGAAATTTTTTTGCAGAACTTGCAGAGAAACGTAGGATACTAACAGATCCAGGGTGATTGCACAGCAGAGAATACTCAAAAGCTCTCATTTTGTATCATCTTGATGTTTTCAGGTTTACTGCATTCATGTTTACTCTGCCTTGATTCTGCAGTATCAGTTATCTCAGCATGTGAAGGGGGGGGTAGAAAATACACATGCTGCTCTTTAGAAATCTAATTTACTTTACAAGAATATATTCAATGTAATAATTTAAATAAGATTGCTGAGTCTGCAACAGCAGTGTCCTGATTGGCAAATAAAAAGTAGTCCTGCTTTCTAAAAAGAAGTGAAGACCTCCTACAGACAGGCAGTTGTATTGATCAGGTGTGGAGGCCTTAACTGCGGATGACAATGCTAGAGCAATCTGCTCTCTGTTCTTTGTAGGATCTGTGAGTGTCTTTTATCCCTTCTTGTTACATCCTTGCATCTTTAATATACATAGGTTGTTACACATGTGTTGGCTTCACATTCTTTGTTCTCTTCATTATGCCCTAATAACATTTCTATCCAGGTCTCAAGGCTGTGTTTCCTTATTAATTCATAACTGACCATTTCTCATTTATGCTTATCCCTTGGGGCTTCTGCTGCCATCTATGCTTCTGCTTCCAAGGGCCCCTAGTACAAGAATGATTAATGATGATTTCCTTTAGGGGATTTACTATTCTTTCACTGATGGTTGGATATCAACATTTTACCGAGGGATTATGGTATATTATTACCATAATACCTAATGCCTAGGAAAGTAAAAATATGAGGTAAATTATTTTGCTAGATTTTGGATATCCAGCTGTAGCCAATGGACCATTCAAAAGATCTATACAGGATTTTGAACGCATAATTATTCCTATATGATCATCTTGTAAAACAGAAACACACCCTACTGTATGGGGTCAGCTCATGCATAGTTACCCTAGATAGATTAATCTTTGTGTTTATAGGTGTGAAAGAGTTACTATACCTTGTTTGAGCTATGTGGTAACATTAAAGTAATAACTTCAAATACTGGTTTTCTGGGAAGTTTTATGAAGATTTTTTTTCTTGTTTTAAATGAACCGGTTTGATACTATGTCAACATATTATAGATAAAACAATTCATGTGTTCTATTGGTATTGATTAGTATATTTATCTGATTTTATTTTATTTATTTTTGCATTTTGTACTGATTGATCATTGAAGAAAGGGTGTTATTTTATGTAAATATACTCAAACCAAATGGTCAGGTTAAAATTCAAAATTGACTTGAGCTGCTATGAATGATTGTTCCACAAGTGATTTGTTGACCCTGTACATGGCCCTTAATACTCATGATGCATTTTTTCCATTCTTGTGTATTTGAATGTTTTGACATAAGGATACAACTGAACAGAAGAAACATTGTGAGGGTAAATTTTTCTTAGTTACAACATTGAAGTTTTAAGAGTAATTTGTTATCACATTATATTCTACTGACTAATAAATGCACACCACCTATACTGATAATATCTCAGATTGAAAGAGCATGTAAAATTTTAGTTGCGAGGTATGTAATTTAAGGCTGATCAGAGTATATTTTCAGACATAACTTTTGGAAGTGCTAGATTTGGATTATAGAAAATGTGATCTTCAATTAATCTGTTGTGTTTTAAAATTGCGATTCAGTCCTCTCCTAATTGCCAAGTATATATTTACTTGGTAGTGTAAATAAATACTTTAGTGTAGTTTTTATCTGCAAATGATTTAGTTCAGAGATCAGTTATTAAAGTTGTGCTTGATATCTTCAGAAATGCCCTTGTGCTCTGTAAGCTACAGCTATAATTCTGGCAACTCTAGTATTTGTAGTACTTTGAAGCGATCCCTTGGTTGACTTAACAAGTATCAGCACAACTGTATTCTGTAATAGGTATAGTGTTATAATGGGAAGAAAAGAGATATTTTTTTCTGGATAATAGAAAATTTCTGAACAACCTAGAAGGCTTCTGTTTGTACTGTGGTAATTAAAATCCCTTTAAGACACAGCTGTTCATATTATTTCTTGTTCTTGTGTCTATGTCACTAGAAAAATGTTGATGATGGATTAGATTATTTTACTTCTGGACATAAATCTTTAATTGATGATAAACTAAGGTATGGTTTAAGTTTTCAGAATTGGCATGGAAATGATAAAATATGTCATTTCTAAGGAAATGGAAGTGATGAAATACTATCTCTATAAAAAGTAGTGATCAATGATATATCAATGTTAGTGATCAAAAGATCCATTAGCTATATATTCTTTATTCCATACATATCAGGTATGACATTTTAGACCAGTGAATATTCCTTTGTTTTGGGTAGTGTATGAGCAGTACTTGACATAGCAGCAGTCTTGCTGTAGTACAGAGTTATTGAAATAAAATGAAGGAAAAGCTAAATGATGTGTTGAATGATGTTGCAGAGACTTTGGCTACATACAAAATATTTGATGCATACCGACATAGAACTAAATAGTCCACAAATATACTCTATACAGACATTGTTTTTATCTTGATTACTTTGGAATCAACAAATTAGAAAAGCATTTACAGAGGTGGTGTAGAGAGAGAGAAATTTAACAGTACCATATGGGAAGTAAGGCTGTGACTTATTCCTAGCTTATTGAGCTTCTAAATTTTTCATCTATGAATTATGTTGAATATCAAATCTAGTGTTAAATTTACCCCTTTTAGGAAACAACACTTTCTGATTGAATTAACTTCTGTAACAGCGTTCTATTGTTTCAGTATTTTTAGTTGCAAACCCTGCCCTTGTGTGCAACTGAAAGGTATCTTTCTCTATGTAGCATGTAAAATAACAGAAGGGAAAAAAAAGAAAAAGGAAAAAAGTTTTTAAAATTCCCTTAAGCTTTATAATGTGTCAATTAAAAAGGATTAATAACCTTTTTGTTCTTCCTGTACTGTTACATTCCCACAGAAATCTACATCAGTCATTGTATTATCCAACATGAAATCATTTAAATTTCATATTTATATTGTTCTATAATTTTTTAATGTTTTTAGACATACTGTGTCATAACAACTCCATAAACCTATGATTAATTCTCTACATATGGTTTATTCAGAACATTTTAGTCTTAGTGAAATGGATATAATTCTGCAGGATAATAAAACAATGTAGAGATTTATTTTAAATCAGTATTGCCTTAAGCCAGTTTAATTGACCCAGTAATAACATTTAAACCAACCCATATAATCTGATCTTCATGCAATAGCATTGTGCTCTTAGCAACAGAAATATTGTTATGTTTTACACAATAGTAGCAAAGATGATGACATTAGGAAACTGACTGTTAAATAGAGCCCATCTGTATCAAACTGGAAATGTATTATTGATCATAATAAAAATTAAATGTATAATGTGTGATAGCTGCAGAAGGTAAAAATGACCATTAATATTTTTCAGTGCTGTATACTAGGTTCATCAGTATGAAGAGCTTCGTACCATCAATGTCACTGTTATTCATAACATGATCTATAAAATTCCAAATATCTGGAGAGAAGCTACCTGTCAGAAGTATTTTGTATGGTTCACCATATCTCTTATGATTCAAGTAACAAGAATTAGCCACTGAGTTGCTTAGTTAGCAATGTTATAAAATCTAGAATCGCTGTCTTTGACGAATCATAGAACTAATTGGGTCGGAAGGAAACTCAAAGATGTCTAGTTCCAACTCCCCAGATATCCTTTATGGGTTATAACAAAAATCCCTAATGCCTTTTAAAATTAAATAACTAAAAAAATAAGTAAGTATAAAAATACTCAATATGAAATCTGAAATAGTTTAATATAATAATATATCACGCACATGCTATATGAAAGGTGAAATTGTGAATAGTTCTGATTATAAATTATTCCAACCTTCCTACTCCTTTTTCTACTCTGAAAAACTCATTGGAAAAAAAAAAAGAAAACCCAAATAAAATAAAATAGCCTTTTTTTTTGGTGTAAGAATTCATAGTTTTTACTTTGTATGTTTGTGTTTTCCATCTCTGTCCATGCTTAGACCATTTATTTGAACGTTTTCACTATTCTACCATAGCTGGTGTGCATGTTAAACCTTACCCAAATATATTTTGCCAACAGTAACTAATTCTTCCTTTTTACCATTTCAGTAATTTATTCCCTGTAAAATCCTTCTCGAAACCTCCTCCTCTCACTAATCCAAGATCAGACAAGTGAAGACAATGATATATCACTTGGTTCCCTGTCGACAAGGCGTACTCAAAATCTTAATTACTTTTGATTTGTATTTGTCTAAAGAGCTTTACAGCATTTCATTGTTTAAAGGCTGTTTAAATTCTCACAGGGCCTTTTCTAGTACCTTTTGTTAATCTGTCATCAAACTCCTTGCAGCTGTGAAAACGCTTACTTCAGATGCTTTTCTGTGAGAAGCAGCACAGAATTCCTGTTGACCACGCGCTGGAATATGTTGGAAAAAGCTAAACCAAACAAGGCATAGAAGGCTATGTTTCTGTGTGATTAGACAGTAATTCTTTTCCATGGTGTTTTGAAGTTACACTTGTGTCAGTTTGTGTCTTGCATTTATTTGATGCTAGAAGTGTACTGTTAATCCAGGGTTTCATGAACAAGTAATGTGTGAGTGCCAGCAGTTCAGAACTGAATGTGAAACTGTGTCTGACAGCTGCAGAGTTCAGTTAAGGCACAGTCACACTCCAGCTGTTGAAGGAGAGAACTAAAAGGAGGTGGGAAGAATGAAAGGATGACAAATTCTGTAATGTGCTCTTGGATATGTCTAATGTATGACAGGGAGTCCCTTAAATGATGTTGTAAATGCACTTGGCCATCTTGACCAAGGAGTGGTTCTATTGGTACTTCCTGTAGGCTTTCCTTCCTTTGAATCCCCATGTAGGCCAATACTATGCACCTCTATAGTGCTTCTTACTTAAGAATTTCTGCTCATGTGCTATACACCATACCATATTACGTGGAAACAACAGTAGCTGGTGGATAAAATGGGTATTTGTGATGTGTAGACTTTAGGAAAGTTCAGAATGCCAAAGGTACATGCACATGATTAAATCTCTCTCTGTACTAGAAAAAAATTGTTTAGAATCATCATTTTTCACATAATCATTGATACAAGTAGCTTCCTTCTGATGAGGATTGCTATTCATATAATTATTGGATCTCACACTTCCAGATATCTTTAAGATTCGTTTTCTCTGTGTCATCAAAAATATCCATTCCCCTTTGAAGGTTTCAGCTGTGCATTCTCCAATTGCTCTATCACACTGGTTCCTGTATTCCAACCCAAAGTGAGGTGATTTTGCTTCATTGATTAGTAGTTTTCTGATGGGTGAGAATGAGCAAACCTTAGCTTGGAAAGCAGGAGAATCCTTCTAATCCTTTCTCAGCCTTATTTCATGACTTTGAGCAAGTTCTGTAGCTTCTCAATAGCACAATTTTTCTAACTGTAAAATCAGGTGAACTGGATAGCTGGTGAGCTCATAGGAGTATTCTGAGAATTTGGTAATGTTTTCACATCTTTTAATTGCATTTATTTTCTACTTAATATGATTTCTTGTTACAACACTTTAACAGAATGGGGGTTAAATTTCAATATACTATACTTCAATATGTAAAAACAAAACAAAAGACAGTAATGTCCTAAAGCAAACAAACAAATAGCCCCCTCTAAATTTCAAGAAGAAATTGTTTTCAAGAACAATTGTTTCCAATGCCAGTATTTCCCGTATGTCCCTAAAAGTTTGTACTGGGTTAGGAATTATCCAACACAGACCAGAATCACCAGCAAGTGACTAAAATGAATAACTGGACAAAGCAAATAACAAATTACGATTGGAGGAACTTTCAATTCTAATTAAATGCCTTTGCAAAGGACAGTTCTCCTTGACCTCATGCCCTGTTATGGTCAGTACTTTATAGGGAAAATCATGACTTGTTGTATGTCAACTTATATTTTTATATTGTGTTGCTTTGCTTGGTTGTCCTCACAGCCTGGTAGATGAGGAACGTCACCTTGATGTCTAACAAATATTAACCTGCACGGAAGGGGAGTTCCCAGGAGCACTGGATATGGAGCAGGATGCATCTCTGCTGCTCTGATCTGATGATCAGTGGTCTTAGCAGTAGACAGAAACCAGGAATTATACTGTATTCCACACTAAAGATTTGTTCTTGGCTTTTAGTCACTTTTGCATTCAACACTCACTGAGATTTTCTGTATCTTCCCACAATAGAAGGCTAGCTATACTTTCTAGCTAAACTTTCTGCTGATTTCTGGGATAATATTTTGTCCTGAATAATTTGGAATATGATTTTTTCCAGGAATTAACTGTGAAACTAAATATGAATTATGAGAATAATATTTAGCTTAACAGAGTTCTTTCTTCGTCATTACGGATGTTAAATGTTTTGCTGTTTTGCAGATATTATTGACAACATACATAGTTCCCACTCACTCTCCTCCTTCCATAACAGAAAATATCATTATAAAATAAGGAAGATAACTTTGCTAAGGACAGATGAGTTTTTATGAGGTAGTATGTTGTTACTACATTTAAATGATTATGTTTTTCATGATGGTAACTAAAATCTGTTTTCAGTAGCTCCTATTTAGTTTAAATGGATCACTTTTTGTTGTTTTTTGTTTTGTTTTGTTTTGTTTTTCCTTATCGTTTTTGCCTCTGTACTTGAGAACAAAGTTTCAGCAAATTCTTCAGAGACTGAAGCAAGGTCTGTCATTTCTTCACAGGTACTTTTCATTTATGTTAAATATAATCTCACTTAATTTTAATGAACTTTTCTGATAAAATGATGCATTCTTCATTAGTATTATGTTATGATTATATGTAGAAGGTTGAACTAAAGGAAAGGGAATGTGTCTGATATAATCTCAGCAATTTCTAATTTAAATATTTTAACCATTATATTTTTAAAGTCATTATAATGTCAGTCAACTTTAAGGATTTTAATTTCTAGAATACATTAATTTTATAATTTTATTACAAAATACAACTGTGTAAAATACTCATGAAAAAACACCAGTGTGTTATATTTATCCTTTAAGAGCACTAACACATGATACAAATACAATGCATAGAATAATGATGTATATTTTAGTACCATTGTTCCCATTCCTCAGTTTTCTAAGAACTCAGCTAATTTAAAGCTTCTCTGGAGTTATTTTACTGTTCTTCATGAAGTGACTAATTTCCCCACTTATGATGGTTTTCATTATTTAGTTCTTATTTGCTTACTGTCATTGGTGAGCTTGTTGTCTTACTAACAGTCAGGTGTAGTTGCATATCACGTCTCTTCTGTAGTTTGTTCTTTTTGGAATATCTGCCTCTTAGCATGCAAAAGAATTAAAGAGTGTTTCCTAATTGAAACAGAAAATTCCAGCAACTCCATTCATTTGCACAGATCCTGTTGAGAAGACACAAGAGACTGAAAGAATGAGATGTATATATTATGCTTATCTTAACGTTAGTCTTTTGAGAGCTTTGTGTGTCTTGAAGTAAAGTTTACTTGAGTATTATGTATTTTGGTGTTAAGCATAATTAGGATCTTTACTGCTTTGGGAAACACAAGATAAACTTGTTCCCTAACCCTAGAACCTTTAGAGCATTTATTTAGCCAAGCCTGTCTTTAAAACCCAGATGCTGCTTTGGAGAAACCTGCCTTTCTACATTGCATCTTACACTTTCAGTAGCAGTATTGCAGCTGTGCTGGTTTAGCATAGATAAGTCAGTTGTTGCACGGAGGACTGTTTGTGTTTCGCTCTGCCAAGTGATAGAGCTGAGCAGAAGGCAGAGCTACAGAGGTTTATAATCCTTTTCAGTTACAGAAGAACAGAGAATGCTGAAGAGAAGCAAAAAGTATACTAGGCTTATCTTTTTACGGAGTATGATGGAAGTCAGAAGTCCTATATCTCTTTTTGCTAGTGGGATGTTATAAAGGCTAAACAGATGGAAATTTTGAATGGCCATTGGTGAACAACTAGCCCACTGGCTATTCCCAGAGAATTCACCTGAAAAGATTAAAATTATAGGTAGCCTAGAAAGAAAGATGTCCTCACTCAGGTAAAAAAATCCTCAGCACACAGAGGTCTGCTGTGCACAGAGTTAAAGGTCTTTTAGGAAAAGTTTCAAGAGGAGTTCAGGATACTTGACAAATATCTACCAGTCTGAGTTGTTAAAGTTGTGAAATTTTTAACTGGAGATTTGCAATACTCTTGCATTAGTCTCCCTTCAACTAATTAAACATGTGATTGATGGCCAGTAGTTATTTTCTCTATAACTTTTGTTAAACTCCTCACATGGGTAAATGGCATTTTTTTCTCCAATATACCTATATAGTAGTTAGATATATTTTGTACTAAAAATACAGCCAAAGAAATTTGTGAATCACCTGTTCGATATAATGCCTGAAATATAATGTATGCCTTAGGGTTGTTTACTTAGAGGTTTCCAGGGACACTTTATTAAAGCCTTTCAATGTGTAAATTGTACCTCCAAGGAAGACGT
Source organism: Odontophorus gujanensis (assembly GCA_013399175.1). Lineage (NCBI taxonomy): Eukaryota > Metazoa > Chordata > Aves > Galliformes > Odontophoridae > Odontophorus > Odontophorus gujanensis. The sequence goes on from VXAB01003954.1 coordinate 338,456, forward strand.
GAAAAGACTGTTTACCAGGGTGTGTAGTGATAGCATGAGAGGTAATGTTTGACTATAAAAGAGAATATTTGGATTAGATGTTAGAAGAAAATCCATCACTCAGAGAGTGGTGAGGCACTAGCACAGGCTGCCCAGATCTGTGGCAGATGCCCCGTCCCTGGAGGTGTTTGAGATTGGATGGAGCCCTGGGCAACTAGGTGGAAGGTGTCCATGCTCATGGCAGGAGGGTTGGAACTAGGTGGCCTTTAAGTTTCCTTTCAACCCAGACCATTCCATCATTCTGTGAGGAAGTAAATAGTGATTTTTCCTATTTTCTCACTGACCTGAATATATTGTAAAATTGGTTAGGATGTGTGATTTCTCAAACCTTTCACTGCTGTATGGATTTGGAATTTTGACAGTATGCTATCAAAAACCCCTTTTGAACTGCAAAGGGTTATTTATGAAGCCTGGATGATGAAACGCTTTATCGAAGCATATGAAGTGACAAAACTAAGAGGACTTAAAATTTTACTTTTCCTCATAGAGAGAAAGCAAACTGCCAAGAGGAATAAAAAGTAAACGTGACTACCTGCAGTATATTGTGTACAAGAATAATATAAAAAAGTCTGAAATCTTGGTAGGCCTTTCTTGTGATGTGTGCCTTGATCTCCAATAATAGAGCAATCTACTAGAAGATATCCTAAATCTAAATATCTGAATATTCATGTGGCATGCATTTAAGAATCACTCAGTTCCAAAAGCTCCACTGTGTCACTGTAAATGCTTGCTAATACTTTGTGTTTCTGATATGCTTCTGAATAAAGCAGATAGTGCCCACTTCCATCTTTTTCACAGAAGAAGCTGTAAGGAAAGTAAATAAAAACAAAACAAAAAACAACCAAACAAAAAGTCCCTCAATATCCTCAAGGCCTGATTTTTGGTAATTTGGTAATTTTTCTTTCTTTTTTTTTGTGAATCTTCCTCTTGCTAGTTTTATGCAATTCATCTAGTTCTTGACTTGAAAGACATAGTCAATAATTGATCTTACTTCACTTTCTCTTTTCCTTTCTGTTATAGACCTTAGCTGCATTCCATTTAGTCATCTGGTTAATTAACTCATCTTGACTTTAGCCTCTAATATTTTATTATATACCAGATCCACTAATTTATAGTGGATGTTCATCAGAATTATCTATTTCTAATGCTATAGGGTGATCTCTTTCTTAAGGTGAATATATTAAGATGATGTTGACAGAATAAGGCTGTCTTCTAAATGTTTTTTAATATTCTCAGGTTATTTAAAAAAGCAACATTAATGATTTTTCAAATTACTTCATTTAAGAATCTTGGCTAAATCTAATCTTGAAACTTTTTCAATTCATTTGAAGATAGTAACTTTTTGGCAGCTACTAGATTATCCTTCCATTTTCTTCAGAATCAGCAGGATGTAGATTCACTTTCTTTCATTCCAGTCCAGAAGTATCTGTTGAACATATTTCTTCTTCAAATATTCTAGCAGCTGCATTGGTTGATGTATACAAACCTGAGAATTTTGTATTTATTTTTTTTTTTTTCAACAAAACTGCTGTTCACTGAAAAGATTTTGAGCAGCTTCTAAAAATAAGACCCCTCCAGTTAAATTCTAATATATGGGGTAGGAGGCAGACTGATTCAAATATTTTATCTCATGGACAGGNGCCTTGGGTGATGGATACAAACCTGAGAATTTTGTTTTTATTTTTTTTTTTCAACAAAACTGCTGTTCACTGAAAAGATTTTGAGCAGCTTCTAAAAATAAGACCCCTCCAGTTAAATTCTAATATATGGGGTAGGAGGCAGACTGATTCAAATATTTTATCTCATGGACAGGGCACATGATTTTAATTACAGTAGAAAAAGATACATTTCATTATTCTCATGTAACATCTGAAAGTATTTTTTCTCTAATACACAACAAAACTTTTCTGTAGTGCAGATAACCTCTGTTTGGGACCTATTAGATAAAAATCTATTCTCAAGAACAGATTAAATAGTAGGCAAAGAGACACAGAGAAGCAGCTTTTTTTCTGGTAGAAGAGCTGTATATATATACTACTTCTCTTTGCTCTCTTAAAACATACACGTACAAGTTTTTGAACTCCTGGTTCTACATTCTAGAAAAAAGAAAAACCCTTCATCTACCCACAAGATTCCTTAATTGGCCTAGAAATCCTGAATGATGTGATTGATTTTTGCACAGCTCTTTGTAGCAATGCATAGCAAATATATTTACAAATGTCAGAGACAGACAATGCCATAATTGACAGCTTAATTTTCTTCTATATATATATCTAAGCTAGGGGATCAATTGGACATCTCAAAACTTTAGAAAGGAAAAATAGACCTTTTTCTACTTCCAGTTATTTTTTATTCTCTATGGTATGCAGAAACCTGTCACAGCTAAAACCAGATTGTCCAGTTTTAATTTGGTTCGCACTCTTTCATGGAAATAACTTCTATTACAGTTTGTCAGAATAAATGACACTGCTAAGGTGATTGCAGGCATGTATCTCAACTTACTGCCAGCCTGGAAATCTCAGCATAGAGAAATACCCAAGTGCCTATTTACCTTAAATTAATCAGAAAAGTGCATTATATAAAAGAGAGGCAGCTTTTGTGGGCAAACTAATGTCTTCCTTTCATGGAAATCTTTCTAAAAATGGTAGCGGTTCTGGCAATTCCAGAATGAAAAGTAGCAGTCACCTCCAGCAATGCAATTACTTTTCTTCTGGGCAACAGCCTCGATCACTGGATGACAGTCTGTCTACTCTGGATATGGAGCTGCTGATCTTAATTATGTGTAGGGCGTGAGTTGATGGGAAACTGGAATGCAAGCATTCATGAACTCAGGGAGATATTAAAGCTTTTCTTGAAGAAACAAGCACTTCAGTTTACTTCATTTATTCTAGTGTTCTCTAAAACATCTTCACTTGACTCTTTTCCCATGAATAGACAATTATACATAGTCTGGCAGTGTGCCTCTTTTCACTAATTATCTAATTGTAACTAACATGTATGCCTCTGGTTCATCAACAACCAGCAGATGAGGCTGAAAAGCAGAGTGAATGATTTTGCCTCTCCAGAGAAAAAAGTAAAAATCTCTGATTTTCCCCCCTATACATGGTTTTTGTACTTTTGCTAAAGAAAAAACCCAGGATGGAGAATCTGTGGTGAAGGTAAGTTGTTTTGTAGATGTAAATGATGATTTTGTCATTCAGCTTCAAAAGAATGTTTGTGTGTGTGTGAGCCTGAGAGGTTCACAGTGGGTGGAGGATGCAAAAGAGGTTGTGCACTGAAGTTTACGGGGTTCTGACAGGAATTGACAGAAATATAGAAGAGAGAAGGTGATTGTTGTGAAAGGCTGAGAGGAGCAGAGAAGAAACTGAAGAAAGTCTTGCAGGAATTGGTAAGAAAAGAGAGAAGTGGATTATATGGAAAGAAATGACAAGACAAATTCTACAGAAGAATAAATTTGAAGAGAAATGGGAAGATTTGAAGATACAGTGAAAGTAACTGCAAAAAAAAAAAAAAAAAGATAAGGGGAAACAAGTGAAAAATGCTAAGAGAAATTATGGGAGCTGAGCAAATGGCTGCTTAATGAAAGCTGGAGGCAAATGTGTTTTCCCTGTTTTAGAATGCTAACGAGCAGATTAGTAAAATGGAGATAAGAGGTCATCTTATAGCTTGTCAGAGGCAGGAAAGAGCCCAAGGCTTAAACTGGGATGGAACATTATTTAGCAGAAATTGATTTTCAAAAAGTAGTAAGCTATGTTTTGTATTGTGAAGGAATTCAATTGTCAAGAGAGAAGGGATTTTAATACTTTTTTTTTTTTTTTTTAATGTAGAAGATACTACAAACCAGAGCAGGCATTTTTATTACTACTGCTCTTTGATTTTTTTTCTGCAGAATCTCATGCTTTTCTGGGATGTGTGCTGGAAAGCTGAGACCTTGGCACAGTTGCATCAGGATGACTGATGAAGACTGGAATGGAAAGGAGATTTAAAAAGAAAAAAAACTTTTAATATCATTCATTATTCTTCCCCACATCTGTCCTTGCAGCTTTCCAGGTGCAGGTTATAAACATAAGGGCACCTTTGCAGCCACAGGACTCACTTAAAGGTTGTAAGGTCTTATTCATCTGAACCAGTAATGGAAGCCTCCATGTTAATGTACATTTCTCCTTCCTAGATGTTAATCATCTAAGTATGCAGTGTAGCATTATGGAGTGCACATTTCTTTCAAACTTGGATTTTTCCCACTGACTGGTAGGACAGTCATGAATGTGGATCTCTTAAAATGTGAAATTCAGCAGGTCTCTAAGGTAAATACCTTAGGAAGGTAAATAAGGTAAATACCTTTAAGGAAAGAAAACAACGTAAAAGGCTAAAGGAAGTATATAGAGTCACCTTTCCTTGACCTCTGGGGAGAGGATAGAGGGGTGCTTTATTTTGAAAAACACTCCTGCAGGCTATCAGTCTTTTGCATATTCAGTACCAACAGAAACCAAATTCAAATCTGGTGTAATCCAAAGAATTTTATTTTTATTTTCAGAGTTGCTCCTTTCAACAGCTGTGTTTTTGATCCAGAAACACAGAATGCATCAATTTATCTGAAGCAGCTACTGTCCTTTGCATCAGCCTCCCCAGATTTTTTACGCTCGATAATTTCCTTATACATTTTAGCAAGTCAAATGTACGCTCTATTTCTATGCCCATTTCCCATTTGTTTATTTTCAATGGAAGCAGATGCACATTAGAACCACAGTTTTGAGTAATATGCTAGTACATGCCAAATTACAGTGATATCCCCAATGCTTTGTACAACCCTCCAGCAGTCCAAAATGGTTGATTGCTACCTGTTGTCTTAACAAACACTGGAGTAATTATTACAGTGATGTATACTGCTAACTTGAAACTGTTTGGAATAGATTTAACATGTGAGTATTCTTCACCTAATAGCAAACTAAGCTAGAGGGCTGTAAAGTGCAGACCTGAATCAATGCTGTATCTAGCAACAAAGTGCAAATAGAAGAAAATGCATGTCGTACACTGACAAGTGGCAATGAATATGATGAACAGAAAGAATAAATTAGCACTTCTCTTTCTCTGCCTCAGTGTCCCAGAAAACTGTATATAGATGACAGCATTACATAGTACTGATTTGTTGCAGCTGCTACTCTTTTTTTTTTGTCAGAAGAGCTAGTCCCATTTTATGCTCTATTTTCATTTCTCTTTTGTACAGTTCCAAAATCCAACATTATATTTTTTATTAACATTTCCACTGAATGTCTACGCTTCTGAAACTATTATTGTAATTCTAAATTTATAATTCATCTTTTAAAAAAGAGAAGCAGGGTTCGATGGGAACGCAAAACTGCCTTTCCTTATTAAGCCATTCAGGTGTTAGTGCAGTTCATATCACTAGGTCTGCAGTCATCACAGATCATGGTTGATATGAAAAAAGGATGTTATAAATGTGAGTATGGTCAGAGAATTCATTTCCAGAGTCAAAGCACATTAACGTACTTCTCAGTTTCAGATTTCTTTCTGAAGCCATGATCTTTGCAGAAATTTCTTGGAGCTTAGATTTTGATTTGACTGGATCAGTGGGCACTCATAACTTCTGAGTATTTTCTGTGTTAAAGAAACAAAAAAGCTGTGTTGAAAACCTCTATTTTTTGGAAACTTTTTTTTTTAAAATAAATGTAGAGACTTTTCATCTTTTCTCTCCTAGGCCCATAAACAAAAACAAAATGAGATTTTTCCTGCAGCAATGCTGTATTTCAGATCCACTGAAGTAATATTAAACTGTACTTAGTTTAACAACTTGAATTACCGTTTATGTGGTGCAAGTCTGAAATTAGTTTTGACTTGATCAGATGTCAAAAACATATGTTCAGGCAGTACTGGATCTCAAATACCTGAAATACTTGATTTTCATCAGACTGCTAAAGTCTGTATTAGATCAGTCTTTTGATTAGGTGTGTGTTGTAATGTTGGGGCCAGGGTTGTGGGAACATGAGTGAGCAGTGTTTAGGGTAGTAATGATGAAACTGCTGTGAAAATCTGTGTGGTTTCCCAGCAATGGATAGAGGTTCTACATGGGGTTGTAACAGTGATGGGAAATGAGACGGAAAGAGACTGCCAATGAGGAAGTCCTCTTCTGCAGTGAATTAACCTGAAGTGTAAATTTTATTTTATTTTTTCTACTTACAGTTGTCCCTGTGGTCTGTACTAATGACATTATCTCCCAGGAGATCATCATCTGATGATTGCATCTCATCGTGGATTTTTCTCAGTGATCAGAAAGCTGCTGGAAAATATTATTTTTGTAACACCTGCTACATCCCTGTCTCCTGTTGGACATTTGTTTTCCCCATTGGCTTGATGCAGTGATACATTTTCCACAGTCTGTTCTCTGTTACAAAGACAGTTTGGTTTCCTGGGTTATATCTGCCCAAGGCTACTGCTTCTATCAATACTGTGTCATCTTTTCTGTATCAGTATTATCTGATGTGATCTTAGATGCTGCTAGCATATAAATTACATTGTTGATTCTTGATGGCTTCTTGCACTTTGAATTGAGTTATAGCTTTTACAAACATGTGATCTTGTTCTGAGAGAGATCTCTGACAACTTGTCATTCCGGGAGTCTGTGACTCTCTTATATTAATTCCTGTTATAAAGCCCACTCTTTCGCTGTTCAGTAAGCTACTGTTTTAACATCCTCTACTGGTACTTCTTGGTTGCATCAGTCAACATTTTGCCATAGGGCCTTACTCTTAGGTACTTCTCCTTCCCACCTAAGTTTTGTCATTTCTGCGTTTTCCCTTGTGGTTTTCTGACATTGTTATGGGAACTGGCTACTCAAGTTTTACTCTTGTTCTGCAAGTAGTTTTGTTTGTTTCAAAATGCAGCTGAGATGAAAATTAGTTATTACAAAAGAATTTAAAAATCAATATGTTTGTACATATACCATATAATTATAACAAAATCACAGGGCTGCATTTGCACATGGCTTATATTAAGCTTTCAGTGCCTTCTGGAGACTTTCCAGAACTTCATTAAAATCATGCAGATTTTTGTTTCTTAATTGGAAAGATATTTGGAATGTGTTAAAAAACTTAAATTGTATTAAATAAGATAGGATATGGTTTATTCTACAGTCTCATTCTTGTCATTTTTCAATTTTTTTTTATCCGTATTCTTGAAGGATTAGTCATTCTTACCCACTAAGGCGAGTTACTTTTCTAGCATTTTTTATTAAAAGTGCAGAAAATGAGAGAGCTAGGTACTATTCTTTTTGTCCAAAAAACTACATGAAAAAGGCCCTATTTTAAAAGTCTTTCTGGCTTCTGAAATGTTAGAAGAAACAGAATTTTAAAAAGAGAAAACATCTAAAGGCTAATTTTTGTCTGTCTGAATCTAAAAGCAAAAAGCAGTCTTAAGAAAGGCATCTTAGATGAACAGTGCACCTTAAATTGCAAATTGAGGACTCGTGTTACAAAGCTGTTTCCTTTCAGAACTGTATGTAGAAATTACTGTGAACCTTTACGTAGGTTTCTCTTTTTCATGGCTTTTTGAAGTTCCCCTTTAACTGGCTGGTATGCATTCTGATTGAGAATCAGCACATTTATATCCAAAGGAAATCACATCATGGCTAAAAGTAAATGACATTGCCTCAGAAGACTACTACTTCTTCCAAAGATCATTTTTTCCAACCTCCTTTTGATCTTCAAAAAAGTAAAAAAATAAATCCCAAAACTTTAAACCAGAAAAAACCTTTACACTTTCAACAATTATGATAGTCAATAAAAATAGCCCTTTGTAATAAGTCAATTACATTTTCAGTTCCTGTATTAATTAAATACTGCATATGTGAAATCAGATTTTTACAGCATCTTGAACAAGGATAGGATAATTTTTGCTTCTTTAAACAAAATTACAGTTCTTCAGTGACCCTGGAGTGGAGAGGTATGAACTACTTGACCCAGATATTGAGAGCAATGACATACAGGTATGTCTGAATCTGCCTGAGAAACCAGAACTTTTTCTCCCAAAAATTAATTTGCTGGCAAGCTACAGTTAACAGCTGGGAAAAAGGGATTTAGTTTGGATCATTTATCTTCTTTTTGTCTTTTTCTATTCTTTCTTCTCAGCAATTAGGCTGTGTTTCATTGCAAATTGAAATTCTGGCCTATGAAGATTGGTCAGGCAATATATGGATTAAAGCTCATGTATATTTTCTTTTAAATGATCTAACAGTCATAATCTATAATTGATACTACTGTCCTGTTTTCATGCAAATTTTTACAACAGACATTTACTACCATGACATCATAATTAGGATCAAGTAGCTGAAATCTTAATTGTGTCCCTAGAATTTTCACCAAGATGAGTAAATATGAGATGACTTCTGTGCTTCTCATTTCTAAGAAAATGTAGAAACCATTTTTTATGCTGCTTTTGAACACTAATCTCACCATACTTTTCAATTAAATTACACTGTATATGAAACATTCTCATTAGCCAGCAGCAAGGAGAGAAATACTACTCTGAGGAGACTGTTAGATACTTAGGTGATGAGTGTCCTTCTAAAAACCAAGACAAATTATTGGTCAGCTGAGGTTGGCAGAAGTTATTTTAAGCAGGTTTCTCATTTGAAGCTGTAGTTCAGTTGATTGGTACAATTCAGTTAAACTGGAACAAGGGGGAAACAAAACACAAAATGAACATTTTCTTTCAAGAAAAGAATCGTGTATTCATCTGCTTCTGACAAGCAGTGCCCCAGGTTGATTTGTTACCTTCAGCAGTTATCTTTGAAAACTGTCTCTTACATTCGGAAACAACTCACTGAGATGAGTGTCTCCCATTTGTAGAATGGGAAACCTCAGTTTCATCAAGATCATTTCTCTTCTGTGGCAGAAGTCTATCTACCCTTTCATGAATAGGAGATCACTTTAAAATTCTTTGAGAAGGCTTTTTTTCTCTCTTTATTTTTTCTTATTAAATACAGTTGTTTTTTGTTTCTTTTCTATTGTGTTTATTTCTTTCTTCTGTTTCTTTTTCAGTGTAAACAATTCTAGGAACGGTTAGAAATTATAGTGCGTCAGATCTGTTTCATTCTGTCTGTCTAGAATGAATGAAATGAAAGCAGATAAACAAAGATGCATTTTCTTATCAAAGACTTTGTTTTGATAACCGATTTTGTGTTGTTTCTGCCAGAATTCCCCAAGTTAAATTCCACATGATTTGGCGCAGCTAGCAAAATTTCTTGACACTAAAACACTATTCATCACCTTCCCATTTGAATAGTTTGTGTTCCTTCTTGTTTTTATTGTGTATAGCAGATACTGATACTGCATTGTTAAAAAATAAAAATGCCGTAACATTATTTTATATATCTTGTAAAGTTTTGTTTGAAACAGGTAGACAAACACAGGCTTTTTCCTTGTCATTTTACCAGCAGCTTTCTCATTGTTAGCAGTCTTAGAATAGGCATATTAGAAGTCATTACATAAATTAGCATATTTATGAATTGTGGATCATTGAGATTTCTGGATTTTTATGTTAATGCACTCTTGCTGTATTTTCTGATAAGCAGTAAGTTCGGAGGTATAGTGATGTATTTAAAATAACTAAAACAAAAATGTTATAACAAGCCATTAATAGTACTGCTCAAGAGTACCATACATGAGAATATAAATAACTACACTGCAAACTGGAACATCAATGATACTGCAGCATAAAAGAGAATTCCCAGTAGTACATTATGAAGTAAAGCAGATAGCTTTATTCCATCACCTTTACTCAGTGTTTTTAACATTGAAGGAGGCCAAAAAATGTCAGCTCGTTAACTACTGCAAGATGTTTTCTGCTCCAAATCACCATTATTAAGAGGTAGGTTTTGCCTGGCTGAATGGATATATACATAGATTTGTGATCTGAAAAATATTTGTACTTACAATACAATGTTCTATACAGTGCTTCTCTACTTTCTTAGCAGCATTTTTGGCTCATTCTGTTCACTAAAAAATGATGGAATATTGGTTGGGGAAGGGTGGAGGATTTATTCCCTTATTTGATTGAAAATAATGCAATGCTTGTTAACATGGTTATGTATTACATGAAAATAGAGGACAGCATTTAATAGGATAAAACAGTACTTCAGTATCAGCTTCTTTATAACTGTCAACACTACTTTACTGGAATTAAATACTTGATCTGAAATATTAACATTGGTAAATTTGGAGTTTATTTGGAGCTGAAATTTGGCCTTCCCTTGATATGGTCTAAATCTTACCTCTCTGAGGCCAGATCTTTAACAGAATTTGATTTCAGCATCGAATCACTTTGATTTAATCTTTGTCTTGCCATCTTCCTATAGCACTGAGTTATTTAATTGTTGCCATGGTCTATAGAACATAAAGGATGCTACTGTAAGAAACTTTCCAGTTACAGAACATTTAAGTACTGCTAAGAACATAGAGAAAATTCCTTTTAAGTCCCTCAATGATATAAATATCTTATGCAACTGTGTCTGTGTAGTATTCAAGAATTTTATGCAATCCAGCCAAATGGTTTTAATGTTAAATTCACTTAAGACGGTAAGTACAGCATGAGGGAGATTGTATCTGTAGCAGAGAAATGTAACAAACGTGTCAGATGTATAACACAATAGAAAATGTTGTGTTGCTCTTGTCAGCTGCCAGTAGTTCACCATCTAACTCATGAGTGAGAGAAGTTGTGGGGGTTCTACCTGGGTTAACATACATCACCTGGTCAGATTTGCAAAGGCTTTCAAAATTCATAAGGGGAGACCCTAACTTTTGGACTTCTACGAAAGGGGTATTGTGTAAGCTAATTCTGAATTCTCTTTCAAATCAATCATGTTTTTCCAAAGATGTAGTCTGTAATTGTAGTCCCCGGGTTATGGACCTCTTCCCAGTCTGCCCCTTGATTTTCTTGTTTGGCATGAGTGCCACTTCATGCAATATGATTGCAGCTCTTCACTGTGACACTGTTTCAGCTTTTTCTGATGTACTCTGAAAGATTTTCCACTTACTCTTGAACTCCACTGCTAGGAATCACCTCCCTGACCTTCTGGGGGAGCTCTCTCATCCCTGATAGAGGCATAGGGTATAAAACTGAAAACAAGCATATTATCAACATCAACATAGCAGCTTTTAGTTTTCATTAGAGACGTTGTGAGTGTTATCTTTATCCCTGCGTAGAATGCATGGCCTTAGCCTGCTTTATGATATGGAAAACAGATTTGCAGCTGATGACGGCACACAGAGCAATGTGGTATGGAGAAGGACATTAAATCCTGAATTTGTGTGTTGTTTTTTTGTTGTTGTTCTTTTTTTTTTTTTTTTACAGTTGAATATTTCTTCAATTTTAGAAAACCATATTTATGAGACTGCTTCAAATTCAGCAACATTATTTAGAGTATAGCCACAATGTTTGATAGTTAATATCACTGAAACTGTATTATCTCAGTTTGATTTACAAAAAAGAAGAAATATCAACCAAGAAATACTTAACCATATTTTTATTGAATTATTTGAAATGAAAACTAGCTTCAAAAACAAAAGCAGATTTTAAACAAAGAAAAACATTTAAAATATTATATGCACATTTAATTTTTTAAAATGCCATTTGTCCATCTTTTCCAAATTAGTTTTAGAATCATTTCTGTCCTAGACGTGCATTTATTCATGCAAATATTAGGGCAAGTCTAATTTACTGAAGCATGTTTATTTTTTAATAAATCATTACTCCACTGGAATTTAAAAACTTAATCTTCTACAGAGTATTGCAGATAGAGTCACCACCTGTATTTATATGGTTTTAAAGGAAGAAAGTAGAATTAACATATAATACTTAATTAAGAGAAAAAAAATGGCGATAATCCCATAACTTGGAAGTAAAGCACAGCTCATTTCTGGTGCATAATGGAGGTTCTAATTATGTACTTTGAATGTAGCAACTCTTAAATAATGGTTCTGGCACTGACAAAAAACAGAGAGGAAACAATTCCCAGTGAAAACTGCTGTAAGAAATTAATCCTTTTCTGTTATAATTTTTGAAAGTTCATTCCTTATGTTATTTTTTGTGTTTACTTGCTTGAGTAGAAGTTTTATCATTAATTATTTCATTAGGGAGTATTTAATTCTGCAAGGCACCCTCCATTCTGTTATCTTTAAAAAGGACAGATTTAATCCCCTTGAATCAAGGAGGATTTGGACACTTGGTTCTTTGGAGGCTGACTTGTGACTTTTTGTGTGTCTTATTTTCAGATTTAAATGAACTAAGGAGAACAAACTTGATGCTATGAAGTATTGATTATTCTTTGAGATTTTTGTTGTTGTTGATTTCTCAGCAACACCTTATTTTTCTTCAGTAGGTTCATTTTGTAAAAGGGTGCTTTCCCAACTCTGTGACAAAAATCAATATATGATAAGGAAATAAAGAAATGCAAAATGTTCTGCCCACATCTGTCTTTTTCAGTCTTTGAACTAAGCTATTTGAAACAAAGTTTGACTGCTGAGTTTTCCTGAGGAGCACTCTAAAGTGTGCACAAGTACATTGATGTTAATATTAACAAAGGAAAATGTATGTAAATTAAACTCTCAGATTCTGCATGTTCAGAATTGATATCTGATAATAGAAAACAATACAAAGGAAAGCAAAGCAATAGTGACTCAGTGCGTACATTCAACTTCTGCTCAGTAAATCGTATAAATGAGATGGATGATAATTTCACATCTAGAGATGTTTTAATAAATTTCATCTCTGAGCTGGTCATCCGAACTCAATGCTATAACATTTCTGTTCATGTGGTCCACTGCTATGACATTTGTGTCTGAGAGCTCTACAGTAAAATCTTACCCACTAATAGCAGCTACTGATTTTAATCTGTGCTTTTATTGGAAGATGTGCATAAATCTGATTTACTTGCTGAGCTAAAGTCTACCCTCAGGGGACACCACCTTCTAAACTCTGTGTTGAAAATGCAAGCAGGTTGCCAGCTGAGGCCTATGAACATTCTACTTCTGTGTTCAGTTGTGAAAGTTAAAAGTTGAAGCCATTCATTACCATTGAAGTATACAGTGAAATAAGAGAAGAACTGAAAGTTGTAAAATATGTGAATGGAGGTTTTGTTTTGTTTTGTTTTTAATTAAAACACAAATATAATTGGTAGTTGAGCAACAACAGAACATGGTGCTTTCTTTATATTGAAAATAATGCTTTTACCACTAACCCCGGACTATTGTCCCATTTGTCGTGTCCCCACAGTTGCTTTCCAACCAGTACTGGTGAAGGATTTTCCTTTGAGGCTTACCTATCCCTTGTGGTCACGAGTTTCTAGGTATTTAACTTCTTTCTCATATTTTTCTTCTGAAGACTGTGAACTTAAACTGAAATTTTTGTGCCAGGCTGTTTTGAAATTCACAAGCCTTTAACTTGAGCATTAAAAAGAATTCTAATGTTCATTGTATTGATTTTAATATTTAGAAACAGTTTTTTATTGCTTTTTCATGGGGTTTCATTGGGTTTTCATAGGGATTCTGAAGGTCTTCAATTGCTATCAGGTCAAGTTGACTATCTAAATATTGCCTGAAATGCATAATGGTAATAAGGCACATTTGAAAATATGTCTGTAACATTTTCAGTATAGAAGACATTGTCAAGAAAATCCTTTCCTGCACTTCACCTGGAATTTCAATTTTTTTTTT
>VXAB01003954.1:352720-395088 GCA_013399175.1 Odontophorus gujanensis
TATATTTTAGTACCTATTTTTTTTAGAAATGTAAGAGTAAATGTGCAATTAAATACAGGGTTTATAAGAACAAGCTAATCAGAATGATTAATGTTGCATCAGCTGAACAGGGATGGAGAACTTAGAAACAGCATTAGCTTCTTTCTGTTAGAAGGATTCTGATTATTACTTACTTTCAGAGTTAAAATAAATAAATAAATAAAGGATCCAGAGAACATCCCTTTGGTCCTTTTGTTCATATGTGAGATATGCTAAAAGTAAGTATGCCTAAATGGAAATTAAAATTTTATTTTGATAGAAGTCCTGTGTAGCTACTTTCCATTCAGATTCCCTATCAATATGGGAAGTTCCCATTCAGAGTATGAATGACACTTTTGCTTTGAAGTGCTGATTAAACTTCAAGAAGTAATAATGTAGCTGTGACCCATTAAAGGCTAAATTTTCTGTATGAATAGTAGCATTCACAGTTATAGCAACTGTGATGAAAAGTATGAAGCTCATGAATCTTTGGGGTTCAGGACACATACCAAGTACTGGTTTTGATCAAGACTAAATTTCAGCAAAAGCTGAAACACTGAGTTGCAAGCAACTTGCTGGATAAGAGGTTTATGCCTTCTGCTGCTTGAATTCACAGTAGTGATTAGTGGAAATTAGGTGGAAGATTACATAGTTGTTGCTTAGATGGTATGCATGCCTTTAAAGAAAAAAAGAAATTAAGGAAAGAATAAAAGAAAAAAAGAAAATAGAAAGTATTTCTGCATTGAACTAAACATAGAAACCCAGACTTCTAATCAGGTTATGCAAGAGAAAGTAAGAACTGCTTTTTGTTTTTATCAAGTCATTAAAAGCAACAGCTATCAAAGTCCTAAGAGGCCCAGCTCAACTTTTAAAGTTCTCAGTTTCTTCTACAGAGTGCTTGACGTGCTCTACTCCTAACCTGATCAAAGTTTCAGATGCTAAGTGTTTTTTTGCATCAGTGATGCAGTCTGATGAAATGCTGATGTCTTCAGGTAAGGCAGTCACCCTATTATTTCTCCAAACATAGTCCAGAATAAACAGTTTTTTGTTTTTTTTTTTACCACTTCCTAGAATGTAGCAAGAAACTTTGATCCAACCTGACAGTACCAGCTCTCTGGGCTGTCTGGCCCCATTGGTCTTAGGTAGGTTGGCAAGGAAAAATGTATACAAATGAACCCAAGCAAACTCATTACCTAGAAGGAAGAATGTCCCACCAGGGACATCAGATTTTCCCAGGATGGTTTGTCACCTGAACTATTCCTGAACTCAATTCCCTGAACATGTTGAGGAGATCTGAAATGTCGACCATAGGACTTAGGGAAGAAAGAGAATACACTAGGTATATGGCAACACAAAAGGTGCAAGGCAATTTGAACTATATAGTCAGTAATGCTTTCTTAAGTTGATTATTTAATGTGGATTTTTATTCTTCATGTGCATGTTTTCCCTTTTTTTTTTTCATAACAAGATTATGAGTGTAACCATTATCAACAGTAAAAAACTGGTATTTTCTGGAGGCTTATTCTGAAGATTCACCTCATCCAGAAGATTGGGTAAGTTCTCCATGAACTCCATTTGTTCGTATCTGGAAAAGGAATCAACTAATTGGTTGACTCCACATGGAAATATAATGGGTATGAATGTAGCAGAATTTGGCAAGTGGACCAAAGCTTTCCCTGCCTGTGCTGATTGGTCTGGATACAAGCAGCATCCCTAGGTGTTCCAGAGAGGGTGCAATGAAAATTTGGATCCATATTCAGAAAACTATGGTGATGGGCTCATAATCTTCTGTCTCAAAATCAAGCCATGTTTTTTTTAGGAAACAAAAGGCGAAATCTATGTTTCTTTAAAACGTTTCAAATATGAAAGAAACCAGACAACCTCATGTTAAATTTCTTCACCGGTTAATACTGCTTGTATTACCTTGTTTTCTAATTTGCATTTGTTGAGCTTTGACTTCGAGCCAAAGCATACAGCTGTATCTTAGCCTGCTATGTGAAAAAGCCCTCTGGTGTATGATATCCTCTTTCCATGTCTGTACTTACAGATCCCTTAAGCTTAGCTTTGATGCACTAAATAGGTTGAACTTCTTAAATCTTTCTGTGAGGCAGATTTTCCAGACTTCAGTTCATTCTTGCAGTTTATTACTCAACTCTCTCTCAAATTTTGCAACATCATTTTAAATATTTGGAGGATAGATTTGATTATATTATTTCAGTAAACATCTGAATGATAGTAAAATTTTGCTTTTTTTCTACGTATCCACCTGTTGTCACCTCTGAAGATCATGTTAGCTCTTACAGCTAGATGACCTTCCAAGAAGTCAGTTTAAAATAGGTATTTAGAATGACTAGTACTTTTTTTTTTTGACCCCCAGAAACTCTCCTAGAACAATACTGTATTGATGATCTCTGACCTTTCTTTTAGGAATGTTGTGTGAAAGTCAGACAAAATTTGAATGTGTGGTGCTTAAGTTGTGCAATAAGATGGGAGTTCGCTGCCTTACTGAACCAGATGATATAGATAATACCTTTAATCTGAAAAAAATTAGCAGTGGTTCATACTGTCCAAAGATGAGTGGCACAGAAGCTAAATATGACTGGCAGAGGAGAGATTGCTGTTCAGGCTACTGTTTGTATGTAACCATTATGCTGTGGCTGATCACTGCTATAAAAAGCCTCACAGCCTATTTCAAGATTTACCACCACATCTTTCAGATAGGAATGAGGACCTCGCTCATCTCCATGTGCCTTACAGTGTTTGTAAAGACACATTTCATCACAGGTTTTAATTTGAAATAAATTTCTTACATACTCAGACTTACTTGGAATGGTTGCAAGTTCAGTTTACATAAACTTCCACAAACCCAGGCAACTTAGTGGTTTGCCTTATACTAGCCTGTATTTCTGTGGGTGGGAGAATACATATCCTCAGCCTCCTAGCAAATTGCTTCCAGTTTCATAGAACTGAAATAATTGAGCATATCTATTTACTTGCTTTAGTTTTCTGTGAACTTAGCAAGAATATATCTTCTTGTATACATTTGCAGTTAGAATTTTTGCCATGAAATAACTCAGTAATAAGTACTTGGAATTAACAAATCTGAAGTATACTAAGTGTTAATAATGAAATGAAGTATGATATAATTGCCTCGTGGCTTTTAAAACATGTATATAAATTTGTGTTACAAAGCATAAGAATTTTAATGTTTTTGGCATTTTTTTTAATTGACTTCATAAAGAATAGCATAATGAAAGAGCTCTTTTCTTAAAATGATGCTTCAGTTATACTGTGGATTCCAGCAAGATTGCTCAGGATGATTTAATTTTAGCTGCAAACTTTCACTAAAGTTAACGGATGAATTAAGGATGCCTGAGTCAACAACAATTCTTTTAGGGTCAGATGGGTCTAGAGGGCATGGTTATGAGGCAGAAAACCAAATAGCTCCAGATCAAATAACTTAAAAGCTCCACTGGATAAGACCCAGGCATAATAGGTAAGGTTCAAGGAACTTATGTACTAATAGAGATTATGATGGAAGAGTGCAAATATTTTCTTTGAACTTTTTTTTTTTAAGAGAAGAAGAGAATTGGAGTCTGAGCATTTAACTGTAAAAAAAAAACATATTCAGGTTGAAGTATGATCAAATCCTGAGAAGTCTAGCTCTCTGAAAAGTAGCATTGTTTCTTTAATATGAAGAGGTCTTTCTCAGTTTAAAAATTGTGATGTAATATGCTGTAAGTAATTACACTGTGTTCTAAAACTGATAAAATATCAACTTGCTTTATTTTTCTGTGTATTTATATAAATAGCCCCTGGAAGATATTCTCTATGTGACTTCTATTCTAAATGTACATCATACAAATTAGGTTTAAATGTTGACCTGGCAATGTTAAGATTTGCTACAGTTTTGTCACGTTACTCCTTTAAAATTAAGTATTCCAAATGACAGATGGTTCGGTCAGAACGCTATAACTTCTTTTCAAATATGCTTTTTTTTTATTAAATATGTGGATCATTTTTCCATTATAAAAACTTTTTAGATCTTAAGGCGAAGATCTTAAATAATTAAGATTTGCCAAGATTTCATCAAATGTTCAGAAAATTTGCAAAATCTATCTGAACAAGAGTAGTGCACAGAGCCAAATAATTAATACAAAGAATCCAAGAATTACCTGCCCCTTATGTTTCTTCCTAGTCCATTTTCACTGGGCAGAGATTTCAGTACTGGCTTCTCTTAAGCAAGATTATTATTTGGATTTCCTAGATAATATTTATTTATTTGTGAGATGGAACATCTCAGGAAGGAGATGTATTTTGGAATAATTCCTATTCCTTTATTTAGGAAATTCATGAGGGTTATGAGAAGATCAGGTGTTCTTATCTAAATGCAACGTCAGAACCCTGGAACTAGATTTTACCTTTATGAGGGACTGTGCTAGTTACTGGTTTTATTCCACAAAATTCAGAAGAAATCATGGGGTTAGTTGTTTGGATTTTCAAACTTTGAAACAATGTAAGCTAATATGATTTCAGATTATGTTAAAGATTATGCCTTGTGAAATTGTGATGAAGTGGTTAAAAAAAAAATCAGTCAAATTCATTTCTTTTTTTTTTTTTTTGTACTAAACTGTAGCATCTCTTTTTATCATCTCTTCCTGTTTGATGTAGACATACTAATCTAGACTTGAGGTGTCTGAGTTGTGAGATAGAGAAAATATTTTATTTCATCTCCTATTTAAATTTCCTTCTCTATTTATCTCCAATTTTTTTACTCTTAAGTCCTCAGATTTGTTAACAGCAGTCAAAGTTATTGGCTTCCTACTTAAGTGGCTAAATCTAGCAGGTTCTGATGGAGAACCAGAACCCTAGGTTATTTTGTTCTGTTTTGCTTCTGCATAAGTGGTTTTGCTGTTAAATATAGGTTATCATGTGATATGTTGTTCTCTCCTGTTAATAATTTCCTCCTGTGCATTTGTCAATCATTACCAAGACAGAAAATCTGCTCCAAAAATAATGCCTCCTATTATACTATGTTGGCTCACAACCTCGGAGGTGATTGTTGGTGGTATGGTGGTAGAACTTGAATCTTCCCACCAATATTCTGTTACATTTTGTTGCTCTGTGACAGATGGCAGCAGAGGGGCAGTCTGACAGAATGGTATCTGACAAGGAAGTAAATATGATGCAAAAGTGTGTTGTTGAATTCTTCCATGAGAAAAAAAAAGTACCCACTGACATTCATTAATGCTTGCTGAATGCTTCTGGAGACAAAAGATGGATGTGAGAGCAGTAAAGTAGTGGGTAGTGTGTTTCAGCAGTGGTGACAATGGGTCACCAAATAATCTTTGGTGATTGCACCAAGAACTCCAGGCATTTTTTAATGAATTTATTGATGTTCTTTTCCCTAGATAAAATACTCTGTCACAGCTCAGCAGTCACAGAGACATTGCTTTGCTTGCCTGCTTGATATTTTTTTTTCCCCATTTATAAGTAGATTTAGCTCTCTGAAAAGGTTCATTTAGAAGGAAGATTGACTCTAACCTATAGAATGAGCTAAATAGATTGGAGATGCAAAGTGCCTGTGAGAAGCTTAAATAAATTAACTGTGCATCTATCATTTATTTTTCATTATTCCAAGGTAAGACAACATTCTGGATGTGTTTTAAAAAGCAAATCATGGAATCCCAATTGTCCAAACATCCATTAGGGTCACTTTTTCTGGTGAACTTATAGCATCCACTGCTTGTGGATTTGCTATTACTCATAATTAATGATAACCCAAAATATTTGTGTGAATAGGTCTCCTAAATGACATCTTAAGAATAAAAGGATGCTCTCCAAGAATAGTCATCCTTTGGGGCTTATTTTGAGTATCTGTCTTTGCAGAGAAGATTCTTTATGGAACATGAGTTTGAGAGGATATCTTCCAATGGGTAGGTTTTCACCTGATATGCCTTCTAATTTCTAATTTTGAATTCTCATCTACCATCGCCCTCTGATCATTCTTTTACTCCAGAGAAGGAGATAACATATCTCTGTGTGTAAAGATACTGGTACATATATGAGCTTTATGTTTTCTGATAAATAGAATTTAAATTGCTTGCCGAGTGGAATGTTTTGCTCTTTCCTCATGAGAGCAGGTTTTCTCTCTTTGTCAGATATATTATAAGTAATGTATAATCATATCCTAGCAGAAAAGCTAATTTTGCTTTATATGAACCATCACTTAAAACATCATGTCCAGTGCCAACTAATTTCCAAAGCTCAGCTAGTTACAAAACAGTAATAAATAACATCCTGCTCAATACAACATAGGAAAAATCTACCCAAACAATATATAACTCATTTCAGTGATGCTTTCCAGAAAAGGCAAATCAACATGCTGTATCCAAATTTTATTGTTTTATAGCTACTTCTAGGGAGGAAATACAGAAGGTAAACATGTATTAGAGGGATCTCAGAGCACAAATTCAGTTTCCTTACAGCAAGATGCTTGTAATCTCTAGTAAAAGGATGCTCATATATTGGACATTTGCAACACTTTGTCTCACTCCTAACTTCACTTCTCTTTCCCCCATAATGAATCTTGCATAGTATGCACCTAATATTTGAGTAAAATTGACTTAATATTTTTAGTGCTACCTGTAAACATATTCACGTATCTATAAATACGTAGTTATATATAGATATGTACAAATGGAAAAAAATAAAATCAGAAGTTCCCTGGGATTTTTTTAGTAGTTTTCTGTTGCTACACTGAGAAATTAAGGACAGTCTCCTTTCATGTATTGTATCAGGTTGAGTAGGCCATCAAATTTCAATAACTCTAAGTGATTGATAATAACTCTAAGTGAAGAAAAAGTGTGTATAATAATTTTTCTGAACAAAATGAGAAAATGGAATTTCCTATACTGGATCATATCATTCTTAGTTAGAATCCTGTAGCTTGTTCTGACAGATGCAATAGCATAGACTGACAAGACGTGAACAGCATAGCAACATGCACCAGTGTATTGATATACAGCCATGTATGTATGAAACACAGCAAAAGGAGGTTTTTCTTTCCTTGACACATAAAGGTGTCAATCAAATTGCTTTATTTTCTTTCAAATTTATTTACTGGAAGATTAGCTGCCAGATTAGATTAGATTTCTCCAAGCTATCCACTGTTTTCAGTATTTCCTGGACACTTAAATCTATGCATTATTTTAATTTATAAATAAAATTATTAATTGGTTTGTCTTCACTAGTCAGCATGAAACTTTTCTTTTTTCCCTATCGTTCAGAAAAAAAATCCAGTGCAAAAAGCTCTATCTTGTAATCAAGTGATTTATGAGAAAGATACACTTTGGCTGTTTGCCTGAGGATTAGAACATTGGAACTGTGATAAATGATTAACATGTCTTTGGGCATGAGGTGGGTGTATATATTCAAACATGCATTTTGAGTTCTGTGATCAGATCCTGAAATATTTGAGGAAGATGATGGAGTTTAGGTTTCTTAAATTATTTAAATTAAGTCTAATGCAGTTTTAAGCTGTATGTAAGGAATTATCCTGGAAAGCAAATATGAAGTCACTGCCAGTAGTATCTTTGAAATAGTCTTAATTCAGTAATCAGACTCAATTGAGTAATGAGACGTGCAAACCATGACAGAGAATCAATCAGTAATGCCCATGGATATACCAGAAAAATGAATCACCAGCTTAGTCTATATTATTCTGTCCTGGTTACTCGCACACACACACACACACACACACACACACACACACACACACACACACACACAAAATTTAGTCTCAGACACGATAAAAAGTGTCACTGAATGCACTCTCATGAGCTTCAGTTATTGAAAGAAATGTCTTTTATGCATAACTCTATTCTTTTATCACATGCAACTTTAGATCAATCAAGTATTTTCCAAATTTTAGGACTGAGTGCTGGGAGCACGAGGTTTAAATAGAGGTAAATCCTCTACTTTTCTTATGAGAAAAAAACTTCAAATGAGTAATTAAATTAATTAATTTAATTTAAATTTAATTTGTGTTTTACTTTTCTCTCATGGTTTTCCACATACTCTCACTATGAAATGACTGTTGAAAATATGTTTAGTAAAGCAAAATAATTATTATGTTATTTTTTTTTTAAAGGAAGTAACCCTACATCTAAGAATAGAGTAAATAAGTTTTCATGTCTCAGTTATCCCATGGAAACAAATCCACGTGTCTGTGTGAAAACCCAGTGTATGTTTTTGCAGAAATAATTTGGTTTGCACATGAAAGCAATTCCTTTAAAACGCATTCTTCTATATGGATTTTAGTGTGGTAGAAAAAAGGCACACTGCTGTCCAAATTTGAGCCGCTGTGATATAATGTGAAATGATTTCATTACATTTGTTTCTTTTGTTCTATTTTTTTTCTGATTGTTTCTTTACCCTCCCCCCCCATTCTTAAATCCTAGTTACAAAACAGATAAGCAGATCAGAACTAAACTTAAAAGAGCTAACATATGATACACCATTAGACATCTTCGAACAATGCCAAGGATTTAAAATTCCTAATAAATAAATGAAAAACAGAGGTTTCCCAGATGCTATAAACTAAAGTAGAAGCAGTTAAGCATATATAGGAATCTATGAAAAAAATCTCATAGAATGAAATGTTTCAATGCATTGAGTTTGTTCTCTTTCCCTATGGCTGTTTTTCCTCACAAGTAAAATAACAGATATTTGAACACTGACAAATGTTATCCTGTATTTTTAGTCTGTTACCTGGAGTGAATGCGATCACTAACTTTCCCAAGATGGCCTAGAAAAACTGCTTGGAGAGTGAATCTATGATGAACAGCCACCCCAGCTTTTTAAGTACACCATAAGGTACCAACACAAATCAGCAAAGAATTGCTAATGTTCCTACAGAAAATAAGTCTATCTCATAATTTCAGTCTGTTTGTCCAGTCACACAGAATCACAGAATTGCATGGGTTGGAAAGGAACCTCAAAAGATCAAGTTCAAACCCCCTGCTAAAGCAGGTACCCTACAGTACGTTGCACAGGTGGACATCCTGATGGGTCTTGAATAACTTCATAGAAGGAAACTCCACAGCTTCATTGGACAAGCTGTTTCAGTGCTCTTCAACCTTATCACAAAGAAGTTCTTCCACGTGTAAGTACAGAACTTCCTTTAAGGTTAAGGTTTTAGGACATTGCTCCTTGTCCTATTACTACACACCACTGAGAAGTGACTAGACTCACCCATTTGCCTCCCACTCCTTTTTAGATATTTATAAATATTAACAGTTGTCTAACAAGTTCACAGTCCAAAATTTTGGCAGACTTCAGCTGGATCTCTCTCTTTTTTAAAATTTTTTATTATTTTTATTTGTGTTTCTGGAATTCTTTCAGGATTAATTACTAGTGATTCTCTACAAGAGAAATAATAAAAAAAAAAGTTATAATTTAGTAACACACATGAAGAAAAATAATTCTGATATTGTTTGCAAATTAAATGCACCAATCCAGCAATAATAATTTCAATTCAGTTCCCTGAGATTGCTTCTTTGTGTTTTGTTTTTGTAACCTGAAGGAGTGATAGAGGCAGAAGGGTGCACAGAAACAAATTTATCCATTATTCCACTCAAAAAAATAGTGCTAAAAATTAAATATGTGGCACATCTATCCTTGAGTCCTTAATCATTCAGAAAGATCAGGCTTTAATGTGAATTAAAGCTACAGTGCAGTCTCTGAAACCAGAACATTATATTTTACAACATGAATCACGCAAACAAGAGGCACTTTACCTTTGTCACTAATATGCATGAGAAATATTAAAACGACCAATTGTATTTATAGGTCACACGTTGAAAGATTTAGTACTTATTAGTGTCTTCCAAACAAGCTGCATGCTTCAGGTATGGCTTAGGTGTAAAATAGTTGTGAAGTTTTCCTTCTAGAAAGTACAGAGAGGAAAAGAAGTTTACTGAACGTGAAAAGATCTGCATTTCAATTGCAGCTATTTCTAGCTAAGCCATAGAAATTGGAAAATCTTGGGCTTGCCTAAACGGGGGCTTGAAGTAGAGATGCTTGCTATTGGTCCTTATGTTCAAAGGTGTGGTATTCACTTGGGAGGGCGAATCAAGTCCTAACCTTCTTGTCTTTTCTCAGAATAAGAAAGTCTTTGGTCCCCTGACTTGTGGCAAATACACTCAGCTTCTAGTGTGCATAGATAAACATCTGATTTAGTGCAGTAATTCCAGTATCACAATAGTTAGTATCTAGTTAAAAAGTAACCCAGTGCAATTACTGGTAGGAGGCAGTCCATGAACTGGAATTTTAGAATCTTGTTTGAAGTGAATAGCATGTGTTAAAAACCATATTGATTATTTTAATCCCATCTCCCATAGCAGTATTGTAAAGCGGTATGACTTCTTTTTGTCTATAGTTTGCCAGGCAGGAGGGGAACAAGGTTATTGATCTGCTATTAACTAAATATACTGCAGAATACTTTGTACTAGCCATTTGAATAGGAAATAGAAGAATGCTTTAAAATAACATTTTCTACCATGCTTCATGATATCACCATAGTAACTAAGAGTTCAGTCTGAATGCTGTGCTTTTGTGCTTATACTTTCACATAGAAGAGAGACATTAGCTACTGGTCTTCCATTACAAAACCAGATCATTAATTTTTCACTTTGTAAAGTCACATTAAATAAACATAGCATATTTTCAAAATGATATTCATCAAACGTTCAGAGTAGCAATTTTGAATTAAAGAAAATCATGATACAATACACCATAACAATGATCCATTTATATCCACATTTGCTAATACCGTAATATTACACAGCCTTTAAAAGCCCAGCAAACAAGAAAAAAAGAGGCTAGATAGCTTAAAGGCCTTGATGAGGGT
This sequence comes from Odontophorus gujanensis, assembly GCA_013399175.1. Lineage (NCBI taxonomy): Eukaryota > Metazoa > Chordata > Aves > Galliformes > Odontophoridae > Odontophorus > Odontophorus gujanensis. The sequence continues at coordinate 363,651 of VXAB01003954.1, forward strand.
GCTCTTACTTACGTCCTTTCAAATGCAGCTCTAACTCATGGTAAAAGATTATAATTTGATTGCACTGGTAAGATACACTTTCGATCTTCAGAAAACTGTAGATATTTAGGTACCACAATATTTATATATGTACAGAATCTGAGAATCGTAGTGGTTGAAAGGGACCTCTGAGATCATCTAGTCCAATCCCTCTGCCAAAGCAGGCTCCCTAGACCAGGTTGCACAGGTAGACATCCAACTGGACTCTGTGCCACCAGTCACCACCCTCTGAGCTCTGCCAGTCAACCAGTTCTCAACCCAGCTCACCATCCACTCATCTGTTCTGTACTTCCTCAGCTTTGTGGGAGACAGTGTCAAATGTCTTGCTGAAATCAAGGTAGACTACATCCACTGCTCTCTCCCATCCAGTAGTGACATCATAGGAGGCTCATCAGGTTGGCTGCACATGACCTTCCCCTGGTGAAACCATGCTGACTATTCCTGATAACCCTCCTGATAATTCATTTTGAGGTGGCATTGAATTGATTGCTTTAATAATTGTGACAGGCTGTTCCTAGCCATAGTGATAACAAAATGTGCAACTGAGAGGCCACAGAGAAGTCACTGGTGGTCCATTCTGAAGATGTATGCATGTTGTGGTTTCAGTGTTACATCTCTGCCAATAAAGAATTCAGTTTCTTGTCATCTAATCTCAATGTTAGAATCGCCATAAAATGTGTAAAATGCAAACTATTTACAACTATGTTTCCCAAAGTCATAGTGACATAAGTAATTAACATTGGTGATAAAACTGATGGCAAATGGATGTATGGTAGACGTATATACATCACTTTAGGAGTCTGTCTTTAGTAGTACAATGATCCACCATAAAATAGTAATGAAAAATGTATATCATTGCAAAAAAAGATGATACTATTCATTCATTGTTGGTCAGGGTTTTCTGGATATTAGAAAACTTAGTCAACTATAAGTGCTTGTTTCAAACCAGATTTCACACTGGAAATAAGGAAAGATATTTGCCTTCCAGCTACTTACTAATTCCATTAGATGTGATGGATTTCTTGTATTATAGAGATTCCTAGAAGATGAAAAATACTGATTCTTTCCTTTCTGTAATGTAGCAATAGTTCATGTCTTTGAACTAGTTTTATTGTCAAAGTGAATAATATTTTAATATGTTTAGAGATGGCCTCATTCTTCTTGAAGGAAAAATTAAATGACTTTTGACATTAGGGTGTTTTGTTATCTGTTATTTGAGTAGCATAGTATCAAATAATTTTGATGGTTTGTTTCAGGTGTGATTTCTGGAAATAAAATGTGAGAGAAATACAAGTCCTTATTGTACTGTCCTTTGGTCCCTTCTTTGTAAATAACAATTGTGTGTTAAAGCATAAGCATTTGGGCTCTCTATAGAGTGAGTGTTAAGCTAAATCAAAGATTCATATGAGGATATTCTTTAGAATTGTTTTTGAGCAAATCCTTTAACACCAAAATGTTTACTACTTTGACATTCAAAAATGTCTTTGACTTCTAAGACCCACTGGAAGACAATTATATTTAAAGGAAATTCCTGAGTCAGAGTAAGTCTCTGCACGCTTCAAAGGTAAGTTACATATAGTTTGATTTATTTTCTATGAAAGTCACTGGTAAGTTTGTGGAAACTTTTAATTAAACTAATTCAGCTTAATATTTACTAATTTATTTCATCCACATATATAGATGCTACATTTTTTCAGCCATTGTTCCTCTTGTGGTCTTAATGTTTTTTGTTGTTACTGGCTGCAGCCAGTCTAGTGCTCTCAGGAAAGTTATCACAGTCTTTGCATTCTGGTTTTTCTTTTTTTTTTTTTATCATGAAGTTTAAGATTTAAAAAAAATCGAAGACATTCTCAGTCTCCGAATGTTTCATTAGTTACAGGATTAAATGCCAATGAGTACTTTACATTTCTTATTTTCTTTTTTCTGTACCTTGTGTGCTGATGAGACTACTAATTGTTTTATTGATTTTTTTAATAGACTTAAAGATGTAACTTCTTTCACTGAAAAATCTAAAATAAAAGTACATGTGAATTTTAGAAATTTGTTTACAAAGCTGACATTTTAGACTCCATAGGAAAATGATCACAGACTCTATCTGCTTCTATTTTTGAAACGTACAGACAAAGTCAGACAGAGTTCTGCTGAAGTAGAAATTCTTGGAGGTAAATTTTTGCTTTTTCTTTGTGAGAGAAAGGTATCAGGTGGTATTAAAAAGGATAATCAAGAACGTAATTTTCATCAACATGAATGTCATTTTCATGAAGATTTTAGTGGAGGTACTGTGGTGTCAGTTGTCAAGAGAGGTACTGCTGAATCTTTTTCTTTTTTTTTTTTGGTTTGTTTTGTGAAAATGTCACTGTATTCCCAGGCTTCAGACTCAATGGTACTCTTAATGTAAAAGAGAGAGGCTATTTAAACAAACAAGACGTGTGCTGTAAAAATTTTCTATGAAGAACTACATACATTGACTTCTTGCCAGCAACTTAGTTGTTCAGCTGTCTGGGTTTGCTGGTTGAGGAAGCAATAGATTGTGAGTGGCATAGGCTTAGCTACTGTCTATTTTCAATCTCACTCAGAAATACAAAAAAAAAATTATTGGAAAAAGACTGAAGAATCCATTGTCTTTCTGGTTTTCCTTAATTGTACTAGTTTATGTTAATATATGTATCACTTAAAGCGTTGGCAGCTAAACTGATGCAAAAGCAAGAAACTGACTACAGAGCAGAGAGACCCTCAGTAAATTATCTTGCTGTCAAAAATAAATCGAGAACATAATTGCATAGAATAATATGAATGATAGAGACTTAGAGCCCTAAAGGGTCTTTATTGCAATGGCATACAGTGTCATCATGACACTTGATTAACAGTTTAGTCTGTAAGCAGAGTCAGTCATGCTGACTCCTGATGCATGAAAGTGCCTAACTCATCCATGCAAGACACACATTCAGCTGAAAAGCAGTGTAACCATTCACTAGGAAATGGTGGTGGCAGGGGTGTGTCTGCCTCTCTCTGAGGCATTTTATACAGTGCATCCTAGAGACTCCTTCCCTACATTATAATTTCCAGCAGTGAGCCTTAAACAAACAAAACCCCAAAAGAGCATGTACCATTTGATGTATGTCAAGAAGACAAGGCAGGCAGGCAAGGGCTCTCTCTTCCTTCTCTCTATTCTTTTTTTCAGTCTGAAAAGTTTAGATACCATGTTATGTGAAGCACCAAAAACAATCCTGAATGTCTTGTGGAATAATTTATATGTTTTTAATGGAAGTCACATCATTTTCAGAGGATGTTTTGTTTATTTGTTTGTTTCAGTATAGTTTGTTTTTCTTAAGTCAATTTTTGTATCTGTTCATCAATGTTTAGATAGATCATTGAAAACTTTGGTTGGAAGACGCATCATAAATATCATTTTTAGTAACATATTTTCACTCAGGGACCTGTCTGGTTCAGTGTAGGAAGGTAATAAATAACCTGAATTTGTGTAAGCAGCAGATCCAGCAGACAGATCAATGAAGGTAATTCTAAAATATATATTCAGTTCTGTAGCAAAGAAAAAGAGCTGAGCTGGAAAAAAACAAAAAGATGAAATAACTTCAGAGAAAATCTGTATTTTTATAAAGAGAAGGATCAAGAGACAAAAAACATAGCCCCAGATCTATATGGAGAAACTGCTTGTCTTCAGTTGTGACCTAGTTGCCAAATCTATGTACTGACTAGTGAAAATTTTCTATTCAGTTACCATGATGTTTATCTGATGTTATTATCTTGAATAAGCATTTTAAACGGCAAATAATTTGGAAAGAAAGTACTAATGAAGGAACTCCTACAGAGGGCTTTTCTGTGCATCTTTTTTTTTTTTTTTATCCATATACTTAGCAAAAGATGGTGTCAGAATTAAAAAGAAAAAAGAAAAAAAGAGAAACAGATACTGTATATCTGTGTAAGAAAAAAAAGAAACTACAAAAAATCAAACTTATTTGAATCATACTTTCTTGAAACTGCATGAAATAATATATTTTATTTCTGCAGGTCTAAGTAGTTGGAATGACACACTGCCTTCACTGAAATGGTAGTGAGATCTGATGGTATGAAAGAAACAAACGTGTTTGTTTCCATGTAGCCAGGCTTAAGAGGACTTCTGTGACTCTTCCTGAGGGTGTCTGTGTGGCATTCAACTGGTGCCATATCAGCCTGAATCCATAGGCTGAAGCTTGACTACTACTTTGAAGCCTTTAGGCAAGTGGCATCAGGTGATATAATTCACCAGTGTGTGCCATCCACATTCTTGTGCAAAATAAACCCTTTTCTGCTATAGTAAAAGGTAACCATCCAATGATCCATGTTTTTTTAGTAAAGAGTGCAAAAATTACCATTATATTGTGCCCATAATTTAAGAGCAATTCAAGTTTTGCTTCTGTAATGCCCTAAACTGTCATCAATATGCCACATTCTGTGTAATATTAAAATTGTCCTCTAATGGCAAGAGAAAAGGCTTTAAAATGTAAAGATTGTAGTTTACACACAAGATGCACCTTCTTGAAATTGAAAAAATATTTCTACATGGCAATTGCTGGAAGGAAAGATATGTCTGATCATAATGGAGATAGAACAGCCTCTCAGATAATGAATGCAAATGGAAGAAAAGAAAATAAAAGGAGATGAATTTAAATTGTTGACAATAAAATAATTAATTAGCAGAAAGTTAGCTTTTAAAAAAGTATTTGACCATCTGTATCTAATTAAAGTTAATGATATATTTATATTTTTGGGGGATGTTTTAACAGGTTTGCTTTTATAAAAGCACTCTATGAAAGGGAACTATGACTAGAGCTTTAGAAGTAGTAAAGCTGTTGGTAATTTGGTACTGAGAGTCATCATATTTGTATTTTTCTAGTACCTCTGAGCTGCAATCAAAGAAGCAGGTCCCACTTCTTGAGATAAGAAAAACAATCATCACAATTTAATGTACAATTTCTTTTGAATATTCTTGTTTTTACCCATTCTTACCTACAAAAATCACAAACCATACTGTTGACTTTAGTGTGTCCTGGTGTGAAAGATCAGGATTTTGTTTCAGGTTGTTGTGGGTGTGGGTGTTGTCTTTGGATCTGTTAAAGTTTTGTTGTGGTTTTGTGATTTTTGTCAGTATTCCACTTCAGGACAACATGTAAAACAATGGGAGTTAAAGAGTTAAGGATCTTGTTCCATGTACTGCCTTTTTTTGGTCATTTTGTACCCTCAGATGGGCGGGGAGGAGTGGCATTCCTGGAGGACCTGGTAGGCAGAGGTGGAAAGGTGGAGCTCCTGTCCAGACACCAGCCGTGCTCTCTCTCTCTCTCCATTTACCATGGAGAAAAGCACGTGCTTCTCCTACAGTCTACTAGTAGTGTAAGACCTCATATTTTTTGAACTCTCTTGTCTTGTCACTCTCGTTTTGTTTGATTTTGTTGCGTTTAGTAAATTACTTTTCCTCCTCAGATCATCGCCATTGGTTTTTTTTGACCCATCTGCTATCTCCATATCCTTCCCCCTCTCCCTCTTCTGTAGTGCACTGCCTCACTAGGGGCTGGCCACGCTGCATAAGGTGGGGCAGGCTTTTTTTTGTTTGTTTTTACTTTTTGTGTGTGTGTGTGTGCGTTCCCTGTCATGGATTCAGACCTAGAGATGACTCCGTGAAAACTTCACACTTGGGTTCAGAGTTTCAACAGGTTATCCTGGCTCACTGGCTACTCCCTGCACAGTGATACCATTCCTTTTGATCCCTTCTTCCACCCCTTTTTATCAACCTGTCTATTATTTGCATGTAACTCTTCCATGGTGTTTCCAACTTTCTAAGAAATGGGGAAATGAACCAAGGAACTGTGAAGGACAGAAACTGTTTTTCTTTGTCTCAAACCTTGCTATGTAAGGCCTTTCTTGGTGATAAGACTTTAGCTGACAACTGCAAATTATCTAGGTCGGTGTTACCTGGCCGGCAACCCTTGGTCTACAGTGTTTACATTTGAAAGCACTTCTTTGGAGGTGTTTTGCTCAGGAGTGTTTACTGGCGGAAGATCTGGCCTCTGTCCGGTTAACTGGTACAGGAGTTTTGGGAATTATACCATTTTATCCTGTGAAGGTAAGATACAATTTGGCATTTCCCTACCCCTCTCTTACCTGCTGGCAAGGCCCGGAAAATGGAACAAAAAGAGTTCCTGTGGAGATCCAAAAAAGCCAGGAGCTGCCTCTCCAAAAAGAGCTGACTCCACCACCTTGGACAAGTTATACCTTTGTTAAGAATTTACGCACAAGCCACAAGCATACCCAAGGCACTGCGCACAAACACACGCACTTCGCACACAGAGAGAGGAGAAAGGAGGAAAGGAGAACTCCCGGAGAAGAATTCCCTGAGGTGAAAACCTCTGTGGAAGAAATCCCCCGGGGCCTGCTTGCTGTGAAGCTTCCCGTCTCTTACCACCCGCAGTGACCAGAGAGTTCCTGAGATCAACGGACCTACTACAGACCTCGCTGGACTCCACAGTGGTGATGCTTTCTCCCTCTCTTGCTTTCTACTCCATACTTTTTTTCATCTCTTTTCTATTGCCCACCTTTGCCTCCCCATATCCCTAAGTAACTAGGATTTGTAATAAGCTGGTTGGGCTAACATTTGACCCATTGTGTCTTAATCTCATACCGGGTATACACATAATCAAAGACTCACATCTCCCTTCTTTACATTCATGTTGGAGTGTGACAGGAACCCCTCTAATATCTGTCAGATGTGGTCACAAAAAGAAACGCATCATAAAGCCCTTTGCAACATGATATTATTCATGATTTTCAATGTCATGTTGTATGTTCATTGTGACACCCATCCAGGAGTTCCATCCAAAACATGGCTGTTGGAAAGTTTTGATAAGAGACACATATATTTCTGAGATGTCCCCTCTTACATTTTTTATTATAGGATATCCTACACACACTGTCCTGTGACAGTTCTATAGGCTATTACAATACTTGAACTTGCCAAACTAATATATTTATCTCTCAGCATTTCAGTTGCTTTTATGATGCTCAAATGGACAAATCTGGACATATTTAACCTTGGAGCAACATGCAGTGTTGCAACATTCACTCTATGTATTAGAAAACGTATTTGCTCCATCTATGGTCCTGGCAAAACACCAAATCATCTTTGAAAACATTACATGGCAAATCCACTTATTGTCAAATTGTAATAGGTATGCTTTTTGAGAATTAAACTTGCAGTGCAACAAATACTGATGATGGCATTACAAAACTAGTTAGTGCTTGATATGTTCTTACTTAAGGAATAGGTTGTCTATGGCAAACTAAATTCAAGGGGTTGCCTAAAATGATAAATATTATTCAAAACTAAGAATGCAGGATTGTTCAGTGGGTTTTCATTCTCCATCTTTTTTCATACCTTAATTCTGCTTTCCTTTTTCTTTATTACTGGTATTTTTTTCCCAAGTCCATTTTCTTCTTAGCTTCCTAAATGCAGATTTAATGATTCTTGGATAAATCTAAAGAAGAATGAATGTTCTTAACTCATTGCCTGTGCATTAGTCAATAAATATATTCCCAGATTATTTAGGGTCATTTCCTTAGATGTCAGCCGTGTGTGAAGAAGTAGATAATATTCAGCATCCAATGGAATTGTCATTTGTCTCTAGGTTTTCATATATATATATATAGTACAGAAAAACAATATATTTTTTTAGGCTGACTTAAATATAATTTATCCTTCTATTTCTGAAAGAGTTGAGATCTATAGATGCATATCTACCATCAGCTATATTGGTATATCTGAATTCATGTACAAATCTAGAATTCAGTCAACCGATTTGCATGTGGTAACTTCTTATGGCCCACAACCTTTTCATCATGACTGCAGATCTAACAGAATCTTGGATGGTATGGATGGTAGAGATGGAGTTATATATTAAATTTCAATCAATTCCTATAATACAAGACATCACAGTTTCTAGTATTTTGCCCATTCCAGTGTGCAGGGCTACTATTCTGCTTACAATATTTTCTTTCCCCTCATTTTCAGGAAAAAAAAAAAAAAAAACAAAGAAAAAAAAAAAGAAATTTCTGTAGACCAAACAACAACGTGTGCAATTGTTTATACCTGTAGATATTTATGGGTAATTGGTATTGCATACAATGACACTACATGTGTGGGTTTTTTTTTGTTTTTTTTTTACTGTCATCTTATTTATTTTCTTTGTGTCAGAGAAAAAAACACTTGTAGTTTGCAACCTGTCAACCTAATGAAACAATATAATTAATTGTTTACATATGAATTTTTTCACACTGAATTTCGCACAGTTTCTGTTCACATTCTTGTTGTATGCATTTTTTTCCAGAGCTGGAGTTGCATCCATGTTGATTTGATATTAACTGCATACTCTATTTATATTTTGTTTTAAGTAGAAGACTTTGTAATGAAATTTACAGTCACCACTGGGGTGCAGAATTCTCTAGAAATTAAGCTGAACATTTGATTTTAGTTTGATATTCATTCCACTGAATCAAGGAGATTTGTACAGACTTGTTTAAACTAGGCCTCATAGCTTACTCTAACAGGTAACTTTAGGAAGGTATAAATAGACCACAGAAATGCATCGTCCATCAAAGATAAGTGAAAATAATTAGAGCTGCTGTTTGCAACTCAATGTGTGTGTGTGCGTGGGGGGGGGGGGGTAGTTCTGTGAAGATAAGAACACCACTATGGTGGGTAGGGTTGCTGTTCTTAGCACAATGAAGGGTCCAGTGAAAGATGGGAGTTGCTGTTTGCAACTCAATGGGGGAGTCCCATTGTCATAGTTTTATGATTTTAGGCATTGGTATTCCACATCATAACATCTTGTAATGCATTGAGAACTAAAGAGTTAATACTCCAGCTCCATGGATCATTGATAGTTATGGGTACATCTGTCTCAGAGGAGAAAAACTACATCCACCAGAGGACTATGCATTGCTTTGTATTTTTACATTTTTTCCACTCAGAGGGAAAGATAAAAACTGTTTGCATGTCAAGACACTCTTGCCTTCCAGCTCAGCCAAGCAGGAGGTGCTCACTGGCCATCTCGCCTTCAGCACCTAGAGTAAGGCCTTCTGTTTATCAGACACTCTCTCTCGCTCATTTCATTTGATTTATTAGCTTCAATTCCAATTAAATTGTATTATATTGTGTTATTCAGCTTTCTGATATCTTATTTAGTAAATTAGCTTTCCTCCTCAGAACGTTGCTGCTGTTTTGTTTTTAGGCCCATCTCCCTTTTCCCTTTCTCCCTTACCCAGGGCATGGGTCCCCCGCACCAGTCATCATGGAACTGAGCCGAACCAGCCCTTAAACCATTGACACCCATGAAGACAAGGAGGCAGAGTTGTGACACAATACAACCCCGTAAAGATTTCACAAGGATATCACCAGGTGAGCCAAAGACCCTGCGCACATTCTAGGACCCAGTCTCAGAAGAGAGGCCATGCTTAGCATATGTAACAAATACCTTAGAAATGTAATGAATATGAATACACTATGCCTATAAATGTGTAGTCACTGCTTTCCTTGGTGTGCAAGTTTAGTGAGCAATCCTCATGCACCCAGTATTGTAATAAAGGGAATACCTGCTTGACATAACTCATTGGCATGTCAAGTTACTCTGTCAAATTTCTCAGCTTCACCATGATGGGAATTGATCTGGAGAATAGTAATTAAAAACATCACCATCTTCCTACTACTTTAAGATATGAATATGACCAATTAATATTTTTTTCCTCTGATCTCTTACTACATCAAAATTAAAAAGTGAATAGAACAGTGATCTTTTTAATACACAACAGATTAAAAAAAAAAGAGAACTAATTTAGTTTAAAAAAAGTAAAGCTGAAAAATGCTCCAAAACCACATAAGTAACACACATTTAAAAGTCATTTTAAATTTGACAAAAATTCAATCAAGTCTGGTAGAATGTTGATACAGTTCAATTCCACTTTGAATCTGAGTTATTATAATCTGTGCATATTAAAGCCTATGAACGGCAAGCCACTGTTTCAAAGAGGCCTATGAACGAGGTATTACAATAATCCAGACTTGGTGTTATGAAAAACATGAATCAAGAGCTCAGCACTCTGTGGAGACAGTAAGCTTTAATCTTTACCCACTACTAAACTCCTGAGATGGTATTAGGTGCCAATGACTCTTAAAGTCTTATCGTGTGTACTGAGCTGAAAACAGTAACTTTCCTGTTGACATTATTTAAACCATGTAAGATTCTACTTACTCTGCTTCAATTAAATGATCATGAACGCTTTCCTTCTATATTGATTAGGATTTCTCAAGCTGTCATTCATAGCTCACTCACGTTTCCAGCACTGAGATCAATACAATTAGTTATATTGCTTACCTTTCTTGAAATAAGATATTTTAAAATAGAATTGGCCATAGTGCTTCAAAAATTACTTATTTAAAACAGGATAAAAAGCCATTCAGAGAATTTTAATGCTCCTTGTGTTATGATTAAAGGTTTAGCACTTTAATTCCTTCCATGATGCAATCTCAAGATCACAGACTCGGGGTAATGTAGTTAAATCAATATTAAAGAGAATGTAACTACTGAACTTTAAAGGATCAGTATAGCTGAAACTGTGTCATCTGTCGCAGAGAGAATCTTAAACATCTTAATTTCACTGTTGGATTACCAATGTTATTGAACAGCTGAAGAAACAAACAAAAAGTCCTAGAACACTTTCTGTTATCTGAGACAATACAGTGTTTGTAAAAGACATGCACTTTAGTGATGTTGCCTGATTCCAGACACGGAAATTTAACATTCTCTGAGCATCAGGTAAAAGTTAATTCACTTTTAATTTAAGGGAGAATTTCATGGAAAATGTGAGAAAACCTGTAAATTAAGTTAAGAAAGGACAAAAGAAAACAACCATATGCACAGATGTTCTTAATGCTTGTGCAAGAATCTTCACATATTCTAGTCTTTTACTTTAGAAAATATTTATAATTAAGGACTTCCATATATTTCTAAAAATTGAAGATGTCCAGTTATCTTCAGGGAAGTGAAAATTAATTTTCCATGACATTTGATTGGTTTGTCAGAATGAGAGAAAAATGCACACAGACTGTAGGGTGAATACCCTGAATGAATAGTACCAAAACAGTATAATGAAGATGGACAGTATATTTTTGGATAGATTATCCAGATGGTATAAAGACACCCAATAAATTAGGAAGAATTCACCTGGAACTCCACACAGGAGGGATCTCTAACAAGAGAACTTTCCCCAATGGCAGTCAGCTCTTAAATGGGGTCTGGGAGAGGTATAGCCAGATTTCACTGCTTCTGGTCACACAGATGAACTACCTTCACCTGTGCTCCTGCAGCTGACTCAGTGCTCGCCTCAGATCAATCAGTGGTTCAGGCCGTGATTCAACAGCTCCCATACACAGATATTTATTTATTCAGTCTTATTATGTAAACAGTTTTACATTGGAAAACAGTGGGAAGTATTTTGTTTATTTATTTTTAATACTGGAAGCAGATGACTATTTTCACAGCATGTCAGAAAATTTTTTTGGTTTCATTTTAATTTTAAGCACTGAAAAGAATTTAAAGGGCACCACATTGTATATTTTGCAACAATTCTGAAAAAAAGAATGCTTTGATTAAAATGATACAAGTTTTTTCAATGAATAATATTATTCTGTCTTCTGATTGTATTGAAGCTCTTTGATCAGCTGTGAACTGTAAGAAATACACTCACTGATTTTATGCTGTTCACCCCAAAATGTGTATGTTCTAAGTTTGGAAACTTGTGTTAGATGAGACTACAAGGTGATACAAGACAGATCATTCATAAGTTGAGCTGAATTATATTTTTCTTTTATTTTTTTGTTCCTCAAAAATATGGTTTGAAAATAGCTGAACTGAAAAGACAACACTGTTAAAATGTTGAGAAATATTTCAACAGTTGCAGCAGAAGTCAAGGAAATTAAGGACTACATTTACAAAACTGCCAGAAAATGATAATTTATCCTCGTTTTCCTGTGTCTCACAAGTTAGTCTCTTCTCGTATGAATTAGAGGACCACGTTTCAAATCTATTTTCAGCAGTTTTTACCACTTGTATGCTTCCTATCAAGCAAATGTCCTACTAAGGTGTCCAGACTGTAGTCTTCTTCACTTCTGGGATTGGGTACAATTACTATTTAAGTTGCTTATACAAAATGAAATCAATCATTCAACCTATTTGTGAATGATTCTGCCTAGTACAAAGCACAGCTAGAAAGCCTATCCTCTGTCACTGCAGTTTGCCATCTCCCACAGTGTGATGATATGAATTTAAATGTTTTGTAGTTCTGAGACTTAGATGAGATTTAGATTAGAAGGATAGAGGAAAAAAAAAAGTAAAAAACAAACAAACAAAAACCCTCTATTTAATCTCCTTTTATTAACTTCGTTTTGAGATGTTTTTATGGTATTGTAGGTTTGTTGTTGTTGTTGTTGTTTTTTCCTGTGATTCCTTGTTTTTACCATGCTCAAAGATTATATGTTCATTTTCAGGACAAGGGATGTTAGACACACAAATGTTCCTGGTAGCTTTAATTAAGAAATTGCATTAACTGGTAGGAGGAAAGGACTCTTCTCTCTCAGTAGCTATTCTGGCATTTCACAATGACCTGAATCCTAGTCCTACACCTTTTTAAAAGTGCCAACGTGTAAAAGTTTGGTGAGCAAGGGAACATTGCAAATGTTCATGTATCAGGGAGGGGAAAATCTCAGCCAAGGCTTTCCTTTATGCTGCGAAGTAAAGTAAGGATACTATTCAGAGGTGTCGAGGTAGATGTTGTCATCATCCTTCTTTCAGTACTTACAGTTCAAAATTGAGCTTGTTTAAACTCTGGAAGTGAAACAAAACCTCTGTGCAGTTGCAGCTGTTTCTTTTTCTCTAAGGGAAAGATATCTTCATCTTTATCTTTATCTTCAGGATTATTCCTTGCATTGTTATGTTGTTACAGAAGTGGTTACATTGAAAGCAAAAGCTCTTGGTCAAAAAAATGTCAAAACCACTTGGCTGCTTTTGACTCAGTTCATACTGGAGTTGGAGCATGTCCAGCACTGTGAGTGAGAAACACATGCATTTTTAGAGTATTTTTTGTGATATTTTGGTATGGATGCCAGCTTTCTGAAAAAAAGCATAGCTCTATTAGTAAGATATTAATTAGATGCACAAATATGTCTTACCCATTTTATTCGCATCTCAAGAAATTGGATGAAAAGTGGAGTACTTGGAGAAATGTAAATATATGTTGTAAAATACATAGACACAGCAGGCCAGAAAGATGTATTGTAAATATACGTATAGAACTTTACTTGATAAAAAGATATAAATGGCATATGTAGTTTAGGCACTTGAATAGCGACAGTACAGAAGGAGATGAAAGATAGGGAAATTAAAACCTAAAAAACACTAGAATTTGGTTTAGACCTCCTAGGTAAGATTTAGAAAGAAGATAAGGGAAGACCATAAAAAGGATAGATCATTAATCTTTGGAAATCCAATTAGTTAATATTGACTGGACTGGGAATTATGGAATTGATAAGAAAGGCTACCTTTTCCTGGACGTAATACTGCACTCTTTTCTGATAAATTTTTTGAACTATCCAGTAAAAGTATTGGCTATTTTCTACTAACTCCTAATATTGCTGGGGAATAAGACAAGAATGATAAATAAGAAAAAAGTTGAGAGTCATCTAAAGTCTAGTGTTCACAATGTCATCAGAACTTCAAATGCCCTTGAGGTTATAAATGTGAAAGGCAGTATCTCAAAACCACTGGAGTTTAAAATATAAATAAATAAAACTAAGGAGTGAATGAATGTGGAATGAGTAAAAAATAAAAAAAAAAAAAAAAAAAAACCCCTGTTGATTAAAATCAATTTCAGTTTAAGGAATTTAGTATGAAAAACAAGCTAGATAGAACAGAGCCCTGTGAGCTGGCCCTCAAGAGACCTTATTTCATGAGAAGCTGCTCAAATTTTATCCTCCTGAATGGTGGAAAGCGGGTGTATTTTAGAAATAATTTCTGTTGTCTCCTGGGAAATATATCAGCCGTACAATTCTTTCTCATGAAAAGCCTTGTCTGTCGCTTCAGAAGATCCTGTTTACTTTCCCTGATGCCTGAGAATGAGATGTTTCAATAAAAGAGGGAGCTGACTACAATAAAGAATTTTACTTCTAGAAAAGTTACCAAAAAATAAAAAATAAAAAGCCATCGCTGAAAACATTAATGACTTTGCAAACATTCCTCATGGAATAAGATTAATTTCATGGTCACAAGAGCAGTGCTGCAAGCCATCTTGTGTTGCCAGAAATTAAAAGGTTGAGAAAAGTAACCTTTTCACTGAAGGCAAGGGAGGTTTCTATCAACATAGTATCATCTCATGATTTTATAGGGTAAGGGAGGCTATTTTTTTAGGGTTTAGCTAAAGTATAGTGTTGCAATTTTCTTCTTTCACTTAATATCTTTGTCCTTCATTGATCTTAGTAATAGTTAAGGTTTAGGAATGCTTAGTCTGGCAGACTGTACGTAATTGAGCCAAAGATCTCTTTTTTCTTTCAGAAAGAAGGAACAACTGTAATGACAACTGTCATGTGCAAACACATTTGGTCTGCCTGCCTTTTAAGATGACAGTTCCCAGTGTTACAATCTGCATATGACCAATAGATTGTTGGACAGATTTCTTTCATCAGACTTGGAAAAATTGGGTTCCATTTCCCAAATGTGGATGAATGAGTTTAATGCATCATGTTCTGAGTGAATGAGTACTTGGATCACTGGGTGAACAGAAGTAGTAAGGATTCATATTCAGAGATTCTATGAAAAGAGCTTTATCCTTCTTACAAAATGTATGAAATGAAAATTATGTTTTAATAATGAAAAATGTTTATATATTATNGAGAGTCACAACTATCCAAGATACGGGATCTTACACTGCAGGGGAAGCACGTGTGCTTTTCTCCCTTGCAAATGCCCAGAGAAAACGCGCCACTGCGAGCAGCTGCTGTCCGGCCAGCAGCTCCACTCCTCTTCCGCTCCCTACCACAGCANGCTGAAAACATTAATGACTTTGCAAACATTCCTCATGGAATAAGATTAATTTCATGGTCACAAGAGCAGTGCTGCAAGCCATCTTGTGTTGCCAGAAATTAAAAGGTTGAGAAAAGTAACCTTTTCACTGAAGGCAAGGGAGGTTTCTATCAACATAGTATCATCTCATGATTTTATAGGGTAAGGGAGGCTATTTTTTTAGGGTTTAGCTAAAGTATAGTGTTGCAATTTTCTTCTTTCACTTAATATCTTTGTCCTTCATTGATCTTAGTAATAGTTATGGTTTAGGAATGCTTAGTCTGGCAGACTGTACGTAATTGAGCCAAAGATCTCTTTTTTCTTTCAGAAAGAAGGAACAACTGTAATGACAACTGTCATGTGCAAACACATTTGGTCTGCCTGCCTTTTAAGATGACAGTTCCCAGTGTTACAATCTGCATATGACCAATAGATTGTTGGACAGATTTCTTTCATCAGACTTGGAAAAATTGGGTTCCATTTCCCAAATGTGGATGAATGAGTTTAATGCATCATGTTCTGAGTGAATGAGTACTTGGATCACTGGGTGAACAGAAGTAGTAAGGATTCATATTCAGAGATTCTATGAAAAGAGCTTTATCCTTCTTACAAAATGTATGAAATGAAAATTATGTTTTAATAATGAAAAATGTTTATATATTATATCATATATTTTTTCCCATTAATACTTGATGTTAAGGAAATAGTCATTATGCAGTGTGTCATTAATATCAGTTGCTCCTGCTTTCCCTACTTCCTACCTCCTCCCACTCCCCTCCTTTTTAAAAATAAATAAATTATTGTCCTTCTTGCTTTTTTTTATTATGGTTTTTTTTTAATTATTATTATTTTTATCTTACTCAGCTGTTAAAGGGTAATATCCATTATTTCTGTATATTTAGGAGCAATAAAAGAATCAGATCTCAAAAATTGAGATGACTGCTACTGTAGACAGAATTGAATGGAATGAAAGTATGATACTGTGTCACAGTGTCATCCTTAGGTCTAGGTCCATGACAGGGACACAAGGANTAGTGTTTTTCGTTACGGCTTTAAGTTCCATGTATTTGAAGAATATTCTTCATAGGTAAGACAACTGTTTGGGTAAGCTCTATGGTTTCCCACACTAATAGCACTTGTCCACAATGGTAGAGTAGATGGTAAAGTTTGATTGTTTCTTTATTACACCAAAAACTTCCTGCTGTAAGTCTCTTTTATATTTCATGACGACTGGAACTGGAACTTTTAATTGACTGTGGTTTTGCATATTCCATCAGCTTCACATTTTGTGCTTTACAGGACTTTAACATGCACATTTCTCAAGAAGTTTGCTTTGGCAATGTATTTTACGAAAGTTTGGTAACTACATAAAAATTATCTAGGAAAAGCAATTCAGATATAAGGCTCTGGTAGCAAATAACTCATCATACATCCTTAGGGTAGACAAAAGTTTAAAGATACATCAATTTTAATTAGACATTGTCAAAGCATCCAAGATACTCTTAATGTAAAATTTTTAGGCTTCATGTCTAATGACTCATACTCTTAAACTCTTCTTCTGGATCTTGTAACAGAGAGAAAAAAAAAATTTGAATGATTATATCAGAAATATCTTGATGATGTTGGCTTTGGATAGTTACCTTGCAACTTTATAACCACTTATCACATCGAATTGCTTTTACAAATTAACCTGTGGTACTACAGTATATGGTTAATTTCAATTACATGATTTCCATTACTATTCTGTTACTATACCATCCCATTTATGATTTTGTATAACAAGTAAAGGGTAAATTTTTCATTGATGTTTCACATAAAGTCATTCATCTCCACATCATTTTATAGAATCGGTTAGGTGTACCTACTTAGAACTACTGAGAGTGAGTTTATTTACAGAAAAATAATGAATGTGTAAAAATGATGAATTGATGGTATTTAGATGCTACAGTGATAGGCTTTATAAAGGTTTATATAATTATAGTGGTGAGCTCTGGTGCATGAGATGATAATATTATTATTTCCCTCTATATGACATGGACAAATGACTATTTGCCTTTTATAAACTGACTGTTAGTTTTCAAGTACTCACTCCTCAGTATGACCTTACTTGAGAACTTTCCTCCTGCATAGCTTAATCACAAGTCTATGCCATTTTCTCCAACCAGGGAATGCATATACAGGTGAATGCAATACCATGTATCTATAGTGGTGAGTGCTTATTCAAAAGAGTAAAAAGTAAAATGACATATTTTCTTTCTAAGTTAGATGGGATGATATGAATACAAATCTGTTTCCAGTCCCTGATCTGGGACTTTTCTAGTGGCTGATTCTAGCACTTTCTTTATTTTACCCAACATAGGTTAATATTACTCATTCTTTTGCACTCCTCAGTATTTACTGAGGCTTTCTCACCTTTACTTTTGTTTTGGAATTGTTTATTCCAGGGGTACAAAATGTTGAATATAACAGTTTAAAAGAATTAGACAGATAAACATCACTTATGAATGCTTATTGTAAAGAGATATGGCTGTTCAAAATTATATATATAAAGACCACTAGAAATCTATTTTTAACTATGGACAACACATGATAGTCATTTTAAGAACCAAATTTGGGAAAGTATTTGCTGGCACCAGAGGAATGACAGTGATCTTTACAGTGGCAATTAATGTGTGACTCTCGAATCCTCCCTGGTTTTGTGTGATTAAACGCTGCGAGGCTGATTGCACTGCTTTTCCCCCACAAAATGTAGTTTCTCTTTGATTCTGAAAAAATTCCTGACTCCCTGTTTGATTATAAGGACCTGCACAAATCCTCAAGAGAAGTAAGCAGAGGTCCCTGTAGGCTAGGTCTGTCATAATTTTCTTAGAACAGCTCTATTATGGATAATTCCCTGGAAGTCAGCTGTAAAGCTCAGCAGGTTCCCTCTTGATATCCTTCACATTTGGATAATTAACTGAGCTGTTTGAACAACAGAAACTTTATAATGTTCAGCAGTGGGAGTCTTGCAGCTGATCAGCTTTACCTTCATCAGTATTTGTCATTTTAACACTCAAAGGGTAATGTTTCAGGATGACTATAATCTTCAAGCAGGAGAAGATCTAAAATATACAGGAAAATAAAAGCCTCAATATTATGCAGACTGTAATACTCCTTGTGCTGTGTTGCTCATGTACACTGTATTACTATCTAAGAGGGATTTAGTCAACCTTGTATCTGTATAAAATAGGCTTTGCTTGATTGCAAGAAAAAAAACAAGTAATGAATCCTCATGGAAACCAATCCTGAGAAATAGAATGCATAAAGCCTTCATGCTGATCACAGCAGTCTTTTTCTGACAAAACTTAATTTGTTTAGAAACAGTGAAATGAAATATTCTCTGGCTTCTGATTCTTCTGTTCAGTTCATATGATATTTAAAAATGATTCAAGGTCTAAGACTTTCAGTGGAGCTTAGAGCAGCAATGTGATCAGGGTCTACTGAAACAGTGATGGCCTCATGAAAGGCCATCCAAAAATCAGACCTTGTGTCTGAGATGGTCATACAAATGCTTCTTTAAATCTGGCATGCCTCCTATTTATTTTCATGGGTACTACAATAGATACAGAAAGCACAGTAACACTATTTGATAGAGCAAATTCAACAAAAAGCTATTTTTCATCATAGTCACCTCCATTAACTACTTTGCATTGATGAGCAGATTGAGATGCTCTTCATTTCATGATGTGACAGATGTGCTTGGCCATCAAGAATGTGACTTGTCTTTCACACTGCTGTCACTACTGCTGAAACACACCACTCACTGCATTGCTGCGCTCAAATCCATTCTTAGTTCTCCAGAAACATTCAGCAAGTGCCAGTGAGTGTCAATGGGTGCTTTTTTTTCTCCGTGGAGGAATTCAGTAGCACACCTTTGCTTCATATGCACTTACATGTTGGATACCTTTTTGTCAGACTTTCCCTCTTCTGCCATCTGTTGTACGATAACAACATGTAACGGAATATTGGTGGGAAGGTTCAGTCTCTACAGCCACTCCACCAATGTTCATCCCGGACTTTGTGGGCCAATGTAATAAAAAAGGAGGCTGTACTTTTGGATCAGCTTTGCTACTATAAAGGCAATAGTTACTGTTTCACATAATCTGATATCAGAAAGGTCCTGTTAGGCAAAAAAAAAGAAAAAAAGAAAAACTGTGATAAATCAGTTCAGTGAGTTCAAAACCTGAAAGAGTTTAAAGAACAAACAATTTTACTTGAGAGACTACTGAATTCAGCAAATAAGGAATATTACTGCGTTCGTCAAATAAAATCCAAAGAGTGCAATGAAATTTGTTCTCATATTTTTGTACTGAATATTGTTCATAAAAATTGGTTACTTAAGCCTCCTCCATGCCTCCAATTGTTTTTGACTATGATCTACTAGTAAAACAAATATTCTTGTTAGTAAGATTTAAGACTACTTAACATTTATTTATTACCCAACAGCCATGAAGGACCGTTTGAAATTAAGAGGGGTTTGTAAATCATGATGCATTATTTAATGTCCTGAAAAATAGTCGCAGTAGATAATTATTAATTATTGTGAGACATTGTTGTGATGGCTAAACATTACTGGAATAAGAAATGTGTTTTAAAAAACAGCAAGAAGCAACATATACACAGTAGTTAGAAACACCATATTTCTTGAACCAGTTTAACTTAATTTTAATTAACTACAAATCATGGAAGATTTATTCATTATTCGTAAGTTTCTGAATGCATGAAGACCTAAAGAACATAAATATGATCTGACAGAATACTGTAAGTAAAAAAATAAACTAAAAACAAAAGTCAATTTTCTCTGTGCCAAAATCTCTTATTATAGCCCAGTTTTCTGCAGATGAATGTGTAAGTAGATTCATCGTTTCCTGTAAGATTCATACTGATGAGGTTAAGATGCACTATTCTCAGGTCAGGTTAATGTTTGTCTTATGAAGAGAACTGTTCAGCATTTATTTGCTTATTTATTTATTTTTCTCACTTCGATAACCACAAGTGCAGTAAATATTGTGTTATATGAGAGTGACTGATAGCAGAGAGGCTGTTTCTTGTTAGCCATTCTTCTTAGTACAAAATAGACTGTCTTCTATTAGGTAAGTAGACTGCTTTTTAAGTTAAAAAGGTTGCAGTTTCTTTAGGTCTTTACACTCCTCTGAGATGTAAACCTGTTCTTTAATTATACAGGCAGTGTCTAGGCTTGTTAGCATAGCCTCCCAAGATAATATTTCTTTATCTTAAAAAAGTGAAAGAATATATAGTATAATAACTCACACTGCAGCAAGGTTAACTTAAATTTTTTATTAAGACAGAGGCCATTAAACTGTAGCTGTTAGATATAGAAAAATTCAGTGTTAACCATATTGGGATTCTCTCTGAGACCTTTCCCATATTGCTTTACGTATTTTTTAGTAATGCTTAAGAAACATTTCTCTCAAGTGTCAGTATGATCACTTTCTTATAACTGCTTTGTGCTAGAATCACCCCTGGAATGTACAACTCTACAAATGAAAAATTAATATCCTGAGCGGCTTTAATCACCTACTATAGCTCAGATATGCCAATATTAAAACACATTTATGCATGAACAACTAATAACTAATAACTGAAAGAAATTACATGCAACCCTAAACTATTTCTTAATTGTAACTCATTAAAATAAATTATGGTGTATTATACCAATTACAGTGCTGAAAATAGAATTTAGCAGCAGTTGTTCTGTCACTTTACCCCTTCATTTTAGCTTTTTATGGCAGATATGTTTTGAAATAATTTGTCCTAATCAGATGGTGTTATATATTACCAGCCAGTAGCTACACCTCCACGCAAAATTATCCTTAGAGAGGCATTGGGTTAAGCATTAAAACTTAGACTCATTAGAGATAATTGAATGTTATTGGCATGAACATGAAGAGTTGTTGCAGTGGTTCAAACAAATTACCAATCTACAGATTCTTATAATTGCATTGCTATCTACTGCTGCCTTTATTGTAGGCTGTAATTTATTATTCTAGAGAGTTGATGTTAGTGAAAAATATAATAATTGGAACTAGATGCACTCTAAATAGAAAATGCTTTTATATAATTACTGTCTGGATTCCCTCATTCAGTGACTGAAACTTTTATAATGATGCCTCAATAAGTATAAAACTGCAGTGAACTTTCTAAATATTTTATGATCATTCATACAGTCTGTGTGAATGTTACTTTTTCTGTAAGGTCAACTTTTGGGAACCTCAGTACTGTTCCTGAGCATCAATTGATTGCTCTACTTGAATTCAGGGACACTCAGCACTAAGCAGCAGAGGAACCAAAGGAGAGCAAGCCAAGCCAAACTGGGAGCAGTTTAAGCATCTCCAGTTCCCAAAAGTTATGGGTGCTCAAGACATTCAGGATTTTACTTAATGAGAACAAATAGTCATTTGCTTGATTTCATTAATCCACACTGACTGCAATATAAAATCTTGCAATCCTGTTACAATGTACCACCTACTTGCTTTATTTTTTTGCCTCACCTATTATTTCTCTGACGGGTTGCTACAAAATAAAAAAAAATCTTTTATACCAGTAGCTGTCATTTCAGCTCTTTCAGTCTTCTGTTTACTTGTGGTTTCCTGGAATAAAAAAAGTCACAGTGGTTGTTTTACAATTTGTTCCATTTTTGTTTTACTTGTGTTCAGTACAGATTACTGCTACCGAAAAGTGAAATCCTGGGAAGAGGAAGAGCCCAGAAAAATTACTGAAAAGAAAGAGAAAGAAGTAATGAAAGAAAGTCAAGAGGGAAGTACACTAAGAAGCTGAGGTAAGCAAAAATGTTATCAGTGCTTTGATGTGGATGTGAATTAATAACATAACCCATTTCCTTCTACTCTAAAAAATATCCTCAACATTCAACCACTGAAATATTTGGAATTTTCATAATTGATATGTTACTTTTCAGCTGCATCAGCACTGGTGTCTGAACTGTATGATATGTTCTTTAATTACAATATATTTTGCTAATTTTTGTTACAAGTTCAGTATCTCATCAAACACATTGAATGGAATAATGATCCCAGGATGATTACTATTCAATAACTTTATTCAGAATGATGAAGTTACTAATTTTTTTTTCCTGTGTTTTCATGATTTCCATTACTGTACACAATCCATATCTATTCATTTTTAAGATGATATCAGAACCTTGAATGAGGTTCTGAGGCTTAGAATGATTGAGGCTTGAAATATAAGGTTTCCACTAACTCTAGAAATCTAGTGTGAAACATGAAGAATCTGAATTTTTAGACATACCAGGTCCTATTTGTGACCTGTTAGCCACTTTTGGCTTCCTGGGCAGTCAAACTTCCTATCTTTTCTGTAGAAGAGACAAAGGATAGTTGAGTATCTGAAGCGGACCTACAGGAAAGCTGGGGAGCGACATTTTATAAGGGCAGGTAATGATAGGATGAGGGAAAACAGTTTTAAACTCAAAAAGGCAATTTAGACTGGTTATTACGAAGAAAATCTTCAATGTGAGGGTGGTGAGACATTGGAACAGGTTGCCCAATGGGGTTATGGATACCCCTACCCTAGAGGAATTCAAGGCCAGGCTGGACAGGGCTTAGAGCAACCTGGTCTACTGGGAGCTGTCCCTGCCTATAACCGGGGGGTTGGAACTAGATGATTTTAAATGTTGCTTCCAACACAAACCATTTTGTAACTCTCTGAAAATGCAATATTTTGTATAACCAACACAATACAAGTAGCCAGTATTAATCCTGCACCTGATCATAGTTCAGTGAGTAAACCTTTCCCAGCCATAAATGGTGCCCTCCACTTAATCCTGTGGCACATGCAAAAAGGAAGACTTGGGCTCTGTAGTCCCTCAGTGGCTGGTTTTGTCACTTGCCCAATCAGGCAGATGCAAATTACTGTAAATGAGACTTCTGCTGAAAGGGAATCTTTTTTCCTCTTTTTTCTTTTCTTTTATTTTTTCTTTCTTTTTCTTTTTTTTTTTCTGTTTTTCAAGGAGAATTAGCTATTAGATCTTCAGTTCTGAGACAACTGGCTGCTGATTGCGGCTTACACCTTTTTAGCAAAGTCAGCATTTTAGGTCCTTATCCATGTATTTAGAATACAAATGCTGTTGACTTACAGCTACTAGTCTTCAGTCCTTTAGAAAAGCCAGACCACAAATCTCCCAAGTTCAAAGTGGCCCCCAGAGGAAAAGTGTGATTTAAATTGATTCTCTAACCTCAGAATTACAGTATGACGAAGAGAGGGCATTTTAGACACACAATAATCAATTTTTTCAATATGGTGCTTAGCTGATGCTTAACCAGAAGTTAATCCTTTCATTTTTGTGTCAACTATGCCCAATGTGCCTATTCAATACTGAAATCCTTTAGCTTATCACACTCAGATGTGCTATTACTTCATGTGTTCCACTCAGGTCAGAGACTGAATAGAAAGAACTGTTTTTCATTTCATTTGCAATTTGTTATTCAGTGCTGGGGTGAATGGAAGTGTGTTGAGAATTTATCGGGTAAGGAGTTATTTATGTTTCTAGTATTGCTAATCAAATACAAATAGAGGCAGTATTTCAGATCAAGAGATAGAATCAAATGTATTTCAAAACTACTTGGTACTTATTCCCCAATTGAACTACTGCAAGAAATGGGATTGAACAGATATCTGCAAATTTATCTCCAACTCTATTTCTTTATGTAGCCTGTGCAACGTGAAATCAGCCATTCAAAGTATTAGTTCTAGAGCTGGAATTTGCTTTGTATATTTTAAGTTGCAAGTAGCATATTGTACAGCAGTTAATTGCAAGCCTTTGTAGACAATGGTTCTTGTGTTTGCAGCCCTTGTGATTTCTACTGCTGATAGAGGAATGTTCCATTTCCATTAGATAATTCCATTGGTTTAGGTAGAAAACCAGAGGAAGTAAAATTGGCTGTTGATATTACACTAGTTCCACTCTTTCATCTCCCTTTATCACTGGAGCTGTCAGAGATTGTGATTTTACACTTGAGCCATCATTGGACTTTTCCCCTTCAATAGCGGTGACACTCTTGTTCAAAATACACTGAGTTTATGCTATTAACATCTCTGTAGGTATGTTCTCCTGCAGTCTCCTACAGAACAAGGCTGTAACCTTAGACTTTTTCAGAACATGCTTTTAATGCAGGAGCTTTACCGCACAAAAAACTTCGTTTCTGAAAGAATTGCCCTCTTTTTTTTTTTTTTTCCTAAATCATGTTTTAAGTAAGAGGTAAGCATAAGAAAAGTAAGTCAAACTACTAGCTAATCTTTCTGCAATAGACTTATAATGACTTTTATCAATTTTGTACTGGAAAAAAAATGTTAATATTAGAGTAACCTGAATTTAACCTCACAATACTGTTCATGGGACAAATATATCGTTATTTCCATTTACCAGTGGTAGCCTGAAGCAAAGATAGATTTTAGTTCCTGGCCCAAGGTCATGTAGAAACGCTGTAGTAGGAGTTTAATTAGAGGCAAGATCTTCTCAGTGCTATTCTAATACTTATTAGCTATCCTTTCTGTGTCATTAATGGTAATGTGAGGCATTTAAACTTACATAGGAGAACAGTAGCCTGAAGAAAAAATTTTTCCAGGCACAAATGAATAGAATCTTGTGCATGCTGTGAGGATTCCTCTTAGCCTTAGCACACTTCTCTGGGTTTAACCTTGGTAATATAAAGATCAAAAAGGTTGCAAAGTGAAATTCTCTCTGCAGTGCCTGGCTAATTAGCATTGTGAGGTTCCAGGTCTCTTTTATTTCAGTGTTCTGGGCTGAGTTTGTTCTGCTTAAGAACAGGGTTACTGACTGCCAACCAGCCTTCCAAGCCCATTTTAGACACAAAAGTCTGGTTATTTGTGGTCTATCCATCTAAAATAAAAGATCAACCTACAATTAACAAAGCTTATACAGAAATTGCCAGTGTTTGTGCTTTTGACAATTGATTTATCCATAAAAATCATTTCGTATGCCTATGATATTGGTAGATGTGGTGAGGATGTCACACAAAACAATATAAAATTAGAACTTCAATTAAAATTTTATAAGAAAATAAAAATCAATCTTAGATGGGCAAAACATTCCTTTGAAGCTTTACTAGAATAATTAAAAAAAAAAAAAAAAAAGCCTGTGAAGGCTCTGTACATCACAGGGATCTCTTTGTATTGCAAAATCTTGCCACTTAAATGGAAATGAGATCTTTTATTCCAGTGCAGTGAGTTATCCAGTTCAAGTCACTGACACTGTGGATGAAAACATCTCTGTAAGTTCTTGGTGAGATGTAAGGCAGTATAATGGTGGTGTTGTTTTGTTCTTGTGTTTTGTTTTCCCTGTTGTTCCAATGGCATAGCATTTCAGTTAACTCTATCACTATGCTAAAATATCCCACTCCATGTAATTTAGTAATGGTACCAAAGAAGGGGACCAAGCTGTAAGTCATATGTTATACACTAAATAAGGAGTTTTATAATCTAGTTGTTAATAAAACTCCACAGGAAATCTGATGAATCCCTTTTTGTTGTTGTTGTTGTTTTGTCCTTACTGAGTCCAGAGAGAGGAATAGGATAGTTCTTTTACATTCTAATTCCACCCAATAGATGGCAGTATAATCTTTATAATAATTTTGTAGTAAGTACAGTGATATTTAGGGTGAATTTCAGCTTCTGGCTACCAAATGACAAAAGAAATATTGGACTTTTTGTCCCATTAAAAAGTGACATTATGGGAAAACATAGCCATGTGCATCATTTTCTTATGGGGTTTTGTCTCTTCTGTTTAATGCAATCACCATTTTATTTCTTGGAAATGTTGTTATTCTCACTAATCAGGATTAAAAATTATACCTTGAATGGTTCCAAATGATCATTGATTCTTGACTATAAAAGACTTCATTTCTGTTTATTGAAAAAAAGCTTAGAAAGAGGAAATCTCAGCTCTATCAGAATTAGAAATATGTATGCAGATAATATCCATGCATGTATACGCACATGCAGACACATTACTGTACAGCCTTCAAAACATCAAATAGAATAAAATAAAATAAAACAACACGATTTCCTCTAGAATAATTGGTTTCTAAATATAATGTTGTTGCATAACACTTATTTTGGAAAAAAAAAAAAAAAAAGAACAGAACTGCGTAGGAAAGCAAATTCTCTTGCTAAAATGCATACACCTATATAGTTCTGAAGTCCAGATATTAGGAAAAGGTGAACAGATCAGAGAGCTCTCCTTTTATGGATAGTTTATAGCTTTGATCATAATTATTTCCTAATTTGGGGGAAAATTGAATGTTGGGTGACTGATCTGCAAATTTTATTTGAAGAAAATACTTCAAGCATTCTGTCAATTCCGATTGCCAGTCCTATATTTACTACAAGACAGATATCCTATTTGAGGACAAAAAGAAAGCTAGTTCTGTAATCCTTTCAAAACAATCCCTTTTTTTCTCAGATTATAAAGGTTATTAGTTCAGTAGGTACTTAATTCTATTTTATGTAAATATTATAGATGTCTCTAATTTTGGATTCATAAAATAGTTGAACACAATTAACAGAACTAACTCGCCATAGACCAGAGTCATATTTTTTCTCAGTAATATCAAGCCTATATAACAGACTGTCATTGAATAAGCCCTGCCACGTCCACTCTTCTAGATATACATATCGCACTTCAAAGAAATCCTTCTGTTTCTTTATATGTTTCCCTATGGTTCCTAAAATAGATCAAGTTTTTAAAGATAGCAGAAAAATTTAACTTTAATTTGAAAATTATATTACCCTATATCAGAAGAGAAAAACTTTCTTTTCATCATGTTCTGTAACATTTCATGTCCTTCCCCCTCTGAAATACTGTGGCATTCAACAGGAAATTTCATGTTAAGCAGGAAAACCCCTGCGCACCCACAATTACATACAGTTGTTAATTATTGTAAGTAGTGCATGATTATGAAATAATTTATACCAGAAAATTCATTCCGCAATACTGTTCTGGTTTGAGGAAGGGATTTTCTCAGATATTCTCTTTAATTGAAAGTGTAACTTTTATTACTGACAAATCTCATAAATCAAGCAACAGTAGAACAAGGTGTCTTTTTTGTTTTCCCATTCTTTAATCAATGACCTGTAGTTCAAATTGATGCTTGTAACTTAATTATTCATGTAAGGAAACACAATGCAATAATTTAGCAACATGTAAACTAATACGTTCTTAAATATGTAGTGTAAAGACATAAAATGGTCCATCAGAAGTAAAATGGAAGTAAAATATTTCTGAAATTTTGCAAATATATGGCAAGGTAACTGCCACACATTCAGCTCCAACTGCCATCTTCTAGGAAAGCTCCAGTAAAAATACTAACAAGCAATTAAAATTATGGAGCAACAGGAATGCTTAAGTGTGGGAGGAAACTGAAGTTGTTTACTGAAGGTGAGGGAAGAACATAAGCAGAAGCATCAGGGACTATTTGCAAATGAGCTTCTTCAGTTACATTAATTTTGGTTTTGGGATCCTATTCTGCATTCTATATAACTTTCATTTTATGCAACAATGGAAGACAGAACAGGAATAAATCCTTCAGTGAAAGATGAAAAGAAGGGGAAGGGGAAAATGAACAGTATCACAGAGACAACTTCAGCTCCCCAAAAGGTCCCTGAATCAGGACAGCACAGAAAGTTGGAAAGAAAACCTGCATTTGTTTCCAGTTTAAGAACTGTATCTTCAGTGATGAGTCTCCAAGGAAATAAAAGATGCGATGTAGAACTCTATTTGTGCAAAAAGAAAGTGAAGGTAATTGCTTTTGTTGGCATCGATCCCACAAAATTTTAAGTACTTAATTGAGGATCCTAATTAAGAGTGTAGTTGTCCTAGGCTCTTGTATAATCAATAAAGCAAAGCTTCTAGAGGGCAATTCAAGTCTTGCATTAACTCAATCACTATAGGAGAAGCTGTCTTTATCCGCTGAGTATTAATCAGCTTTTACTTAACAAATATTTGTTAGGCTCCTTCACATTAGAAAGGCTGAGAGTAGACCTGAGAGTGATGAAAATCGGTCTCTTAAAGTTCTTTACCCCTTTCATGCCATTTCTTCTTTCATGTCATACTGGATTTGATCTTTCCTCATCTGCCTTTTATTTTTTATTTTATTTTATTTTTTACTACTCTGTGGATTGGTCTGCTCTTCATATTTGGGTGAACAGTCAGAAATCAAAACATTTTACATGCTTCCCAAGGAGAGAAAAAAAAAAAATCAAAACAGCTACACAGGTCCCTTAATGCATCTGAAGTACTGTAGTTTCTGGAAGACCTTTAAACTGAAGCATGAAACTCAGTCTTGAATTTAACTCTCTCAGGATATTTTGTCCTTATTATCATTAATAGTTCCCCTTGTTTTTTTACAGATGCACTGTTATTCTGAGTTATACATGAGCACTGATCTCTTTCCCGTTCCTTAACATAACAACACTATGGATTATAACCTGCGATATAATAATTTCCTTTCTTTAAGCAATTACTTTATTTCTAGTGTTTTCTGTTTCAAATTCCCTGCTGTTAACAAAGCTTAGAAATATTTAGACCTGTGGACAGGAACTGCAAACGGACTGTGTGAGATGCTGACATCCATCTTAGCTCTACGTTCAGGTGGTGAGATCAAGAATTTTTTGCTCTCTGCCTTTAGCTCAGAAAAGGAACTTTAGGTTTAATGTGAAGTTTTTGAGCTGTTTGGACCAGGTTTATCTTGCACTCTAAGGTCTAGCTCAGTTTGCTGAAAGTGGCACAGGTGTTTTTTCCCCCTTAACAGAAGAGGCAGAATATTTTATTTAGTTGCCTAAAGGGATGTCTGTTTGACTCACAAACCAACTCATCTAATCAGTTTCAGAACTTAATAACATTGTTCAATTGAACAGGAATACAAACTTCAAGATTAAAGAGAGTCAAATGCACATAACAGCTCATTTCAACTTTGCAATCAGACAGATAATTATTATTTCTCAGGATGCCACAGTCCAGCAATTATAAAATTTAAATATTAATTTTAGAAGTCTTAATTATAGAAACCAGAACAAGTCTGTTCAAAATAGTTCCCAAAATAACTTAGCAAGAAGCTAATAGCAATTTACCTGATTGAGGAACTGGCAGAGACTTAATTAGAAATGGAAATTGCAGCTTGTCTCTATTTGCATTGTAAATAGAAGAAGAATCTGATCTTTGGGGGGAAGTTTTTACTTGTTTTTCATTACTGAAATAATGGGTTATCAACAAATTCACAAAAAATAAGGCTCAATTGATGAACATAAACATATGATTTGCCTTGATTTATACCTGATCTATGTCTATGCTATTTATCTGTAAATATTAAGTAAATAGATTAAGATATGTAAACAAATAATTTTATAGTATCCATTTTCTGATATAACAAAGTGTTCTAATTTGCTTCTCAATATAAATCCAATATGAAACGTCCTTTACTGGAAAGTAAATAGTGTGGTTTATTTCTTTTTACCATGAACTCTGGCTGTACAATGAAACGTCACACTTCATTTCTGTGGCTAACACATCCAGTGAGATGTCATGTCTTCACTCTGCTGTAAGGAGCTGTCTGTACTGATTGTCTATAGTGTGAAAGCAACTGAAACATACTGCTAGTAAACACAGTGATGTTACATGCTGCACTAATCCAGACAGCCAAGTTGTCACAAACACCTAACAGGTAAGGTTCATCGATTAATACTGTAGAATTTAATGTCTGCAACTGTGTTTGTCTACCAAGCTCCATAGAACCTGCTGTGAAGCTGTCATAGCATAAACAGATGAGAGAAAGGTATAAGGAATGTCTCTATTTTACAACATCATAAAAGATTGAAATTTACACCTCACAGAAGAATGTTACTTGACTCCTCTTTTGATTATATCATTTCAGTTATGTGTAAGGATTGTTACACTATCTCAAATTAATGGTAATTAACCTTTTGATAGATACATAAAACTATTTTATGATTAAAAGAAACGTTTACTATGCAGCTGTATGGGAACTGCTGAATCATGGCCTGAACCAGTGATTGGTCACCTGAGGTGAGCACTGAGTCAGCCATGGGGGCACAGGCGGAGGTGATAATACCTGTGTGATTGGAAGGGGTGGAGCCTGGCTCCACCTCTCCCCAAGCCCCATTTAAGGGCTGACCACCACCAGGAAAGGATCTCTTCTTTGAGGTCCCTCCTACATGTTGTCTACTGCGAGCCTTTGTCATCTGAAAGGTGAGCCATCTTCCTTTTTGTATTATTTGTGTACTATCTATATAGATCTATTCAAATATACCATCATCTATACTATTTTTTGAGTATCATCTTTGAGATTACTTATGTTACAGCAGCAGAGAGGATGCTCAGAATCTTATATTATTGGAGTTGGCATCAACAGTTGTGTCTTAGTTTTTCTTTAATACTTAAAAAATAAAAGATTTTATTGTTCTGAGAAATCTCTGGAATTTAAAAATTATGCAGCAGGCTTGGGAGTAGAAAAAGAAGATCAAACAGACAAAACACTTCATAGTTTGATAATTTTATCATTTTACTGAGGTAGGAATTCAAGTATTTGTTCAAGGAAGTAATTACTAAGTAGAAGGTAGAATAAGACTTGAAATACAAGAGAACAGCAGGTTTCAGACTACTGGAACATAGAAAACTAAGACTTACTCCATGAAATTAAATCAAATTCTCTGTGTGCATAACATAGGTAGCTGGGCTTTCTTGCTTTTGTTCATCGTGACCAGGAATTTTATCTTGGGCATGAGATGTTTGGTGGACTGAATCACTTAATGAATGAACAATCCCTGAAGAAAACTTTTTCCTAGAGAATTTCTGACTGAGTACTCCTGCAGAACCGTGCAATACTAGGCTACATCTGAGCAACCATGAGAGCATTCTCAGCTGCTGCATTCAAAAAAATATTGGTCTCTTTTTTGTTACAGCTGAATTAATTGAATTAATCAGGAAAGATACAATGTTAGTGTAAAGCAAACAAAGGAGATGACAGAGCCTTTATTTGAGATAGCGGCATTATAGAATAAGATACTAAAGAAAGGGGAATTAACTCACCCTTCCCAGCAACCACTTGGGTTCAGGAATGTAGCTGCCTCTTGTTTGAACTCTGGTGTGCTGGAAGGAGGGGGGGGGGGGGGGGGGG
>VXAB01003954.1:395134-480474 GCA_013399175.1 Odontophorus gujanensis
CATTTACTGGTTCAGGCTGTGACCAGGCAATTCCATTGCAGGTAGTTGTCTCACTCCAATTTATAGGAAGGAGAAGAGGTTATGTTTAATATATGTATACCTGATGGTGATATTAAGACACAATAGGTCAAATGTTAGCCCAACCAGTTTATTACAAATCCTAGTTGCTTAGGGATATGGGATATGGAAGATGGGTGATAGAAAATAGATAGGAAGAACAAACAAGGAGAATTTGTAGAAAGCAAGAGAGCACCACCAATGTGGGTCCAGCAAGGTTTGTATAGGCCCACTGGTCTCAGAAACTTTACTGATCACCAAGGGATATGGGAGAAAGCCAGGAAGCTTCACAGCAAGGATGTCCTGGGGTGGCGGGGAGAGGATTCTTCCATAAAGGCTTTCTCCTCAGGGAATTCTTTGTCAAAGTTGTCATACCTGTGTCTTACCTGGCCCAACAGATAAGCCAGCAGAGAGTGGTGCCTTTGTTGCCATGCACAAACATCGCCTTTTACAGTGATCAGCCCTTTCAAGCCTCCCCCCTACCCTCATCCTGAAAAAGACTGGTTGTCCCACTTCTGCTTATTTTTACAATCATAACCAGAGATACTGTAGCACAGTGACACCCACCTAGATAGTCTGCAGTTGTCAGTTAGTGATTTATCACCAGAAAGGCCTCACAAAGTAAGCTTTGAGACAAAAAGGAAAAACAGTTTTGTCTTTCACATTAGTAATGGCAATAAGTTTCATCTGAATTAATCTTTTCTGGGGGTTATATGTCCTGAACTTAGAAAACCACCATGGCCTTTTTTTTTTCCTGGTAAAATCTGTAGAAAATGTGGAATAAAAAGACTGTGTGGAGTACAGTTTGAAAATAAATGATCTCATGACTTGTATTTAACACAAAGCATGGCTTTTAAAAATAGAAGGGACCTTTTATTGTTTTATGGTTTTGTAAAGGGAATCACATAATTGCCGATAAATCCTTTTTCTCCAAGTAGAAGCTAATTGAATGGGGTCGAGAACCATCAAAAAAAAAGTATACTTTACAATCTAGGCCCTTGGTCAGAAACTTGCATCAGAACTGAGAAAGCTGCATATGTCACCAAGATTAGTTTGTATGTTCTCACTTCTGGTGTTATCTTGTTTTACACAGTTGTTGAAATACCTCAGGTATGGAAAAAAAATTAAATATACTGTCAAAAACAAGCAAACAATCTCCAAAAAATAAAGGAATTGTCATCAAAACCCAAATAGCTTTCTCTGACAGTGCCTTAATGTACCATCTGTTTCCATTGCATTATAAATGGATACAGAAAATGGATACTCAGTTCTATTTCTGAGTAGCTTCTCATTTACATTTGCTTTTGTTGAAAATGGACGTAGCTGAAAACCATCACACTGATATCTGTCAGACTTTGGAAGGAAGTGTTCAAACCAGCCTGGGGTCTTCCAATCCAGTGCTGGATCTGCATCTAAATGGCGCAGCTGCCCACATATGTATAGTGTGCTAAACCACAACTTTGGATCTAGACACCACACAGATTGACAGCTGTTCAGGCTTCTGAGCCAAAATATCCGCTTTTATTTATGAATCAATTGAATAATTATAATGACATAAGGCCTGATAGCGAACCATGTTAAATAACCATCCAATCAATTAACTCAGGCAGACAATATCTAATAGCAGCAGTATGGTTACTTTCACTCAATATCAAGAGCACAAACTCACTTTTCTTTGATCTAATATGTGCAGAACAATGAAATCACTGTATTACAGTTTGCCATGGCCATGACTGTGATTAATCTCAATGTAAATCACCATCCCAAAATACCATTTGATCCTACATCTGGAGGGAATAGAGTTACTAACCCCACATAATTGTCCAAATTACACCTAGGTAGAAATGAAACAACTAAGTACTCCTCAAACCTAAGCTGGTGACATACTTTCTCTGTTGGACACTATACTGAATGACAGCAGATGGAAATTAAACTCTTACCTGACATCCGCTTCTTTCCCCATGTGACTAGTACTAGGGAGGCTTTAGGAGAAGAGATGCAGAAACCAGATCCAAAAGCTGCCAGTCTGTAGTGGCTATGTCTGAAAAGATCTCAGATGTATTTGTGAAACAAATGTTTACATGTTTTTTCTTCACAGTAGGATGAGCTTTCAGTATCAATTCTATTCCAAAAACGCAGTATCTTCTGTCCTTTAATAATTCTGAAATAAGATATTCCTTACTTCTTTGTTGTATTTAAGTGCTTCTGAAAGGAAGAATTCAGAAAAGTTTGACTTTGTTCAAAGAAACATCATGCTTTACTATATGAAAAGACTCTCAAGCATTTTTTCTAGAACAAGCGTGAACACAGAACTTGCTGTGAATTTGTATTTCTCTTGTTAAGAATGATTCATTCAAAAATATGAATGCAGACAATGCAGAACTCCTCTCAGAACTGAGGGATGCAAAGAAAAACTCATCTGCACAATTACTGAGAGCTATGACAAAAATATCCACACTTCTGCAAACCAGGCGAGGTCATTTTGACAAGCCAGAAATATCAATGGGGTGTGAGTTCTTGCTGATTTACTGTGGTAAAATCTGGATCCATCCACACTGTAGGACTGAACAGCAGTCTAGAAGGGGCTAGACATTAGTGCCAGCATGTGGCTGCAGAGTGGCAGGAGGGAAAATGAAATTTGTCTTTCTAGTGTGTTCTACCTCCTGTATAGACCTTAAATACTTGGGTTCCAGGTTGTCATGCTGACACAAATGTTTTTACACTGTTTGCATAGTGAAAATTCATATTCATTTGAAATAGCATTTGAAACTTGATCTGTTTTAAAATAGGAACCTGGTTATTTATTTATATATATTTTTAAAGATGTATAATATTTTCTCATGCAAATATCAATTTGTATTGCTAGTTAATCAAGCCGTTGCTTTGTACAATTTTGAGGTTATAGTCATAAAGTTCCATATTAATTACATTATTTTTCCTTGTGTTCTCATTTGACACTGAGAGAATACTAGAGAAGGAAGAATTCATGAATAGCAAATGTACTGAGAAATGGCAGATTTAACTCTACTACACATTCATTCTAGGGAATCTAAGCACAGAAGATACACTGAATCTGGAAACATAAATATAGTGACTGCAAGATCATTTGTATATCAGTTATTGCAGATATTCAAATTAACTCTACTTTTTTAGCAACTGAAATCTAAATGGCACATCTTGTATTAAGTGTGGTCGTTTTGTTCTGATTGTGTATAAGAGATTGGAGGCTTTTTAAAGATAGTTTGACATTAACTTTCCTGTTAGGAAAAAGCAAAGATACTATGGTATAATGAACACAAATTATTGTAGATAAATTGGTAGTGTAATGTAGCTGCAGGACCATGACAATATGAGCAACCTCAGCTGTTTGGCCTATGGCTGTAATCCTAAATGGTGCTGAGTCTCCTGTTGATTTTAATGACTCTGAGTTAACTGTTATCTACTAAACTCTAGTTTTCACACTACACTGAACTTGCTACAGGTATGCTTTCTGAAATTTATGTTTTATAATCTTTCTGGACAGCATAGTGCATAACTGCATCAATGTCAGTATGCTTGCAGTCTATGAGATATACTGGGAATCGTGCAGTTCTATTTCAATCACATCTGTGGGGACACAGATGCTGTCTGCTGCAGAAAGGAATATGGGGATAGTTCTGCTTGCTTGTAAAACTGTAATCACAGGTTGGGGACTTTCTTATATTTTATCGTGGTTAGCTTTCACTTACTTGCATCTCTTGAAGCATTTGCACTGGTGTATCTGAAAGATACAAATATCAGAGCAATAAGATAATTTTATAATGACTTTTCTCCATATGCATAGTATTGCTTCATTTTATAGTCACAGTAGGCAGAAGAGGCATAAACCAATTTCAACAGACCTTCTTGCCTTTAGATTTTGCGCATCTTCCATTTAAATGTTGTAAGCTAGATTAGCTACTACCTGATTGCTCTTGATTCCCAAGAATCTAATTTATACTGTTAGTAACCTTTCAGGAAATCAACAGGACAATCATTTGCACATTATGTTAACATATATATTCTATGAGTATTTTCAAATGCTGTTGAGTAAAATAACAAGGAGAAAGGATAAAATTTGAAACTAAGCAGTTTAACTTACCTTTACTCACACCTATCTGGGAATTTTTAGGACTATTTAGCAGATTGCAAGTTTTCTGANTTTCAAATTTTATCCTAAGCAGTTTAACTTACCTTTACTCACACCTATCTGGGAATTTTTAGGACTATTTAGCAGATTGCAAGTTTTCTGAAAATGAATGCTTTTTCATGTCTTGTCCCTGTTTTCAAAATGTTATTTAGCAGAGCCCATGAAAATTTTCTTTGTAGGCTATAACATTGAAACAAACGAAAAAAAGTTACCTTATCAAACATTGTAAGGTCAACTGATTTTTTTTTCCAAGTTATTGAGGATGAAGATATAGAGGGTCTCATTAAAATGCTTCCATAAATCTGAAGGGTGAATACCTGAAAAATAGATGAATGCTGATTGAAGGCTTTCTACAAGAAGTATGTATTTTCTATAAATATTTCTGATTGATTTTTTTATTCTATTTAATTTTTCATGGACACCACTGAACATGCTTCTGAAAGGACTGAATGTCAGAAGACCTTTTTCCCCCTTAGATATTTCTGAAGAGCACATGGAATAATTACACATTTAAATGTATAAAATGTAGGCCTGTTTAAGTTATCTGATGAAAACAAACCAGTTTCATCCTGAGTTGCCCAATTAACTGTGCTAGTAACAAGCAATGTCAATATTTGCACACTATTTCTCATTACATAAGTATGCTTTTCAGTGTGTAATGCTTTATACATTTCTGAGAGAGCACACACATTTGAAAAGTGATGTTTCTAGAATATAGGAGGGGGTTCATTCACCTAGCTTCCTAGGTTTTTGCATAGCTTTTATTTTCATAACCCTTGCTGTCATCTTTAGTTATCAACGTTTGCCAGTGTTTCAACTCTCAAATCTCTTCTATGCTTATAGAATACATTAATACACTCTCCTGTTAGCAAATATTTCCATATTTTACTTTGTTTACAAAGTATTCACAGAATTCTGATCCAGACATCAAACCAAGTAAGTCTTCTATATTAACTCCTATGTCAATATATTAATAGGAAGGAATGTCCTTTTCCTACTCAGTCATAATTTGAAATAGCTGGAACATTCCTTCTACGTTCTTTTCTGTCATTAGTATTAAAAGTAAAAAGACAGAGACCCTGCCTGATTATTTTTAATAGCTTCAAAAAGATCTATTAACTCTCCACTGTCTTTGTCCAAATCTCACCAGTTGTCAAGGGGCATACAGCTTTGTAAAACATCTGTTGATTTATTCTATGCAAACGTTATGCCCATAGCATCTGCACTGTTTTGTGCACTTTGGTTCAGTAGTAAAAATAGTTTCTAAGCTAGTGTCCACAGCTGGTTTTAAACTAAACAAATGCTTTCGATTAGATTCATAAATGCAAGGCTGTTCCTGAGAACAGGTGTCAAATTTTGAATAGTTAGGCTCCATAGTGGGCTACTAATCATCAGTCACAAGACTTCTAGCATATTCAGTTAATTGTACAAATGTTCACAGGACTCAGATGTTTTAATGATTTGAGATGGATCAATCATGCATCTAAGAATTCCTCCAGGGCATGCAATGGGGGGCTGTGGAGGGCTTGTTATTATTTTGAGGAAAGTTGTCAGCAAATATGAAAATTCGAACCAGAGCAGCGTGAACTAGCATCCACCCACTATCCAACTCTGTGAACACATGAACCCAATAACTCACAAAAAAAAAATAGTCTAAACTGTTTCAAGGAAAACTAACACATAGTAAATGTATTAGATTAAAAGACTTTGCTCATGAACAACTCCTAATTCTAATAGAACTATTTCTGTAACAGGTATTATTTGTGCCAAACAGAGATAGCTTTATTAATTTTCTGTTGTCGAAGTACATGGGAAGTTGATACATAAGGTCTTGCTTCTCAAGTCTGTCCCCATTTGGCATTTTTTTGCATAGCTCAAATGCGACCGAAGTTAAATAATGATTGAAGTTAAATAATCTGGTTGACTTTTTTTTTTTCTGGGTAGCTCTGGGCTTTTTCTTCATGTACAGAGCATTTCTTGGCTTCTAGAATTATAGCACTGCACACAGACCTCCACAGTGGAGCTCAGTGCTTCTGTCATTTATCTGAAAGGATGGCTTCTGTGGTTTTGCCTGTGAAACTGTAAAACCACACTAAAGATAGCTCTGTCAGTATATAAAAAAAAAACAAATTTGGAAATTATTATGTATTACCTGTCTTGTCAATTATGTTCTCCTGTTCTTAGAAAGGAGATGAAAATGTCATTTTTTCCTGTATTATTGATAGGGCTGACTGACTCTTCCATTCTGGCTCTGATTGTGATTATTCTTACCACACATTCTTCATTTATCATTTCCATACTTTTTTTTTCTTTCAGTAAAAGAAAAATCATCCCCAACTATCCACATGTTTTGAACGTTTACTGAGCACCAGTTTACTCTGCTGAAATGTTCTGTGCTGTTTGATGTTCAAGTTTTATCCATTATTTTTCACTTGTTTTGGCAATCACAATGATTTATGTTTTCCCTCTGATGTCAAAATGTCAGTTTTAGACACAGATTTTAGTTTAAATGTTGTTCAGTTGAACTTATGGGAACACATATCCGGGATGTTTTGCATGCTCTATTCTTGGGAAATGTAGATGATTTGCTACTCTTCAGTGACTAATGATTTAATTCAGTGATAGAATTTTGAGGGTGCCAAGAGACTCTACTATGGATCAGAGCCCAAACTTCCTCAACTTTCACATTATGAAGCAAAGTATCTCAGCATCAATTCTTATAAGTCATTCCTTTTACATTTTGGGGGCTACTTTGGTATTTGCGGTTTCCAAAATCAGGTTCAATGCAGAGCCAACCAGTTCCAGAGGGGAGACAAGGAGGGAGTTGTAAGAGATTACTATTTTTTATGCCATTGCCTCAAAGCTTGCTGATGAGAGAGAGGAGGGAAAGTTCAGAGGGCTTAAGGGTACTATTTAAGAGAAGAGGCTCTAAGGACTGAGTGTGAAAGACATCCAGTGATAATGTTCAAATATACAAAAGATTCTTTCAAGATCTAAGAGAATAGGTTATGTACAGTGATGGCCTTAAATTGCACCAAAGGAATTAGTTTAGACAAAAAAATGACCTTCCAAATGTAAGGAGAATTAATTGAACAAATCATGTAGGTTGCTTAGAAAGTAATGCCTCCTACTTATTTCCTTGGAAACTACGGCAAATACAAAGAGTACAATAACACTATTAAATAGAGCAATTTCTAATCTATAAAACACTATTTTCCACCACAGTCACCACCATTAACCAAGTATTTTCACTGAGATGAGCAAGAGCCTGCATGCCATAAAAGTCTATACCAGAGGACATAACCCTCTGTTCACAGTTGCTATAACAGCATAACTGCCTGTGAAGTCCAATTTTCACTGTTCTCACATCAACTGTTTGGCCTCAACAAATGTTGGAGGACAATGATTGATGCTCAATGATTGTCCACGGGTAAAAAATTTTTCCACATGGAGGAATTCAGTGACACACTTTTGCTTCATGTGCACCTCCATGTCAGATGCCATTCTGCCAGACTGCTATCTGTCACACAGCAACAAAACATAATGGAATGTTGTAGGGAAGGTTCAGACTCTACTGCCATACCACCAACTTCCACCTCTGACATTGTAAGCCAACAGAATAAAATGTGAGGCATTACTTTCAGAGATGCATTTGAATGTGTAGAGATTGGAGGATCTTCCTCACTGGAGGCATTTTAATACAGGTTATTTTAAACTTAATCAGACTTTATTTACATATAGCAAATAATACCATAGTTTATGAAGAGGTCCCATAAAAGCAGTTAACTTGATCAGGTGCAAGTCTTGCTCAAATACTGAAGCTGGCATGGGCTACGTCAGATTGAGCTGAGTGAGCAGATGGCTTCTTTGCCCTTTTACAACTGCTCACTGAATATTTCAGTTTGAGTTGCTTCTGACTAGTAATGGCAATCAATCAAAGACATAAATACAAAGTCAAAAAGGGCAAAGGAATTTTTGAATACCAATTCTTTTTTCAATTTCTGTAACAATGATTTGGTAAGTGTGTTGGAAGTGCTCATGTAGCTTTAGTCTCAGCTTGTCTAATCTGGGTACAGAAAGAGGATCACAGTTTATGTTCAGTAGTTGAAGGAAAAACTCATTCAGCATAGATGATGAAGAGATCTATTTTAACCAATGCGACAGTTACTTATCATTGTCAAACAGCATGTACTTTGGTGTTTCCCCTCTTTCAGAGACTTATTGCATGGCATAGCTTATCAGGTCTCCTTAACTTATTTGTTGCATTGTGCAAATCAAATTTAAGTGCACAGAATTATTAATGACTAATAAAGGACTACTGAGAAATGGTAGTACTAGATGGTTGCAGATTGTTCCAGTGGCACTGTCTGCTTCTCTGCTTAAAAACTTAGAGCCAGCTGTCAACTTTAATTTGTTCACTTTAATTAAACTTTACCTGAACAAATATGTGCTACTCTAAGTGGAAGGAGATCCTATAATTTCCTGTACAGTATATGCAGCTGAGATCCAATCTGATAGTGTGCAGCCTTAGGTTGTAAATTACTCTGTTCAACAAAGATAAGTACCATATAAATATATAAGTAATAACTTAGATGGACCTGTAGGGTAAATTTTACAAAGCAAGCAATACAAACTTTCACACAGAAGAATAATTTTGAATATGCTATCATTATTTTTAGAATAATGAAAGTCATCAGTAGATCTGAAGTTCATTACACTTCCAAAACACAGTCCCTTTAAAATTAGCAGCTTGTTTATTTAGTCTGATACTGTCCTGTTCTCTACCATTATATTAATTAAACATATCGTAAGGGAATCAGATAATGAGATACTTTCTGCTCAGTGGTTTGCCTTTAGTAGAATGAATGTATGAATTGTATTTTTGGATTTGATCTGGAGTGTAAGGAATTCAGGCAAATGTCAGGTCACTGTCATTCTCTTTCTCAGTCAGTACAAAATGGACAAAAAATGCTTCCCATCTCCCAAACCTGGACCACAGCTTCCTTAGATGCTATGAGATAAAAAACAAAAACAACCAACCAAATGAACAATATGTAGAGGATTTTTCAGCTTGGCTAATGATTAGGGTCTTGATTCATATACAAACTTAGCAGCCTAAAACTCTTACGTCTCTTCACTCTCTTAAATGTGCTCTGTCCAGTAACAACCTTCTCAAAGAAAGCAAACCAATGCTGGAATAAATTTCTCACAAGACCTTTTCTGGCTTTGCTTGGTGACTCTATTTCTCCTTCAGTGATCAGTGAGGTAGCGTACATTGGAATGCTACTGCGTAGGGCTGCAGATATCTCATGGAAGGTGCCCCCATATACCATGAGTGTGTTGTTGGATAGGTCACAGGGAAGCACACTGAGGAGAAGTACAGTATGGCCAGCCTGTCAGGAGACTTTCTTAGAAGTTCAGGGACATTGCAACAGACTCATGACCATCCACTTTTAGTGAAGTTCTGTGTCAGTGTTTATGCCTGATGTAGATATATATTTCATTATCGATTGCTACCAAAGTGAGAAGCATAAAAATATCTAAATGCTCTAAAATAAGAGTGCAATTTTCAAACCATGCTTAAACAACTTCTTTTCTTCCTTTGTAGTTGATAACTGTGACATTATTCTCGGCTTTAATTGTGTGTCCCTGAAGGCAAGTTAAAGACCCCCTGTGATTAAAACAGTAATCTTCAGCAATGTGATTTCCACTAACAGATTCTTATTAAAATAGAATTTTATTGGCCCTGCTCCTTGTGGTTTCTCAAGACATAATACTTCTTTAGCAAATTTTAAAATACAATTACATGATACCAGACAACTAAAAGCTGCGCTATGGCACAAATGTTAAGTGAGAATTAGAGAAGTAATTGCAAACTGTCATAATACCTGGAATTAGAAGTGCTAGTAGATTGTTTAATATTAAATTTAAGATATCGTTGTTTTTGTTGCTGATGTAAAGCAGTTCTCTTGGCATAGTGTTTGTGTGCAAAAGAATAGTGTGTCCTACTATGCTGTTTTAGCATTTGCAAGGCATTTACAGTGTTTATGTACTGTTACCAAAGTGCTGGTGGAAATATAATGCAACATCCTTTGTACCTGTCTACCAGAACAGTATTTTAAATAAGTTCTTAATGCGACATGTAACAGAAGAAAGTAAAAATGCTGTTTTTCTGAAACCAGTTAACACTTCCTCTTGAATCAGCAGCTTGTGCTTGTCTTGTAACTTACACAACAATTCTGTTTTCACCTCTGCTGCTTATTTGCCTCTCCCTTTCAGGCAATAGCAAAAGCCATAAAATGGCCTTTGTGATAGTGCCACTGAGATTTAGAGCGTTAAAGCAATCTCATTATCAGTTTACATCCCCAGTTGGAAATTGAAGATTGTTCAGCACATCAAACAGTTGAGTGGGGGCATGTAATGTGCAGCCCAAGGGCCAAGTGAGACTTGCTGAGTCATATAATGTAGGCTCTAGCTGCCCTCTTCCTGTAGCTGAAGGATGAGGACAAAACAGCAGAACTGATTGAAGCTGCTAATGAACTTGAAGGACAATGAATTATTTCCCATCTGCATAATGTGGAAGGAAAAAGTACAACCAAATATGTTTCTGTGCTCTCGTAATAAATGTCTATAGTTTATACAGGGGGCTTTTGGTATGTAGACTGCAAAACTATGGGACTACTGAAGGTAACCCAATGCTGAAATTAGTGCACGGGGCTAGAGCCTGTCATGTCATGCTAAGGGTGGGTTGCTCTTTGCTTAATAGAGACAGAAGAGAACCACTAAGAACTTGCTTAGTTCAGATTCCATGGAGAAATCATTGTTATTTGAGCAGAAAGGGAAGGGAAGAACAATTAATGCTTCAAAAAGTTGCTGTGCAAATTCTCACTCCTTCAAACCTTGGATCTTATCTATTTGGTCCTAGTAAAATCCCCACTGCATCAGTGTGGTGATTCAAGACCTTCTCCTGATGGATCACCAGAGAACATTGCATTGGCAAGATTTTATGCTGTGGAAATAATTTTAATTATTTTAAAAATTGTTTTCGAGTTGCTGGAAAATAAACTCAAGAGTCTATAATTATTTCATCCAACTGTGTAAATGAAGGATGTAATATAAATCATGTTTTTATCTTGCAGAGTTTGAACAAACATCTGTGACAGTTTAGAATTCAGAGGGTTCTTCTGTGGCAAAGCTCTGATAATGCATTCATTAGCAAGAAGTTACATTACAGTGTCTGTGAGGCTTACTTCAGTGAAATTAGAATTTCTTTGTTGGTAATTTTTCTTCTGACGTTACTCCTCTTTATTCCGTTTCTCCAAGATGTTTTTTCTAAAAATCAGCACTAATACAGTAGCTAACCTTTCTCATTAAGATTTAAGATACAGTCAAATAATTAATCTTTGAAACCTTGTAATTTATCCATGCTTTCTAAAGCTCTACACAATTTCAAATGCATCCCTTTTTTCACAGACCTCATCTTTAAATTGTCAACAGAGATTACAAAATAGGTTTGGTTGACTGACATGTATATAATGTGAAGATCCTGTTTTACATAGAAATAAGGCACATAGAGCTAATGCCCACGCATTTGCATGAACATCACAAGGTGACTGGGGTTTTTTAACCTGCTCTCTGCAATGGTGCACGAGCAGCTTACACAAAGTAGCACTCAAAGTTTGAGGGTTGTGGGGAGCTATTCAGTGTTGGTTTTGTTCATTCATTCGTTTGTCTTTACAAAAATGCAAGAAATGTACATATGTATATTTCAGTTCCCGGGAAAAAAACTGAGTGTGTACCGCCCTGCAAATTCTGGAAGAGGTCTGTGTTGTGCTGGGTACCACTGGGGAGTTGTGGATGAGAGGCATCATGGTGATCTCCCCCTATATTATGAACTGCATGAGAAGCTAAGGGAATGTGAGCCTTGACTAGCAGCACCACTTTAAAAGTTGAGACAAAAAAGCACCTTTCTGTGTCCTGGTAGGTCTTATTTCCATAAATCATTATGTCAGTGTCTTCTAAAAGTACAAGTGGATTGAAAATATTCACATCTTAAAACTATTAATTGGGTTTTGGTTTTATTTTAATTTGTATTTATGATGTTTGGGAGTTTTATCTTATACTCGTCTTTGACAAACATGAGGGATAAAAAAATTAAATTTCCTTAAT
The DNA here is from genome assembly GCA_013399175.1 of Odontophorus gujanensis. Classification (NCBI taxonomy): domain Eukaryota; kingdom Metazoa; phylum Chordata; class Aves; order Galliformes; family Odontophoridae; genus Odontophorus; species Odontophorus gujanensis. The sequence continues at coordinate 407,529 of VXAB01003954.1, forward strand.
ATGAAAGGTGAAATTCTTGTGCAGTCTCTTGACTCCAGGAGCTCAGGTCAACTGCTGGGAGATGCTTAATAATTTAGTCCTAAAAATTGCTATGGCTTTCTGTTACAGTACCTTCATTGAGAATGAAAATGTGAATTGCAAACTGTGAATCAGTATAGAACCTGTGTTGTTCTAAATCCCTTTTGAGCTGCTCATAAAAACAGACCTTTAATACTACATGAATATATCGGCTGGGGATTTTCTTTCTCTGGGTAAATCATAACGCCAGAGAAGAACGACATTTATATTTTTAACAGGGACAACAGTGTTATGAACCACTCCATTAGCAGATATATTTGTTGATACATTTAAATGACTATAATCTGATATGTAATGATCTTTAAGGTGAAGACAACTTCTGAGATCAGTGTATGATTTATGTGTTGTTCGATTTCAGCCTTTATTTTTCATGCATTTGATTGATGACAAGAACTGCAAACAACAAAACCAAACACACATCAGTTCCTAGGGTCGTATTTTAGTAATTATCAGAAATATTATAAGCTACAGAACAAAGACCAAATGAGTCATGGAATGATAGTGTTCTTGAAAGTATTAGTATAAACCCTTATAGTCAAAAACTCTGAGAATAAGCTATAATACAACAGAGTTTTTGGTCTGAGGATGCACGATGCATTTGTCTTGATGAAGACAAGTTGGATAGCCAACTTGCTGCCATCAGTAATCTGTGCGATATTTTGCCTTAGATTCCTAAAACAGGCATGAATTACATTGCTCTGAGTAATATTTTGGAGCAGAAAATATTGACAGAGCATAAAAGAATTCAGCAAGCAATATATCAGCACAATACAACAAATCTGAGAGATGTTTTGTTAACATTTCAAGTGGCTCTTGTTCCACTGTTCTGAGATGATGCTTTTCTTTGTTTAACCTTTATTGAGACAGGAGCAGTTTCCAGAAGCAACCAAATACAGGAGGATACATTTTTGTTGTATTTAGCAGTAAGAGATGTCATAGAATTAAGGTAAGCATTATGAATGACATGACCTAAAAGCCCCTCAAAATAAAAAATGACATATGCAAACTTCTTATAGATGAGCATGCCAGGAGAATAACATTAGGAAAGTAATATCTGCCTCTGAACAAAGAGAACGCTTTGAAAGTAAGAAAGAGAGACTTAGCTAAGTAATAAATACAATGAAGACATCAAAAGAACCCACCAAAAGTGATTATATCAACTCAAAAAAGATTAAATATTGTAAGGTACAAAACAGATCAAAGGCTTCTTAAAGATATCAAAGGGGAATCCTATGAGGATACTAAGAAGCAAAAATAAATTAATGAAAACTTGTATACCACCATTTAAAGTGGAAAATGGAATACAGTAATCTAGGTTCAGCCAAAACATTTGGTACTGATAATCCCTTCATCTTTTATGAGCTGAAATTAAAATGCAACATACACAAACTGTGAAAATTTGATTGAGTTTACCATCACAGTTATGTAGAAGCCTAACCTACAAATTAAATAAACTACCTTGAATGTCAGAATAAAAGTAATAGAGAACAGGAAATCAATGACAGGATATTTAAACAGGGAGATGTCTGACTTGGATTTACAAGAATTGAATGAAGCATTTCACTGGAATAGTTAAACTGATGCCAGCTAATAGGCAAAAGGATGGACATTCTAGTTTATAAATTAGGGTCTATGTGGTCATAAGTAATCTAGAATATGCTTCCACACCTTTCTGGTATTCACAAATTGAGAATGCAATATTTGAGACACCAACTATTTGTTTGAACTTGGGTCAGGACAAAATCCCACTTAATGTTTCTCACTGAGACAATACATATAGATTCTGGGTTTTTCTTTCCTTCAGGATATTCTGTCTCTTCTGCTTTTCAGAGTATGTGGTTGCCCAGTACATTATAAAACTGAGGCCTCTGCAAGGTTAATTCACCAATCAATGTTACTCATCAAATCAATTGCCTGGGGGGGACAAGGAAGAGGAAGTCCACTTTTTGCTGTTTCAGAGTATTAACAGTTCACACAGATTTTATAGACCAAAAAGCTACTGTAGAGAATTACCTGAGAGCCAGTCTTAAAGGCTGAAGCACTCCGTAATACTCTATCTGATAATAAACAGATTATAGATCCACAATTCCAACAAAGAAACACAAGTGACACGAAAGTATAGTGAGTACCAATTTGCCCATTATCACTAATGAAACTAAATAATGCAGATGGAACCACACATTTGAAGAATAAAATCACATTAAAATTCTTAACATCATGAAGATTAAAGCAAGATGATTTTTTTAAAACTTTCATCCAGGGAAAAATCACTTACTGTTTGCTTTAAGTAAGATTAGCTACAAAAATCCTATAGTACACCTAGAACAAAGTATGAGTGGCAACAAGCAAATATTTTTATGTGGAAAGATTTCTATTGGTTTTAGTTAATCAGTGACACTTTTGTTGAATGCCTTAAATCTTTAATTATTGCCCCAAAGTACTGAGCATGACATGAGTTATTTACTGAGTTACTGTAAAATACAGTTCAAAATTTTATTATAAATACCTTATATAAAACCAACATATGGCTCTCACTGAAAATGACTGCAATTTTCAGTGCTGTAGGTGTTTCTTGGGGTAGTTCAGGGCCTGATCAGAAAGCACAGAAGACATTTGGAAGGTTGCTGGTGACTTTCTTGAGTTTGGAGTGTTAGCACTTGTAGTAGTTAGATGAGTGTTTTCTTGTGATTGATACTGACTCGAATCTGTCGCCAGTGAGAAACTCTGTGTATATCTAGCTATATATTTGCTGTATATTTAAGGGAAAGGTAGCACCTAATATAATCTGTTTTAATGTTTTGGGGAAAGATTTATGTGACAACTGTAGTAGTTGCATGCATGAATGTAATGCAGAACATAATGTGGATGAGATTTCCTTAGGAGTTCAGCACTCTTGCATTCCACAGCACTGATCAGTTTTGTCATGGCGTCAAAGAGCCAGTACTATACTACTAACAACAAATATATGTTTATGAATAGCTACGGAGATAGTGAGAAAAGCTGAGGCAGGCAAGAAACCAGACTTTTATCTGGAGGTTTGATCTTAATCATTCATAAAACATAGAATTAGAGCCTACTGCTGAAATGTATTAAGCAACTCTCCCTAAATTCAACTGTCTTATGGATTACTCGGAAAGGCATATGGAAGTGGAAGGAAATGGGTTTAGCATCACAAATTGCATGTAGGTACCCAATTAGTCTGCACATGTGTGGAGGCTTATTATTCCAAGCTTCCCTGAGTTGATGGGAATAAAATCACTTTTTCAGGCTCTTAACAGCACATACCATATTTCTAATGTAGATTGTTAGCTGGAGGAGTAGACTTCTGTCCAATTAACGCCTCTTGCCTCCCTGAAATAGGACAATTCGTGACAGATTTACCAAAGGAAATGGATGAGATTAGAACCATCCCGTGTAAGATGACGAGAACAGTAAGACTTTTTTTAGAACCCTTTTTTGATAGGCACCTAATCTCATTGTCATACACACCATTTCTGGAGTTCCACCTGGGAAATCACTGTAGTTGTATCTCAACAGCAGTGAAAGAAACTTCTAGCTCAGTCATGTTTTTAGAGATGAGACCTGAGGGAATGAAAGGGCAGAGCAGCTGGAAGCAGAGAGGGAACTTTTGGAGTTGATAAGGATTAATGCTTGGGTGGCTTAGGGCAGCCAAGGAGGAGGAGGCTGTGCTAAGGTTCTGCACAGCATCCACAATCTGCAGCATGGACTCCTTCTCCAAGAATCACCTCTCCAACTCACTTGAGTGTGAGAAATTTCCTCTGTTATTACTTTTTTGTGATGTACCTCTTCTGATAGAATGTAGACTCCCAGGCCATAAGAAGGGGGTTTTATTCTTTTAATCACAGACTAAATTCAAAGGTTCCTATTCCTGCTCACATAAGTTCAAGTGATAGGCGCTTTGAGCAGAAAATTTGCCAAATGGGAAGTTGTAATAGGAAAAAACAGCTGCTGTTTCTCCTGTTAAAGTCATGGGCGTACTGTAGAGCACAAACTTTTGTCTTGTTTTGCTCTCGCAGCAGAAAGCCCAAGAGTGTGTGAAAGCATCAGTGCTGGCTGATCATGACACAGAACTTATTTTTAAGAAAATCTTGGAAGCTTATCTATGACACAAAGATGTATCTCATAGAACATTTGGGTTGTCCATATTTGCAATTTTACCTTCTAGATAACATTTTCTAAGCTTTCCACAAAAGCAATCAAAGAGTAGGAATTTTATCCTGTGATTCAGTGATGTTTAGTATTTTTACTTAGATGTTACTTATTGCATTTTCATGAAAGACAGAAAAATATAGAAGACTTGATGAATATAAGGTATGTAAAATAACAGAGGTAGGTTATTAACCTGTGTGTACATATGGCTCATAGATATATAGGGTTCATAGAATCCCTCACAACCAGAATTGGCAATACATCTCAGAAATCAAACATTACATGCAAATTCTAGCCAATACATTTTGTGAAGATAACCACCTTGTCAAAAATGTTAATAAAAGGAAAAATTCTATTTAACATCCTTAGAGATCTTAAACAGTGACTCATACAGAACAATGACAAGAAGAACTGATTTGAGGTATTATAGTCTGCTATATCATTTTGACAATAATGCTTTCTGAGCTCTCTGGCTCTGCTGTCCTCAGAACTTTCAACTTTTTACAAGATTAAGTCCAAACTGTAAGATTTAATGCCACATTTGCAGTAGAAGATGTAATGCTACATCTTATACCTTATTTAGTTAAATATAAAGAAAAATAATCTTCTAGAAATTATGATAACATTAACAAAGAGGAGACCAAGATGCAAGTGTTACCTTGGGATGTTTGTGGCCTATGTTGCTGGAGCAATAATATGTTTTTTTCCTTCCTCTGGGGATATGTTACCACACTGATATGCGAGTGTAACTTGTCCCCCAAACACTATTCAACATCAACCTGCAAAAGATTCCTCCATTGAAATTCATTAGTGAAGTTCACTACAGCAAAGGTATCTAGGGCCTGATCACTTGTTCACTGAAATGAGATGATAGTCTTCTATTCATTTAATTATACCTGAAATTAAGATGTCCAGGTGTCCAGGAAGCATCTCAGTTTTGAATGCATTACTGTACTGAAAAAGTCTTTTTCTTAAGCTTTAATTACTTCTATTTCTCGAAGTTATCCATCAGTCTGAAGTGATTATTTTATACTGATAAAGAAAACAGTATTTACTTTTAAAATGACATTTTCAGCTCTGTCATAAGCATTTTACTCCAACTGTTCTATTCAAGCACTTCATTTCACCATTAAGTATAGGAATTGTGATGTGCTTTAATGTGAAAGAGATTAAAATGTACCATAGATAGCTAGTTGCTAGCATCTGTAATGGCTATCTGTGCAATCTTAGACAAAGCCTAAGTAATTTTTTTTCTTGAAAAAGTGAACTTTATTATTATTATGTAAATCCATCATGCCAGAGGTACAAAGATGTTGATTGCATTTATATCTGAATTTTGAGGAATGTTATAAAAACACACTAGGCCCATTAGTATTAAGAAGATGATAATGCCTGTAATTTTTATTTGAAGCACTTAGAATCACTCTGATTTATATTTAAATTATAATTTCCTGGAAAATATTTGAGAATTCAGTATTTAAATTTTGTTCTTTTACAGGACAGAAAAATAACAGCTTTGGAAATGTGTAGGACAGAAAGACAATACTTGTCTGGTTCTACTTTTAGACTTTAATAATATAGTCTTTATACAAAAATATAATTTTCTTTATTTTATTCCAGAAACGAATCGTAATACTTAAAAATAAGGCTGTACCTTTGATAATTTTTGATGGAATTTTCTAGCATAATAGAAGGGTGGGTAGTTTTGTTATGCTCTGATTTTTTGTGGAGAGGAAGGTGTTGTGAGGTAACACTGTGGTGGTTGTTTTAGCAGTATCAAAACTTTAAAAGCTTGGCAGCTTTCAAGATGACATGTAACCTTTTAGAAATCTAATATTTTTCTAAAAAAAATCAGAAAATTGTTTGTTTTGTTCCCTGCATTAACATCCCTGAGCATGTTTGTGTGTGGCAGAGGTTGATGAATTATGTCTATCTCACAGTGAAACAATTTCTGTATTACAAAATCTATCATCACAGCTGGCCTGATACCATTTCTTGAAGTGTTATCTGTGACATGGAGGAGCAGACACGTAACTGTTGTCCTCTTTTGTTCCTCTAAAATAACAGATAATATCTGAAATACAGCTACAGAGCAGGATCTGAACGCTCGCTTTATTGCTTCTCTATGACCTTAGATTTGAGACCTCTTTTATTATGTCCACCTTTCTGAGTATAAGAGGATAAAATAAACTATAGATCACTGAAATTTTCAGTAACGTTGCTGTTCTTCCATGGAGAGCTGTGACAACTGATGTCTTTTTTTCTCTTCGGGCCAAGTGTTTGATGTCTCAATGAAATAGAACTGTGCAGAAATATACACAGAATACTCATGCTTAGCACATCTGCCTTCTGTACTGGAAAATCTTGTTCATTTTGCATAGAAATTAATAGCTGAAGAACATAAGAACACGTTTGATTTGCTTTTGTCTCTGTAAGGTTTTCAGTATCAACCATTTTGGAAAGAGATTTAGAAGCACATGTTTGTTGGACACTTAACCTTCAGAATCTTATTTTCAGTTGCGTCTGATTTTGCTCAGATGTAATCACTTGACCTGAATTGGAAAAATTCTGAAAGTATTCATTCATTAGCATAGAAAAAATATTTACCAGTTTCAATTAAAAGTAATTATCGATTCTGATTATTAGCTAAGAGACTTTGACAAAGAGGGGCTGCTACTTCATGGCTGTGCCCTTTGCCTTCTATTGAAAATTTGCCCCCATTCATCCAGATGCAAGCTGCTAAATGCAGATTTCTTTAGTTTTTTATCATGGCTGTTCCCTGAAGTACTTTTTAACCATAGTATATCTCGTTTCTTTTAGTGAAAATGTTGCCTGTTCCTGGCTGAAAGGGGAAAGGAGGGGAAAGATGTCTGACACATGTGCCAAGGGAATAAATGTGAACTAGATCTGCTTGGAAAATAGTTGTGTGAGAGAACTAGAGATAAAAAACCACTGTAGAAGACATTGTGGCTGAATCAACAAGAATCTGGAAGATTAATAGGGTATCTATATGCCTCCTTGAGGGGAAATATGAGTATTTTGTGCCTGAATTCTGAGTTGGCCAGGTATTACATTAATTGTGTCAGTATGCTTCAACTAATAAATCCTTCCACAAAATAAATGAGAATTAATTGGACATAGTATCTTACATTAGATAAACTAGACCTGGGACTGAGGGAACTGAGTTCATCAGAATGAGCTAAGATAACAGGTAACAAAGTTTCAAGAGGTTCTGTAAAAACAAAACTAAAATACCAAAAAAAAAAAGTGAAAATGGAATAATGCACTGTATGTTCATTATGTTCAAAATTTTCAATGGAAAGTATTTTTTTGCATTTATTGGTGTCTCAACGCTTACGTCTGCAATACAGTCTTCTTTAGTTTAGCACTGAGTATATGAACATATATGCATATGTACCCTCCAAAATCAAATCACCAGTAGCAAAGATGCTTTCTGCAACTTTTAAAGTGAAAAGTAGATTTACAGATTCAGATAATTTAGGATTGCATCTATATGACACTGGATACATAACAAGTATATGAGAAACTGAAACATCATGAAATCTAGCTTTATCATTATTTTGCTGTGGAACTGTTTGGGTTTGTTTCCTCCATATGGCATAATGTATTTAATTTCCAGGGCTCTTCTGACTACGTATGGTGGGTTCTGTGTGAGGAAGATTGATACAGAATTTCACTGTACTGAGGCCTGCATAGCTCACAGTAGAGCCATTTTTTTGTCTCTTCAGTTATAGTACCATTCTATGTAGGTTGCTTTGAAAGTAATGCCTCCTGTTTCCCATGGAAACTACAACAAATACGAAGAGCACAATAACAGTATTTGATAGAGCAAATTCTTAGCTACAAAACACTACTTCTCATCAGTCACCACCACTAGATGATTTGTGCGAGTGAGCTGATTGTGATACTCCCCATTCTGTGGTGTGACTGCTATGACCATCCAGAATCTGGCTTGTCTTTCATGCCACTGATACCATTGCTGAAATGCATCACCAAATACCTCACTGCTCATACCCACAGTTTAGTTTCCATAAATGTTCAGCACTTATAAATATCAGCAGATATAATTTTTGCCACATGGAGGAATTTGGTTCACACATCTGCTTCAAACACACTTCCATGTCATACGCTATTTCCTCAGGCTGCCCATTTGCTTTCATCAGTCCCAACAAACTGTAAAGGAATACTGGCAGGGAAGTTCAATCTGTACTGCAATACCACCAACATCCATGTCTGATGCCATGGGCCAACGGAATAAAATGGGAGACTTTTGGATCAGCCCTTATAAATAAAAGAATACTATTGTTCTTCATGTATAAAACATAAACATTTGTGCAGGTGTGTGAGGTAACTGAAAAGTATTATACAAATTAATTACTTGTAATATTCTAAGGAACATGGTATTTTTAAAAAAATTTTATTAATAGTTTAGAAGAGAGACCAAATATGATAATTCCTGAATAAGTCTCTATTTAGGTTCTTAAATATTAGCTGTGATTGTAAGATTTTAAATGTGTTCCTGTAAAGAAAGGATACACAAAATGAAGATGCTTCTCTAATTTCTAACTTAATATTCACTAACCATATACAAATACAATAAATTCTGTCTCTGTACAACAGGTAGTTCACAGTATGAAAACTTCTAAGGTAACAATGTTATTGATTTTTATTTCTGAGTCTCTATCAGTGTAGGAGCCAACTGTTTGGGAGCTCAATCTTTGCCATAACATATGTGGGCCAGTATGGTTAGAAATTAGACCTAAAAAATATTTTTCTGGGATTTCTACCTGTCAGAAATGTGTCTGAATTTCCAAATTTTTCTTTCTTCTGTTTTCCTGAGGGCATGCTTTTCATGAGGTCTGAATTCTGTTTTTCATGCGGGCTATTCCTTTTTTTCTTTTTTTTGTTTTCAAGGATAAATCCTTGCTTACTTTCCTGTGTTATAGCTGGAAACTTTTCCTCTCGTACTACATGGAGAAACATAAGTGAGAGGTTTATAAATTCTAGATCCTTTCTTCAGGTGCCTTCATGGGGCCATGCATGGCTATGAGAATAAGCTTTGGTGGACTCATGGGTGTACTGACATTGTGTTTTCTCTGATGATATCACTGCATGCCTATTCTGGAAATGTCAAAGTTTAATAGCTACAAAGAGTGCTGTTATAGTCATTTGATCCCAGAAAGATGCTGGTTTGTTTGTTTGGTTTTCCCCCCAGATTCTCTTTTGTTCTGTTGGTCTGTATCCAAAGTATCATTTCTGAGTCCAAGCTTGAGAGCAGCGTTCAAGGGTGAATCCTATCAAGGAAAGTGAGCTCTAGCAATTGTAATAAGGCTGATAGAAATGACTTGAACATTTCTCCCATTGTAACTGACTCCTTCACATAGAACCACTGCAGATCTGTAAGACAGAGAACACATACACAAAACACAGTTTTCTTTCTCAGGATTATTCAGAGAACCAGCACATAAAAATTGAGCATGACTTTTCTGATGCTGGCATCAATACACAAGCCCCAACTAAATTGTGAGGATTTTACCTAGTTCTGGAGCACCCAGTCACAGAGACAAAAAGCTGCAGCTTTTATTATCACTCTATGGTTAATGTGATCTACAAGTGTTGCTAAAAAGGTGCTCTTGAAAAGATCAGATTTTGTAAGATTTCTATTAGATGTATTGGCTTATTCAGAACTTCAATTGAAAATCATGGAACATCCTTTAATTTATTAGCTGAAGTCAGTTGCTGGTAAGAGAGAGATTAATTTATGCTTGTTTCTAATTCTGGGATGCCACCACAACTGGGGAGGCATAAAAATACATAGTACATAAAATATGAATTAAAACAAGTGAATAATTATTAACTACATCGTCCTGAAGGCAGGCAGCATTTTAATATCAGAGTCTAGTAAATGTGCATGAATTAAGAAGGATTAATTTTTCTGAGACAGTTCAGAAATATTTAGCCTTAATTTTGCCCTTATTTAAAATGCATCATATAATACTTCTCAGAATTTTACATAATTTAAGGTTTTACAGCACATTTTTTTCTCTCTCTATGAAATTCTTCAACATGCTGAAACTCTCCTGATATCCTAGATCTACAAATAATAATCTTTCCAAATAGGTAATGTGTTTTTTGGCTTTATATCAGTAACCTGTAGTATCAGTGACTGCTATGGACTTACTTCGTCAGCTAGGGAACTGCTTTGTCTGTCAAAACATAAATATACTTACATGTACATATATATATTTGTGTGTGTGTGTATAGGTGAAGATATTCTGAAACGGCCTGAACACCACAGTTATTAGATGATTTGGCATCAAAGAGTCATGGGAAATGCTTATATTCTCTTCATTTAGTTGGGTAGCAAAGATGCAGCAGAAAGTGGTCTCTACTCATTTGGTAGCAAATCAGAAAAAAAAAAAAGACTGATGTTCTTTTGCAATAGAAAATATTCAAGAACTATATGAACTTTTTAGGACACGGTTACATTGTTTTGGCAGTGAGGCTGCTGACCAACACCAGCAAAGTACTTAACAATATTTGAACATATTTCCATTGATTGTTCAACTGGATTTAACTGTAAAGCCAAAAATAAGCATATCTGAAGGCTTTTCTATATTGGGCTCATATATTTGCAGGAAGCTGCTATTAATAAAAAGTGAGGTTCTTATTGGTATATTTTAGTGAATATATAGATGTGATGACATACCTGTATAAATAGAAAGAATTTGTTATTTAAGAAACTGAGCAATAGAAGGAGATGTAGATAAAATGAAGAAGAAACAAGATAGAACACTTAGCAATTGTGGAAGTTTCTCAAGAGATTAGAAATCATATTACCATGTTAGTGCCATTATTAAGTCTTTGATAAAACTCCAGATGTGGGTATTAACACAAGATAGCCTGGATTAAAGCTATTAGCAGAGAATAGAAACACCACCTCCGCCTCCTGACCACATCTGTCAGTATATTATTTGATCCTGCTTTGTAACGTCTCCTATTTTAGTTCTGGACTTCTGGGCCTTCCCTCCACAGAACCTTCCAACTCTAACAGATTACTTCAAAATATGTAGTAGATTTGTGATGTGAACAAATATCTACTGGGATCAGATTCTTTAAAGTATATATGAATAGTAAATTAGTTAGACGGAGCTCTTGTATGCCTGAAAAATGTTTCAGTTCCCTGAACATGTGAGCTTTATCTACATTAGTTATCTACATTAGAAAGCAAATCATAATCAAAGAGCCCTACACTTGCTTTATATTTTGACCTTGGGCAAGTCACTAAGGCCCTCTGTGTTTCAATTTGAAACTCATATTGCAACATGTGCAAAAATACTAATGCTTTGTGCATCAAGATGTACATTCATCAGATGATTAAGGTGTTTTTTTTTCTGTGTAGAAATATGAATCTTAGAGCTGACTTTTATTTATTTTTTTCTAAAACATTTTTTATTACTTTTTGCAAGCGTTTCCAATCCCTATTCAGTAAGAGAAGTTTTTCATTTCACAAGACAGAGGTTCTGAGTTTTGCTTCTCTACTTAAGGAGGGCCCTCACTGGGTATTAATCCTGGCTATAACAGCTCCTGTGACCCCAGAGTTCATAGCCAGCCTCTGTTCTTATTCTATGAATGTGTCTCTTTCTCCCATGGGAGGAGCAGCACACTTCATATTTTTTTCTGAAAAAGACCTAAGAGATTTGTTTCATATCAACTTTCCCACTCTTAAGTCTGTATCTGAGGATTTTTTGCATAGTTTTACACCAAATAGGGTAAGGTGATTAAAGTACTGAACTCATGTGATGGTCCCATATCAATGGACCTTCTACTCCAAGGTTCTGTAGAATTATTTCAGTTTAGGAAGTGCTTGTGCTGTTCTAATCTATCTTTATTGTTTTTTTTATTCCCTCAGTTCCACCTTCCATTCCCAGGTGTTTCTAATAGTAATTACTCTTTTTCAAAATCTGATTTCTAGGAATAAGAAAGTTCCTTTTCTGCTGTAGGATAAAAGCACATCTGCAAGCTTTGCTTAGGTGGCTTCACCAGTTACAGAGTCAAGACAATATTCAACTGAATAGCAGCTCAAACATTTGAAAGTACCAAACCCAAGGAGATGTATCCAAAAGGAAAACAAGAATCCAGTTTTCCTAAGGTCTCCATTAGAAAGCAGCAGAGGAAGTAGCTCTCCATCTTCACAGAATATGGAGGACAAGGTAAGTACTTTGCACATGATGAAAACATGAGAATGACCAAGCTGTTAAGCAGCTCCTGAGGGCAATAGTGTAGATGATGCAAGACTTTATCCCTTTCTGATCTTGCTATAGAATATTAGTGGGAATAAGCATGTTTTCTCCCTTCCCAGAGAGCTACTTGTTATGAATTCCAAGGCTCACTGAGACAGGTCTGAAGATTAAGTTTCCTGCATTTAGAAAGGGAAGTTAAGTGGTGTTTGAATCAGATTTCTTTGGGCTGTGGTTCTGGTCTGTTCTTAAAAAATAAATCAAACAGGGACAGTTAATCAAAGAGAGGGTTAATCAGGAACATTTTTAGAAAATGATGCATCCTGTTCCTTCTTTGCCTACACAAACTTCCTGGAATTTCTGATTTAACATTTTGACATTTTCCCCTGTTTTTTAAGCCTTTTAAATATCCTTCTTTGGTTGGGTGCAGTTTTTGAAATTTCTGATATGTTCGTCTCAGCTGTGTCAATGTACAAAGGAAATAATCCTCGATTTTTCTGGAGAGCCTATCCCAGCTAAGAAGATAAGTTGTATCTGGGATCAAGTGTTCAGGCAATGACTGTCCAGACAAGCTGATTGGTGACATCATGCCTTTTTTATGAAGCTTGTTTCATACAGTGATTTCTCTCATTATTAGCATCTTATAATTCCTCCGCCTCTCAACACTGCTTATTTTTACGTTGGCTTTTCAGACAGTTCTTTTAGCATTTTATTCTGACTCCAAGGGCATCATCTAATTTAAGCAGATTTACTTTTAGTATTTTTCATATTTGCTATCTGTTTTTGTTGCATAGGTTTTATTGAAAGAAAAAAATAATGGACAAATAACTTATAAGACATCGGTGCTCTAAAACACTTGATAAACAGTTATTTTTGCTTTAATTCAGAGATTATTTTGTTTCTTTTCCTTACTTTTCACTGGCAGTGTGTACTGATATCTTTTAAAGAGCAAAACAATACATCCAGTCCTGTAAATAGTACTGTTGTGCTTATAGGGTATATTTTCCTAGTTGTTTGTGTTGTACTGAGGTAAACAGAGGACTTTCTTATACTTTTTTCACTGGATAGAAAATTCATTTTAATTATTCTACCTTAACTTGGACTGTCAGTTTAAATTCACCTGCTGAGTACTATCAACTGGTGCTGGCATCTGTACTTGTGCTTGAAGATGTCCATATTCATTACTGGATTTCTTAAGCTTAACAAAGCTTAGAATTAAATGCAATCCACAAAGAAAACATTTATCATTCTAAGATGCATTGAGAGCCTGTGCTCCTGAAGGAAAGTATTGTTTCATGCATTAACAGTCCAGTATGATTATGGAACTCAGTCTCCTTTTGGTGGGAACCATTGCAAGAGCAGCATCATTGCCATCTGTGTCCTCAGCAGAAACTTTCTATCTGAACATTTAGAATTTCAAAAATCCTACAGATGTTGATATTTATTATTCATCTAGAGAGAGACTGCCACTGCTATGTACTTTCCTGTATACTCTTTCAAACAATCTGGCAGCAGACTCTAATTTGAGCAGTGCAGGGTACATACTGCAGTTTCATTGGGTATTATTCTGATATACATGAATTGTGCCAATCAGGTAAACATCCATCTCTGAAGATGCAAAGCAAAATATTGTTACTGCACAAGGCCAATTTCAGAAGCCCAGTGATGATTTAATGGATTGAAAATGGGCATGCCTCATGTACACCTGAATTGTCTTGTGGTAGTAAAATTACCTACAAGAATCCTTTCAAAGCTATCCATCAGTTTATCAGTCAATAGATTGATAGAGTGAAAGAACTGAAGTAACAAATAAAGCAAGAGAAATGGTGTTGAAAATGGAAGGAATGAAATAGGGAAAAAAGAAAAAAAAGAAGGGAAAAGATGGAGGAAATGAAAGAGAATATGAAATACAGTGTGTGTGATGAAACCTGGAAAGAGGGGAGCAAAACGTAGCACAGACAAAATGAAAAATGGGGAGGAAATAAGAAGCAAAAGAAGAAAGTTAAGCAAATACTTGTTAAAGTATGGAAAGTATAATACACTCTGAATTAGCTGCTTGTAAGTGTATCAGATCTAATACCAGTTCTAAAATATTTCCTGTGAGTAACTGGTTAATAATACCCTGATTCTGCTGTGCCTGCACACCAAGAAGTAAAGAGGATTGGAATCCAAATTGCCAAATGTCCCTTGAATAAGATTCTTCCTGAGGAATCTACACAAATGGGTACAAAGCTCTGTTTTTATCTACACGTAGAAACTGATATTGGAAGTTATTCAATTGCTTGAAAGCAATTTGTTTTCGTAGTGAACAGCCAAATTGCAAGAAACTCCACAAAAAAGATTTTAAAAGCACAGCAGTGTACCTGAAAGTAAAAAGTGACCTTACTTCAGTGATGTCTTCAGGAAAATGGGCTGATGCTTTCTGAATTTTAGGGAGATGGCTCTCTTCATTCATTAGTTAAATGTTAATCACAAAACCTAACAAGTTCAAATGTGAACACTGAGTGATTTCTTAGCATCATTTGTACAAAGAAAGATCAAATTGAGAACATCCTCATTGTTCTGAGTCTCACAGAGAGATAGTAGTTCAATGCTCAAAATGTAATGAAAGGATGTTGGAATAATCACTACTGTTGCTAACACCTAAATTAACTATCTCAAACTTGAAAAAATATGTATCCCATTTAACATGGCAAAGTAGCAGCTTTTGTTTGACAAATGCAGAATACATGGATTGTAGCAATGTTTGTTTTGTGGGCAAGGATATGCCTGTAACTTTTTATTTCCGTGTCTGCCTCAAATTTTCCTTCATTTTATCTTGCCTGCAATTTGTAATGGTAGAGGAGAGCCATCTTCAGTTCAAAGCAGTAATCGCTAGGTCTTAAGGCATATGGTAAGCAATCTCTGTCTTCCCAAGAAGAAGAACAGGAAGGCTTTTCTCCACCTGTATAGTGGTAATCTCTTATTCCTCCTTCATTCTTATATTTCTCCTGTTCTTAGGGAAGCTGCCACAGGTTGTTTACTCCTGGATCAGGAGAAAAAGAATTATCCATATTCACTTATTCCTGTTGGCTCTCCTATGCCACCAGGTTGCATAGACAATGTGGGTAGCAAGTAATGTGCTGTGTATGATATTGAAGTTCACTCACTTGCAAGGGAGTTCTACTTGGTTCCTCAACCTCCGTCTGATGAGATGAAGACCCTGGGATCTCAGTGTCTTTGAATCCTTGAATCCTTGCTCTAGGGCTCTGTAGAGAAAGCTCAATTAAGGTCATCATCCTACACTATTGTGTAAATTTTAGTCTTCTTGGGCTAGACTCCTTAAATAGGAGTCGTTATAATAGGCTCATTATAGTCACAGTGGAGGACTACACTATGTCAGATCTTTACTGCTCCTTTTAGATTGGTTTAATCAAGCTCTCACCTCACAGATGTAATCTACTTGGCATAATTGTGCTTGTCTGAAGCAAAATTTAATGTATTTTTGGACAGGTGTAAGAAAATACCTGTTCAGTGCTCAGTAACAGTCAAGCCAGTAGAGTTCAGTTCATATGAAGAACCAGAGAAATAATAGTCTGTCAACAGTGGCATAGAACAGTTTCATAACATCAGCAGTTTTCACTTTGTACTGTGTCCTGTTTGGATTTATCAGAGGAAATACAAAAGGATGACAAATTTATTTGTAGCACTCTGTATTACTGCACACAGAGAAGTTTAGTTATTGTTAGAGGACTGGGATTGCTGAAATAATAGCATGGAAATAGTAAAATCAAGTGCTCATTCATTTTTGATGTAAGGACATTCAGATTTAAAACTGCAATTTAAAACGTGTAACAGGAACCACACCTTACATAGTACAAATAATATATGAAACTCATTGCCAGGAAATGTTGTTACTTAGAGTATTACTGGGAAATATTGTTCTTTTATAACAATAAAAGGCAAATTGACCGTAAAATGTGTTATGAGGGCTGCTCCAAAAGTAATACCTCCCATTATATTATGTGGTCCACAACATCAGAAGATGTGGGTGATATGACAGTAGAGGTTGAACCTTCCCGTCAATATCCTGTTACGTTCTGCTGCTGTGCAATAGATGGGAGCAGAGGGGCAGTCTGACAAAATGGCATCTGACATAGAAGTGCAGATGAATCAAAGGTATGCTGTTATTTTCTTCCATAGGGAAAAAATGTCATTCACTGATATTCATCAACATTTTCTGAACGTATGTGAACAAACTGAGGCAGTGGGTGGTGCCTTTCAGCAGTGGCAACAGTGATGTGAAAGATAAGCCATGTTCTCATCAGCCATGCAGATGTTTATGAATCTGACATGTAGATTCTTGTTCATTGCTGGTGAAAATGCTTAGCTAATGGTGGTGACTGTTGAAAAGTAGTGCTATGTGGCTGAGAATTTGCTCTATCAAATAGTGTTATTGTGCTCTTTGTATCTATTGTATTTTTCATGGAAATAAATAGGAAGCATGACTTTCCAAGCAAGCTATGTAGAATGGAACTAGAACTGAAGAACAAAAATAAATCACTCAATTACGATCCAGGTGGGTCTCTCTACAGTGAAATTCTGTATCAATCTTCTTCACACTGAACCCACCACTCATAGATAGAAGAGCCCTGGAAATTATATTTAGTATGCTTTTCTATGAAAATTAATGAGACACCACTTTAGGAGCAACCAACATATTAGAAACATTATTTAACATTGATCACAAAAGGCATGCAGGTCTACTGCCCCTTCAAAGTATTAGATGCACGATTTTTCTATGGAACAACTAGTGCTGGATGGGAGACTGAAAGAAAGCGTTATCTAATCTGGAATATACAATTCCTTTCTCGTGTCTAATCAGTCGAAGGAACTCCTTATAAAGGAAAAACTGGCTTCCTTAAAGTAGTTCTTTTCTTTTTCAAGATTTTTTTTAAAGGCATTTAAAATTAATGTTTATAACTAAATGTTATAACTGAAGGTCTTAATCAAGTTTTTGTTGCAATTTTTCCTGAAAACAAGACTATTTTTTCCCTATCAATACTGTGGAGCATTAGAGCATTGAACATAAATGCTGTGTTACCTTTCAGAAGGCATGCTTATTTCCCACCAGCATTATTATCAAACAATACTTTATCCAACTGCACATTATCTGTAAACCAATGTAAAAATGAAAATGTGGAATTAGATAATAACGTGTAGCTTGATTTTTTTGCATCTTTCCCTGCTGCCCTACTAAAACAATTTTTTACTTCCTTTTTTAAAAAATTCCTGCTCTGATTTTTAATGTTTTCCTTTTATCCTTAACCGTCCACAATTCTTTGATAAAATCTAATTTTACCAGCATTTTGTGCAGTAACTTTTGCTGAGTTTCATTAGTCAGAAGTATACTTTGATCTTTTCTTTACGTGTCCATACTTCTCAACATCAAACATCAAAAGTCCTCGAAGCCCTAGCAGTCAAAGAAAAAAAATGAAAAAAAAAAATGTTTCAAGTGTCCATTGGAATTCAGAGAGCAACTTTAGTTTTTATGTGTGACATTATAAGAAATAAAAAGTTTCAGAGCCTAAAGACAGCTGCGGTAGAGGCCAGAGTGTAATATATGTGATATTCATTACAGGACTTGGGGAAAAGTATTTGGTGCTATGTAAGCAAGGAACCCCCAAACAACAGCAAAACAAATTGCCATTCTAGGAGCTATGGGAAATCAGTGAGTACAATCCTATGAAAACCTTACAAGTGTTTATTTCTCAATAAGTAAATTACAAAGGATGCAGGTATGCAAATAGGTTTGCAAACTGTGTTCAAGTTCTCCTTGTTTCTGTGTGTTTCATCTGTTTTAAAACTGATATTGCTTTTCCCATTTCTTATGTACGAATAACACTATCCAGAAACGTGAGAAGGACAACTATGAGGATAATGTATTTTAAAATTTCTAAGAACATTATTAATATGTAATAAGGTAAAACGGCCTCTATCTTTTTTGTCTTAGAAACTGAAGCCCTTACTACGTGTTTTGAGAAGATTATATTAAAAAGCTAAATATGTTCAGATTGTCAAATTTTCTGATGCTATTATTCTTGGAAGTTGTTTTACTCTCCCAACGGAACATAATACTCTGGGTCTGGTTCTCAGCTGAGTTAAATTGCTGTAGCTTCATTAGAAGCAACAAAATGCTGTCAATTAAAAAGAAGCTTTGGAGATACTAAGGGTTATTATGATGTCAATAAGGTACATTGGTGACTAGGTAGCATAGGCACTGTGCTAGATTTTCTGTAAAAAGCTGTTTACTTCTCTAAAATAATTAATCTTGTTCTTGTTTCTGCCTTGCTGAGGTGTGTTCTGCCCAGAAGTTCTCCTGTTTTGTGTGAATTCTGTAGGAAAATTCTTCAAAAGCACTTTAGAGGGAAGAGAAAGAGCTCTTCATTTCCACAACTTGTTTAGAAAATGCTCAGTGGAATAGCACTGTGGTTGGAACTATTTCTATTCTTCCCATGTTGTAAACTTTGTGCAATTTGCTATCAGCTTGGTGGACCTTGTCCAGAAAAATAAAATCTCATCTACCAACAGTTTTATAGTGATTAATATACTTACTTGATGACGACATAATGTTCCGATTAATAAAGCCAGGCTAGTGCACACCTCTGTTGAGCTGTCAAAATTAAACATTTCTTTTAACATTTTGCTACAGCAGTGTTCATTCTGGAAGGAAAAAAACAAAACAGAGGATAGGTTCAGGGGGCTGGAATTCTGTATAGTTCTTATTTCTGCATTTTCTTTAGATTACTTCAGTGAAGTTGGTGATTTGATCCCAGTTCTTACCTGAACCAAACACTTAACATTAAGCTGTCTGAAATCTGTTTGGATCTTGCAACTCTATCAGAGAAAGTCTGTTGCCTAACTTGACCCCCATGTTTTTGGTGATGCTTTTTATAGCAACCCATAAATGTGAGGTAAGTGGAGAGTGAACTTCAAACTTTTTTCTCTGTGAGTAATGTGTGTATCCTCTGACAGAAGTTCTGTAGTTCTAATTCTACTCAGGAGTCAGAATGTATGCAGTTATTGAAGCCTCAAACTACATTCACTTTTCTAGAAATGTCGAATGCCACTGTTTAGGTAGCAGTACTGGACTATCATCTCTGCTTAATCCACACAGATTCTTGACTCTAGGGAGACTCCTATATAGATCTAAACTGTGAGGAGTTTGCATCAAAAAAGGCTGCCCCATGCTCTCATGCTTGGTAGGGTCTTTGCTTATGAAGTTTTGATGTTTGAAAAGGGAGAGATGTCCACAGTTTACTTCAACATGAAATCAAAATGAACAATTTACTCTCTCAAGGATGTTCACACTTCTGGTGTGCTAATACGAATCTATTCATGAAGTATTTTCTGGTTTTACTCATTTTGCCTTTCTATGTGAGGAAATTTACAATAAAGGGTTTAAAGTTTTTATGAATGCCAAAATTGTAACTCACCAAAAATGAAAATACATGTGTTTCCTGTGACTCATGTACCAGTAAAGTCTTTCATTGACTCTATGTGGTTGTCTAGAGGAGAAAATAGGATGCAGAATTTTTTCTGAGAATTAGAAAAACGAGTTCCTGTTGCATTTAGAAATTGAGGTTGCCCTAAGCAAGTCACTATAGAGCAGATATAATGTGCCTTTGTGCTTATATTTGAGGATTCACTGCACTGTAGCAAGTTACAACTCTATGTACTCCATCCTTACAATGATGTAGATATGTATTTTCACTGGAAATGAGGTGTTCTATGTAAGCTGTTTGACTTTCCAAGCTTCAAAGCTGTATCAGTTTTCACTAGAAGAAGTGTAGCACTTTGTAGAGTCCAGTAATACCTCCATTTAAACTGAAATTATTTTTCCTTTTAATATTACAGAGTAGAATCCTAAATACTGAATCAGCACTGTGAAGCACTGAACCATTGTTATTTTGTTTCAGAAGGTAATTTATATGGTATTATACTTCAGTCTATTATATTCAGAACATGAATTTTTACAGTCTATTGCTAGTATATTTTAGTCATTTATTTTTGTCAGTAATGGGTGAAGCTCTAACATTTCATAGATCTACTATTTGTGCAGTACAGGGTAAATACACTTTCAATCATCACCATGTCCCTTTCCAATCTGCAGAAAGTCTTTAACCTTCACACAGATGCATGCTTTCTGTATGGTATAGCTTCCTCAACACAGAGGCCATAAGTGTCTCAATAGACACTTTCTAACTTTACTGAAGGCCTCCTGGGGACTAATTTTGGGTGCTTGCTTTGGTGTCTGGTCTGCACCTTCCTCTGTACATAACAGCTTCTTTGGTCAGGAAGAGAGCAGCAACAGCTCTTCATATTTTTAGTAGCTAAGTCTTGATGTGAGGATGCTTCAGCATATAAATCTGTGCAGTGAAGTCTTAATGTCCTGAATTGGGCATAAAGACTTAAGAAGTAACTCTGTATGCATGTCAGGCAATGAAGCCTGACCAGTGCATGAAGATTTACGGGCTGAAGTGAAACCTCTGGGGATATGTTAGACCTCTGAACAACCAAGTATTTCCATTATTCAGATAGTGGCTAATCAAGGTATGATTGCCTTGAAATATGCAAATTATTCAGCCAAAAGGTCAAAATTTGGTAGTCTCAGAAAGAGGGTTAGCATCAGGTATGTAGATTCAAACTCTTATCTGAATCCCAAAGTCAACAGCAAATTTTACAGAGCCAAATTTCATGCTCTCTCTTCTCAAACACAGTCAAGTGTCACACCAAGCATTGCATCAACTTGCTATTGATTTTTCTCTTTTAATCTGCTTAGCTGATGAAATTAGGTCTGTGTTACTGATGTAGAACAAATGACAAACAGTAGCCTGCTGAAATTTGGCTGTACCTTTTCCATGGAAAGTTGAAGAGAGAGGTTTTTGTAATTGTGGAATCAAACCAAAATAAAACAAGTATTTTATTTACTAATAGAATAAGTAGTGCTACAGGCATCACTGAATGTTTTACGAAGAAACTGAATCTGAAGGTTATGTGAATTTTAATGTTCTGCATTGACTGAAGGTCATAAAATGCTAAATGTTTTTTTTTCAGTTAGTTATCTAGTTGTATTATGCAGATTATAACAAAAATTTTATTACCCTTACAGGCAAACATTACATGTGCTGTCAGCTCCCAGATATATTCTCTTTAATTTTTGTTTTCTTTTGATTGGTGGAAGGGTGAGGGTGTTGGAGAATTGCTTCTGTTCAGTAACATTAAATTCCAAACCTAATTTCAGGGTGCTAAATGGCTGTTTTCACTAATTCTAATATTCTAGATATACTAAACAGTTACTGATGCTTTCTAGAAACACTCCGTGCATCTTAGAGATATTTTGGATCATCAAGTAAATTGCTCTGAAAAGGTGTAGTGTTATTTGCAGCTTCCCTAGTTGAGTTGAGGTTATTCTAAGGTTTCTCTAAAACCTCACATCAGTGCCACCCTGATCAATACAAATTTTCTCACTGAGAGAAGTGGATGTAAGATCGGACTATTAAATATACATTGACCATACAAAATTGAACTAACTCTAGTGTCCTATTATCATTATTTATCAATGAGCCTACCAAATTCGTTTTTCCTGCTTTGTCTGCCACTCATCTCAACCTGTATGTGTTTTAAAACAATCTCAGGTACTTGTAAATATTAAATGTACATACATATATATTTCTGTTATTGCATTGCATATTCTGCTATCTATCTTTAAAAAATACATATGTGTATATATGTGTGTGTGTGTGAATTTTGCTGTTGTCCTACTTAGGATATTTTATTGCTAACGAAAATAGAAAATTATAAATACTGTACCCTTTGAATCACTAGTAAGTTTGGTTTTAGTGCTCATCAGGCATCCTGTTAAAAGACTAAAGCCAAATTGTCCTTTTTGTGCTAGACTTGTTTTCTAAAAATTGCCAGAAAACAATTTATTCAGCCTGGTTTTTTTTTTTTCCAGTAATTGATTATGCAGATATTATTTATCATACTGCTGCAAGCACATCTTTGCATAAATTGGATGTGCTTTATCATTCTGTGCTACATTTTATTTACAAATGCTCTGTTTTCTGTTCATCATTGACAACTTTATTCCATGGTAAACTTGTCTTCATTAGAAGCGCTTAAGCATTAGTGTTCATTTATCAGCAAGGGAATTTGGAGAAAAGCCCATCATGTTTTCTGTCTTCAGCAAATTATTTTCCCCAACAAATGTACTTTCAAATTCAGTTGCTGTTTTTCTCAATATGAAAGTTCAGTAAATAAGAAGAATGATTTTCCTTTCAGCACTGCCACTCTGTAGGTATTTCTTTTTACTGGTATTAAAGTCTACAAGTTGTTTTAGTTTAACAGTTTAAATAAAAAAGGCCAATACAGTAGCAAACTACAGCTTATCTGGAAATTTGTCTTGAGTGATAATGATTGCGTTCATCAGATCACCTCTGATAAAAGAGCTCTCAGATGAGGAACTTACTTGGTTAAGGGAAGAGTTGACTGGGTATCTACACTGTTGTCTTTTACCTAGTCATGAATACTGACTGCTCATGATGTTTCAGAATTTAAATGAATCCAGGGAATACATTCATTTTCAGCCATGGAAAAAAAAAAACATTCCGCTCTATAGCCTTTTTCTTCACAGCTAAGATAGTAGTATTTTGTCATCGCTTTCCTAAGATCTAATTACAGTAATTCATCTGCAGTCAAAAACTTTCAGGTTTGAAAGTGTCCTTTGTATTTGCACGGGTATAAATACTATGTTAAAATGTAAACGCTGACATTAGTGTAAGGACCTGACTCCCTGTTGATTGCTAAGTATTTCCTGCTTCCACTGGAATTAGCAGTTTATGAAAGTGTTCATAAACACACAAATTGAAGACCCAAACTCTTAAATCATAGTCCTCTACTGCTGCTTTCAGCATGATAATGGAAAACCCAGCTGCAATCCTTTTTACTTGAAAGTACATGCAATGCCAGCACTATCCTACCTCTTTACTCAGGACCAAGTCTGAGGGGAAGTAACAGGAGAACTGATGCGTCATCTGTTATGTTGAAACATTGCTGCTATTTTTGGCTGTATGACACCTCCTGTATGAAAGCAATGAGGATGAAATGGATCTCCCTAGCCTGATCACTGATGCCTGATGTGCACGCACACATGTATAAGATAAGGATCTATTGATTTTAGAAGTGTAGCATCAGAAGATAATAGAATGCCCATTCAGCATCTCATCCCTTTGGGGCTAATTTACCATGTGTACTGCATGTGAAACTATTTTAAAATTCTTTTTTTACAGACCTCTGCAATCACCTTTTCAGTCTTGTTCATGTATGTGCACATTTGGCTGTTAATATTGGCATGTATTTGCAGGGGGCTTTGGGGAATCCATAGTCATCTTGAACTTCTTTTTGTAAGGAGAAAATACTCCGAGACATAAGCAATGAAACGTTTATATATCACCTTTAAAATAACAATCACTGTTTCAGAATGAATATATTTTTATACATATATATAGAAGTATAGATATTTCTGATATATATATATGGGAAATATCTGGATATATATCTATTATTCTTACTTTGGTTTCTTCCATCTTCAAGAAGATGTCTACACATGCTTCTCTTTAGATGAATGGCATTTTTTCGTTGTGTGCTAAGTTGCTCTTGTTTCAGGTCTCTGATGATGTTTCTATTATTTTCCCATTTCATATAAAGATATACTTCATCCCATATGAATACGAATCCCAGGCAGTTAAACTCTGGTTTCTACCGGCACTGATTTCTTGTTTGAATGTTCACAGTGAGAGAAACTAAAAGGGGCCCAAGCACCTCTGAAATGAATTAAGATTGCAATTTCGGTAGGCATTCTATGATTCTTTTCCTTTCAAGGTTTTCAGTTCTTCCAACAGTAAATGATGTGCCTAACTCACAGTTTGTAAAGTACTACCTGGACTTTATTGCTAATTGTAAGTCGCCATACAGACTCATCATCCATACAACAAAAATGAAGTTCCCAACCATATATTTTTTTATTCCTTTGCAATTCCTTCCTCCGTGCTTGCTTTCTTTTCCAAAATCAGAACAAATAAATTAAGACTGGTCAGTAATAATCACCAGAGACCCTTTCAGACTCAGCCAGTTGGCAGAAGATACCCACATCCTCTTCTTAAGAGATTTTATTTTGCACCAACATGCTCATTCTTTTTGCATCATCACAAACACCATTATCAGTATAATCATCCCCTACATGCCAAATTGGCTTTGGCTCACGACAATACACTGTTTCTTTGCAAGCCATTTGTGTCATTTTCCTTGTGTTGATAAATATATCCTAGTCATCTGAAAAAAATGAGATCACTAAAGCAAATCAATACTTGAGAGTAGGGCCTTTCATAATGCGTAACTCTGAGGACTACTGTTGAGTAAGAAAGTAGTAATACATAAATCTGCTGGGAAATAGTGAGAATTGGAGTTAATTTTGCCTGGATTAATTGACATGTCACTAATTGCAATGATTTTGAATTGCAGGAGGTTTTGCTTGCATTTTTAAAGATAACTAGTACATAATAATGATATCATTTGTGTTTATCCTAACACAGTAGAGGTAAGTGAACTTAAGTTTGAATGGTCTATGGATACTATGCAACAGGAGAAAATGTGTGTATACATGTTTACATGTATGTTTATAATTATGAAAGGCTTAAGAAATGCAGAATGCTAAACATGGAATGTAGGATTTTTTTCTGTATGTAAATCTTTTGAGTATTTATAAATTAAAGTAATAGCAATTTTTAAACTCCACATGCATACTTCTGCCAGCTCCTGCTTCTCAACAAGAAGCACTATTTGGAAGAGCCAGATCCAGTGTCCAGAAATGTACTTTTGCTGAGTAGCAGAGGTAAGACATTCAAACAATATAAAAGGGTTAGAAAAGATTTTACAATTAGCGACCAAATCTCCCACCACTATAGGCAGCTGAGATTGGTTTCCTTTGGAGCATTATTTCTGCTCCCTAGGAAGGGGAGGAAGAGTTTCAGGAGAGGGCACTCATGTCTACGTGAAGTGTTTACTGTTCTTCCATTTCTATAATCTCTGCTTCTGGATAGTCTTCTGTATTTCTGGCTGGCCCCTATACAATCTGTAATTTAGACTTGGTGACAAGATGGTCAGATTCCTCTCTAAGAGGCTCATAGGCTGAAACCAACTGGGAAATCTGTGTTTCCCTAAATGCTTACCTTCTTTCCAGGAAGAAGTAGCTTGCTGCATATTTCCTGCTCAGGGAAAGGGAAAGTTTGGAGGAGGAGTGAAAAGATCAGTTGGCATGTAATTACACTGCAGTGTTAATTCTAACATTTTCTATAACAAGGCCTCCTAGGCATTTAATTCATTTTATAGTTATAATTATTTTGTTCAAGGTGTTACCTATAATACAGCACATGCCTGAGATGGTGGCTTAGTAGGATATGAATTGCCAGTATGTTCACTGCCATTAAATTTAACCTCTGCTGGAAATCTTGTCAAATCATAGCAACTCAATGAAATGTTTTGGAAAGGAGACTGAGATCACATAAGAGTAGTTGGCCTATTGACTTAAACAGGAGAACAGTTCGGTACTGTGATGGCAGATTAAGGACATATTGACAAGGCAAGAAGAAAAGTAAATGAGGATAATAAGAAAATGTTGAAAATATGCTGTAAAGCAGAATTCCACCTGTTGTCCTATGTTAATAACAGCATCAAGTCCACAGGTAAATTTTTGCACAGTTTTCTTGGCAGACGTAGAGCCCATGATGGATAGATGCTCAAAGTGTAGGTTACAAAATATGGCAGGAGGCATGTACATCATTTTGGAGACTCTGGGCCCCCTTTGCACCATTCCAGAGTCTCTGGCAGGTTTCAGAACTCAACGAAGGGCTAGAGATTTCTGTAAACTTCTGAGACCAACATCAAGCAACAAGGAGCCCTCACAAGGAATTGTGTGACAGAAACCAAGTCACTGGTGAACACTGTGCTGCAGTTACAGTTTTAATGAAAATTGAAAACTTAAGTGCCACCATTTTCAGTATCACTTTTCCCTAAAATGATTTATTGGCCACTTATACATGATACATTCTCCTGTCATGAATAGCACACTATATATTTATTTTCCTGAATAATGACTCCAATTTTAATTGATAGCTTCAGACAGAGAAGTAGATTTACTTCTACGAGTAAAACTGCTCTCAAAATACAGCCTGTATAAATTATTTTAGTATGTATTTCAACTTTTCCTTTGCAATCTAGTATGTTCCTAATCTTAACAGAAATCAATCAAATAAGGTCTAATACATTACTGAACAGTAGCCTCTATAAAGTACTCTGAGACAGTTTTCTATAATGTTTTAAAAATTTGTGTTAAATGGTGTTGCCAGGAGCTTTCACTGAACCAAGAAGCTTTTGACTTGGCTGATATATCTGTCAGTAAGCTGTCTGTTTTATTCCCTGCTAGCTTTTTTATCTTTTACTGACATCATTCCTGTATAAATACAGCACCTCACTATTACTCTGCTCCTCTTTTTTTTTTTTCTTTAAGGTAAAAATTTAAAATTCTACTATGTTGATAANTTAATCAATCCTGTAAAAATACAGCACCCCCCTATTTCCCTTCTCCTTTTTTTTTTTTTTTTTTCTTTAGGGTAAAAATTTAAAATTCTACTATGTTGATAATCAAATATTGATTTCTGCAATGTTTGAGCTTGTATGTGCAGATGATGTGCTTTGTATTCATTCGTGAGTGAGACACCAAACAGTGTCAAGCGTATGAAGGATTATCTTAGTGAAGAATGTGATCACAGTTCAGAACTGAAAACCCCATTACTTGCAAATGATATTATTCTGATATTAATGTTCAAACCAATATGTGATACGTGGTCATAAAAAATCCACAGC
Source organism: Odontophorus gujanensis (assembly GCA_013399175.1). Lineage (NCBI taxonomy): Eukaryota > Metazoa > Chordata > Aves > Galliformes > Odontophoridae > Odontophorus > Odontophorus gujanensis. Next base: position 434,999 of record VXAB01003954.1, read on the forward strand.
TGTATGCTGCTGTGCTACATATTTGTTAAAGAAATAAAACAGCATACATTCCTGTGTATGATATATCAACCTAAAGCTTGCTGTGAAAAATTTTAAAATGGAATTTAAATGTTACAGACTATGCACTAGCTGGCTTCATTTAAAAACAAAACAAACAAACAAACAAAAAAACACCAGAAACCCAAACAAACAGAAATTCCTGAACAAACTGCATTGGAATGCACTGACCTACTTACACGTGTGATATATTCACCTAACAATAATTTTAAAGAACTACTATTTATTCTGCAAAGTTGTGAATGATACAGTTTTCTTTTCCTCCTTAGCAAGGATTTCCTTATTCTAGCCTGACTAGAGTTTTGCAGGGTACTACTCCAACTCCAATATAAACATTCTTTCATAAGGGATTTTACATCCGTTCAGAAATTCCAGAATGATGCACCACTATTAGATTGTTATATCTGAATATTTTTCATTGTGTTGAGAGACTGGTGATGTGGACGCAGTCAGATATCAAGGGTAAAGGGCAGAGGAAAGTTTGTGAATGCACTCTAAGTGAAGTGGGCCAAATGTGAATACCTAAGGATGAACTTCAAAGGTAAGTTTTGGCAAAGATTGACAGAATCAACATAAGAGGAAAATATTCTTGGATCTTGAGTAAGGCATTCCACCCTCTACTACATCAGTTATTTAAATTCTGAATAGCAACAGTATTCGGTGTCAGGTTATATTTTTCTTTTATATTCATAAATACTGAGTGTTTTAATTGAAAGTCAAGTAGGGATATTAGCTATGGAATGTATCAAGATGTTTTAGTCCAAAGAGGTACTGGTTACAAATCTAGCATTCATGCCAGATGTTCTGTACAATGCCTGTATGGTAATATAGCATTTACTCTACATTACTTACAACACTGCCTTTGCTTTCACGTGTTTTTTTCATATATATTTTCTTTACTAAAGGTATGGTATTTGAAAGAAAATAGAAATACTAAAAGGTATACAAATTTGAATAGATTTTATCTGTGTTTGCCTTAACATGCAATTAATTTTCTTACTATAAAATAAATTAGCCATTTTCTTGAGAAAACAGACATGATTGGTATAAACTGTAACTTGCTGTTTTGCTATTTAAGCTATGAAGTCAAGATATGTTTTAATGAAATACTGCAGTTAATTAAATTCAGCTGTTCAGCACAAGCAAAGACTGAGAAAAGGTGATCAAAAGATACCACTCACTGCAGGAAGGTAAGTAAAGCAGTAAAAATCTAAAGCTACATAGTTCTTCTTGTTAGGTAGCAGGAAAGTACTTTGCATTATTCATTTCACCCTGGGGGGAAAACAACAACAACAAAATTAAAAAAACCCACAAAACTCCCCCAAACCAACATACAAATAGATTGAAAGGACTAGATGGAATCTAGCTAGCAAACAAAGCTAGTGTAAAGTAAGGGAAGCAAAGAAAGTAAAATCAAATATAACAATGCTGCCTAGGCAAGTAAAAGAAATATAAAAGGATTCTAGAAATACCTAGAGAGAATAGAAAGAGAGCATTGAATAGTAACAAAGGGATCATAGAAGACTTCAAGATGGATGAAAAATGTTGAAAAGCTACTTTTTCTTAGTTTTCAATGTAAAGGAAGACGATGAAAGTGAAGAATATTATGTAGGAGGAAAGAAAACTGTTAGAAGGAGTGGGCCAGAATTTAGCATAACTTACACACAAGGGCCCTATTTTCTGCCTTCTTACACTGAATGATTCTTATATTGCAAGTAGCCCCCTGGCTACTTAACAAAATGGAAAAAAGGAAGTGCCAGATAGTGTAAGGATGACATGTGGAGTTGCAAAGTGTAATGCAAGTACATTACTCTAAGAGCATCTTACAGAATCTCTCACTAAAATATTCTTCTATGGAAATCTGAATAATGTTAACTGAAATGAGCATCCATGCAAATTGAATTAAGCTTTTCCTTAATTCAAGTCTATTTTTTTTTTTTTAAGCAGACGACATCTCTTCTAGTGCATGATGTTTTGTTTTGTTTTTTGTAATGTGTTGTGAGACCCTCACACCATGAAAAAACAGTATTATCTGAGTTCTTTTAGAATGTCAAAACTCTTTCTAAGTAGGCAATAAAGACTTGATGTTTAAGCAACATGATTGGTCTCCAAAGGAAACAGACTAATAAATTAGCACTAGTGAATAAATGAGGAAACTTGGATCTTAGGAACATCAAGTATGTGGCTTCCAGAGAGGAGGCTGCAATTAGATACTTTTAGAATAAAAAGAAATCTAGTATGGTCTGTGGGCTCCAGCAGAGTTTGATGGGTAAACCATAGCAGAAAATGGAACTCCTTCAGCTGACTTGAGGAGTTTTGGATTAGAACTTAAGTGGATCGAAATTTTATATATAGTTAGGTAAACAAGTGAGGACTCTGCTAGACTCTGACACAACCAAAAATTTACATGCTGGTTTTTAAATGGTTATGAAAGCTTTGAAGATAGGCAACAAAAATGCTAAAAAGATGAAAATATTTTTATATGTGGAAAACCTGAAATATCTAGATGCATGCAGTTGGAAAAGGACAAGGCTTAAGAGATGCATGATCCCTCTGTAAATTCCTTCCAGGAACTAATATATCTTCCTATAGTTTGTCTGGGAATAAATTCCCCTTAAGTTATTAAAACACACTACAGATATAAGTGAAATAAGGTGGTATGTCTGTGGATTTATAGATCCACGTCTGTAAATATCTAAGGTGTGGGAGGCTAAGGGGTGAGGCCAGACTCTTCTCAGCAGTGTGTGGTGATAGGACAAGGGGAAATGGCTACAAACTGAAGCATACGAAGTTCTGCATAAATGTGCATGGGGACTTCTTCACAGTGCAGTGATGGAGCACTGGCACAGACTGCGCAGGGAGGTGGTGGAGTCTCCTCTGAAGACATTCAAGACCTGCCAATCTGCCTGGAAGCCTACCTGTGCAAACTGGTCTAGGCAGCCTGCACTGGCAGGGAGGTTGGACTAGATGATGTCTAGAGGTCCCTTCCCACCCCTACAGTTTCTGCGACTGTGTGATGTACCACTTCTTTTTTTTTTTTAATTGAGTAAATTCCTCCTCTTCCTCATTGTAATCTATTTCTCAGTTGGGTCACTTTCCTGTTTTCTTTTCAACTCAGCACATAACATTGCGGTCTAATTTGACCTGAGATATGCATTTGCAAGTTATAAGGATTCATTTATTTAAACTCTGAGTGCCAGTATTCATGCAGTACAGAAAGAAAATAAGAATTTGGAGACAGAAATACTGAACTGGAGAATAATATAATGAATCTTTCCTCATTCTTGTATCTGCCCTTGGTAAAGAATAAAGCTTAGGACTTGGCCAGAGTGAAGAGCATGACAGAAGTCCCATTGAATTTAGTAATGTCTATTTATATTATTGAATTTTTCATTAACATTTATCATTTTCCCCTCAGCAGTTTAACAATGGTAAAATAGTGTGGGTAATTCATTGTGCATACAAAATATGCATATAGAGCTCTTGGGAGAACAAGCTCTTGCATAACATAAAAACCACGTAATTCATTTATATAATGCAACAAGAGATGGGCAGCATATATGTATATATACATGCTGACATACACCCCTCTTGGGTATCTAAACCTAAAGGATATTGATGGGGAAGAAAGAGCCTAGAGTCAGAAATTTAATTCCTCATATGTTGATTCACTGTTACTTATTTATATGTCATATGTATATATCTACAGTAGTTCAGTATATTTATTCATCATAAAATATGCCTTCTTGTTTCCTCTGTTTATTTTCCTTGATATTTTGGTTAAGACAGTGGGTTGTCTAAATAACTGAACTGACGTTCTTCAGTAGTATTCATTCTTCAGTAATGCTCACTACTGAACCCTGCAAGTGACATCACTGAAGTCAGTGTAGACACTATACATAAACAATTGTTCTGTTGAAAGCTAAAATCTTATTTTGGAAAATAAAGGCCTAGATAAGCATTAAATTCTTGAATTCCTCTACCAAAAGTGAAACGCACCAGAATGCTGTTTATATTTCATTCTTCTAACAGGAAATTTAAGAGCAGCAGGTGATGGTTCTAGATGAAATTCTTGCTAATAAGCTTTACATTACACCCCGAAATATTTCTATTTAAAACCATGAGGCTTTGTTAATAGTAGTCCTAGAGTGAACTCTAGTTGAATCTAACAAAGCTTTCTATAATATCTCCACTCCCCAGAAAAACAAAGACCACACAAAGGTTGTACAACACCTGATAAATATATAGCTTGTAAGGAGCCATCAGTAGAATTAATTTATGTTGGAATTTTGAAAAGGTATGAACAATACCACATTTTATTATTGATTGATTGCTAGCATTACTTTTAAACAAATAACACAGCATGTGCTTTAGTTATATATTTATGTTTATTTTCACAGAAAAGGTCTGTAGAGGTTTTAGGTTTTGGGATTACCAAACCTGACAATTGAGGGAAGCCAACAATGTCTCTGCTCCTGCCAACTCTTTCCATCAGTGACAGCTTCAGGGTGCCTGCCCTCACTGGCTGTATTTCCTGTCTTACTCTTCCACAGTTTGAGCAGCAATGACCATTAACAGCTCCACCAGTATAAAGGCAGATGTGTTCTTTGCCAGGAAATGATATTCTTAAGAACACAAGCCCTGTTGCACTTCTTTTATAGTTTAATGAACAGGTCTCCCACTGTAATTGACAATGTCATTTTTGCATAGATTCTGCAAAGATTTTTCTGTAGCTCTGTTATGGATAAATGGAAAACTCACTCTGCACTCATTTAAAGCAGGGCTGAATATTCTTTTCTCTGGTGAAAAAGAACAAAAATGTGACATTATGAAAAAGATTTCACAAAGAAAAAGATTTATAGGATATTTGATTGAATGTGTTATATCAAATATTGATTACTCATAACGTACCATGGTGGCTTTATAAAAAGAGAAAATCTGCTGTATGAATGAAAGTTCATGTCAGCACAGAACTTTCTCTGATACAATAGGGATCTTCATATCATTATGGTACCCTGCTGAAGTGTGAGCATTACTGAGACAAGAAAACTTTTGTGATTACTTCAGAGGAAATTTTATCTACAGATTTTTTCTTTTTTCTTTTCTTTTCTTTTCTTTTATTTTATTATTTTATTTTATTTTTTATTTTATTTTATTTTTAATGGTTCTCTGTTGCCTTTGAAATTTTAGTTTTACATTTCACTTGAAACCAAAATTCATGTCAAAGCATTATTTTCACTGCAGAAATTTGAGAAGTGCCATCTGTGTAATCTCAGATTGAAACATTTCATCTTTGGGAATACCTATTTGTTTCAGATCAGCCCAGGGTTGGTATGAGACAGCTTTCGAATGGAGAGAGTAGAACTCAAGAAAGCAATGATGAAACGAGTGGAATTACGGTGTCAAATGAACCTCAAAGCCTTTCACAGGGCAGTCAATAATGGGCCTAGAATGTGGCATGTGACCCCAGCTGCAAACCCCTGCTGTAGGGCAAGTAGTTCAGGTGAGAAGCACGTGGCTTTGGAGAGCTGCATTGCAATGGGCATGTGCAGAAAGAGCCCAACAGGGCAGTAGATCTCTGCTCTGCAAGAGCTCATTAGTGCTGGCAGTGATTGGAGCCAAAGCTGCTCAACCCTGAAGACAGTGCTCAAACCCTACTGCACCCTACAGTGTGCTGTGCAAGGTGAGAATGCTTCACAGTAGTGGGTGTGTTGCCCAGGGCCTCTCAGCTTGCCTGTGTTATGCTTCAATCTGCTAAATGCACTCATTTTGTTCTGTTAAAAATTAATGCTCAGGCGAAACACATAATTTTACTGCTGATAGCAGAAACACTGGCAGAAGTACTAGAACTATTATATTCATTTGGCAATTATTGCTTTGTTTCTTCTTCCTTTTCCCTTAGCTCTCTTCTGTAAAGCTATCATAGCAGCAGTAATAGTAAATAAAGCTAAGAAAAAAAATAGGAAAATAATATAAACTAAACCCTTTCCAGTGATAGCAATAGTCTTAGATATGGCAGAATATGCAAATTCTGTGTTTCACTTTACTAGACAAGTGCTTCAATAGCTGACCAAAGTGCATCCTGACTAAAGAGCTGTTTGAGGGTATCAGGGGCTTCATGGAAGCAGTTGTCATCAAGATGCTCTAAATATCTCATACTGTGTTCATTAAGGACATCATTTACAGGGTTATGTGAGGATTCATGGGGTCCTCTGCTCAATTTGATCATTTTTAGAAGCTCAGAAGATCACAGGCTGGATTCATCAAAGCCAGGGATAAAAGAGATTATTCCTTTGTACAGCTTGGTTGTGGTGCCATTTCAAATTAAACTATATTTTATTAAATTTGGTTTCATTTCATTAATAGTTTTGCATGTGGTATTGGCTAGATAGATGACTACTAAAGCAAGTGCAAATCTGAATATTGTGGACTTCTTTATAACTTTAAATTTTATACTGGAACTTTTTTGCAATTATCTGGTTGAAAATACTGTTTGATTGTGGTAGTTTAAATGTAATAATAATAGAGTCTGATAATTCAGAGGGACTTTTTTCCATTCTGGATGTAATTTGCATAAGATGATATACTGCTGTTTAGACTTCCAAATTAGAAAAAGGACTACATTACTCTAATTAGAGCTGGTTTTAGGATCCTGTCATCTCAATTTATGAGGACTAACGATTGTTTAGATGGAGGGAACTAAAAACATGAAGGAAAACCATGAATGTTAACATTTTAATAGGGACATGATACAAATAATGAGATTTGGAGTTAGATCATACTTGAAAATGTCAGGACTCAATAAAACCTGGGAGTGTCTGCACTGAAAAACAATCACTTTTTTGGAACCTATTATCTGGTGACATCTAGAGTTTATTGTAAAAGATGGTTTACTTATATGAGAGACAGCTTGGCAGTGAAGGTAAATTATAACTGTTGATTTTTTTTTTTTTTAGATTTTTGTTTTAGATTTGACATTGATAACCTATTTTTATGTATTACTGCAGCTTCCTTTGGGAATGCTGGTTCAGGTGTGTCCTGCCATTCTCTCCAGAGACTGCTTTGCCAGATAAGCTGTTTTTCTCTGAAACACTTTTTCTTTGATGACAGTACAACAACTCAGTATTAGAAAGATTGTACAATGTGGTCTATGGGAGGGATTGGGGCATAAGAACAGAAATATGCCATACATTTAGGAAGTGTGATAGTCTTACCCATATGATTGGAAAGATCCAACACTGAAAATTATACACAGGTCTTCTTATTCTTCCTGTCCAAAAATACTCTTTTCTCAAAGGAATGTAAAAAATAAGATAGTTTTAATGATTTTTTAAGAGCTCTAGAAAGGACTTAAAAAATACTAGAACTGATTCTTGAAAACTGGAGGAGAACCAAGTTATGTAGTTCCTGTTGTAGACACAGAAGATTAAAAAATAAACAAGAGAATAACAAAAGAATAACAAGGAAACAATTTATAACTTCATACTGCTTCTTACCACCGTATAATTGAGCATCTATTTAGGCTGGCTATTCCCAAGTTTACTGGTGCTTAAATTACTGCCCAGCATGCCAGTAATATTGATGCCACATTAAAATTTGCCTTGAATGCTCAATTAGCAGGCATCTAATCTAGAAACTTTTCAGGCAAGTGCAATGAATATCAGGAAGAAGCAATTAATAGTAAAATGCTTTCAGACGATTTGTTTCTGTTGAAGATATTTGTGTATTACTTGATGTGATCTTTGTGACAAATGCTCACCCACATGCGTCGCTGCTTCTGAACACTCACAAGTTATTCTATTAAAACTACCAGTTAAGGACACTTGTACACAAAGGTGTCTCCAAGAATAAATGTCTTTTAGCATCTTAAAGAGGCAATGGCAGTTTTCCTGTCCATCAGAGGATAACAGTCCTAATTGTTTTTCTAAATGAAATAGAACATTATTGTGAAAGAAAGATGGGAGAACAAGAGAAAACTTTGCTTAAGAGTACTATCACTTCCTGCTTCTTCCCAGAAGCAAGGTTTAATGTACAGTAAGATCAAGAAATGTATGTATGTGGCATTAGTGCCCTCATTCAGTGTTCTCATGCTCGTAACAATGTATGAAAGACCAAATTGGTGAAAAGTAAAGAGCCATCTGGCTCTGCTAACCTTTCTCTGATGGAGAACGCAGGCAAGTGCCTATGGAAGAGTATATGAAACATTATATTGAATAATTTCTTCACATTCTATGAGCGTGGGAACAGTAACTTCTAGACTGTTTTGTTCGTGTGGCACTGACACTGTCACAAGTGAGGTACCCCACTCTGATAAAACAGCAGCTCTGTGTTGAGAATCAATAGTATGAATAAAAGTGCCAGTTGAGAAGCTTGGATGTGAACAAGAAAGGGAGAAAGAGAGCCTCAGAAGATGCAGTGAGAGAGAATGAGGTTATCTAGAGCAATACAAGACCCTAATAGAATGCCCTAATGTGTGCTGTACTGTGTCCACAGGGAAAAGTTGCTTTAAGCAAAAGGATTCACAAACAAGCCTTAAGTGGGAAAAAAAAAAAAAGAAAAAAGAAGTAAAAAAGTAAATATTCAGTATTTATAATCTCTCTTGTCTTTTGATAAACTAACAGACCGTGAAGGATTTTATTCTCTGGTGAACATGATGATTATAATAAACATCCTATTTTCAACCTGAAAATGGTCTGAAATCAGGATATTCATGTGAGCATGCTATTTTGAAGCTTAAAAAACTGAAGCGATTCAAAATACAGATTTTATAGAAAGAGTCTTTATAATATAATGTTTTTAATAGAAAGTCTCTTTCCTCAGCCATGCTATTTTCCTCTGAGAGTCGTTAGCTTATGCTCTTGATACAGAATTGGTCTAGAAACAATAGGTTATGTAGTTAAGCCTGTGTATTAGTATGCCCAGATCATTAATTCTAGTCTATCTTGGGCATTGTCTTGCTTTTCTGTCTGTGAATTGTACTTTGAGCATTAGTTTAACTGAACGATGTTTGGTTTAATGTGTACACAAGGCACGTGGTTCACTGCACTCTTAAAGTTCATCATTTTACTATCAAATAAGCTTTATTTTAATATTCAGCTTATTGCAGTTAGTATCTAGCTTCCTGAATTAAGCATTGGTTTTATCACTGCAACCTTTTAAAGGAGTAAATGTGCACTCCCATTCCCTTCCTCACTATTTCTGTCATTTTTCTTTCTTGCATTAAGCAGAATTGCCTTCTATAAAGAGTTTTGCTAGCATAACCTCCTTAGTATCTGCAGTATTGCACAGAATGATAAGGACTCATTTACATAGATGAAATAAATTTCCCTTCTTTATTTCATTTTGAAGCCAGTGGGAGCTATGTCCATATACATGGTGACATTATTTAGTTATAAGGCACTAAAGTAAAGAGTTGTGGGAAAAGAGAAAGAGGCAGTTTAATGACAATAATAATCAGAAAGAACCCAGAATAAATACTTGCAGACTATGAGCTGAATACAAAACACAATGGTATTGGAGTGTCTTGGGAAATGTATGCTGCTTATACTGAGATCCATGGAAGTATCACAATGAGGTAGCTGATTTCTCAGGTAGGTGAGGATAAAATAATAGGGACTCCCTATCTGGAAAGTTTGATTAAAATCCTCATTATGTTGCTCCTAGATTGCAAGCATTGAACTTAAATGAACACTACAAATACTATACAAGAGTCACAGTAGTTTAATCTGCCAGTGTATTAAATAAATCTGTGTTTGTTTTCTTTTTTTTTTTTTTTTCCTGCCAATTCTGTTGAGGAGTATATCCCAGGAGATGAAAACGAGTGAGAAGGCACATCCTTAGCTTTTAATTTCGGAACTGAATAGGCAGGGCTGATTTTGAAAGAAGTACACTGGTATACTCATTTGGACATCAGATGGGAGGTGTCTCAGTCACTAGCAGCCTGCTGGCTGCAGCATTACTTTCCCAAGAACCCATTAGTCCATTGGTTCAAACCCTCGTTTGATACTCGTTGGTTGGCTTTGGTGTCTCAAGCTTTGTGATCTCTAGTTGAGTTACTTATATGTGTTCTGCCCTACTGAGATCTCACATGGTCAATAAGATGCAAACAGAAGATGAAACCTTTGTTGGGGAACTTATCAAACTTCTATTTTGTGGGCTGTTTCCTTGAAATTTATAGGAGCTTAATTATCTTTATTACTTTAACCTTTATTATCAGATTATGGGATAATATATACATACACATGAACAAAAATGTATTGACAGTATCATAAGCCTTGTTTCTGCAGAAATGGGAAAACAAATTGTCCTATTTATGAGCTTGTTTATTTTCCATCATAAAATATTAAAGAGTACCAATGATTCTGATTCTGCCAAAAGCAACTCTTCTATCCTAGAGGATAAAAAAAGGTCCTCCTTGGGTTTCTTGTAAAGGCTGTGCAGAGACCTGTTCAAATTCAGTGAGTGAGGCCCTGATAAACAACAGCACAGTAAAAGAATGAACACTGATCGTTTTGAAAAGCATCTTGAAAGTGATATTTTTCAAGAACAAAAGAGAGAAGGTTTATAGTGTCTCAATTATATAAGGTGCGTGATGGGGGAAAATATAATTAGGTAAGCATGATTTGAGAAAAATGCACAGGAAAAAACAGTACAAAGATCTACTCAAAGAAAACTTTATTGACATTTGCTACGTACACTTACAGTGCTATATCAATAAAATAATAACTTGGAAGCACCTGTCTCCCACTTACAAGAAATATGGAGACAATGTTCTAAAGAGACTTGTGTGTACAAAAAATATAACGTGTGATGACACACAATACAGCAAACTGAAAGCCTGAAAATAAATCCTGATACTTTTATTTAACTTTTCAGCATTTGTTTACAGATTTCTGAATATTATCAAAATTGGATGTCAAATTGAATATATTTCTCTACGAACCAGATAGACTAGTGAAAAATATCGTCTGCTTTTTTTCCCAGCTGTTACTACAAATAGCATGAGAAGATGTGTTTATGTCCTTTGCATTGAGGTGCATTGGGCTTCAGTGCTCTGACTGGGCCTTCTGAGTCTCTGGAAGGATATTCACCATACCAGTAGGAAAGCCCAGAAGATGCCTAAGGGCATAGTTATTTCCCTTGTGCTTTTTGCCAGCCCTGATAATGTGGCCTATCAGTTGTTGATACAGCTTTGACTCCTCTTCACATCTCTTTTTACAAGGTGGGATTTGTAAATGAGGTTATGCATGTAGCTGTGTTTTTCTCTTAGTTTTATTATCTTGAGATTAAAACCCACATCTGTTACTTCCATATCAGGTAGGAGCGACTGAAATTTCCATGCCTGTGTCATATACCAAGAGGGACAGGCTCCTATTATAGGGAAATCTGCAAGGCAGAATCATCTGCCTCATTCTGTGGGTCCATTCTAAGTTCTCAGTGAGACTGGTATTTTTACATTATGTGCACTGTCAGAATCTCTGAGAGATGGATTATTTTTGAAAGTGTGAGGTCTATTCTAAATACTTGCTTGTGTAAAGCAGTTGTGTGATATAGAAGAACATTGGCATTATTGAAGAAAACTTATAGAAATGTTAATAAGCATAGATTCTCTGTCTTATCTTCCTTGTTAAATAGCTTCCATGCATCTGTCCTGTACTTTTCAGAAGGTGTATGTAACAGCTGAACTAAAACAAACAAACAAAAAGTAAAAAATAAGAACCCAAATTATAAAGAGGTATTGTGATGTATTATTTGTTTTTTTTTTTTTTTTTTTTTTTTTTTTTTGTTGTTGTTTGTTTGTTTGTTTGATTTAATGTATCCTGCAAATCGGGGACAGCAAGTACCCTCTGTCCTATCCAGTCACTTCTTTGCCTTGAGTTTGAACAGTTTACTATTTCTGATGATAGGAATTTGCTCCCTCACCTGCAATAATCATCTTCTGGTGTTGATTTCCCTTGTGCTGGACCAAAAAGATACTAAATTCAGAAGATCAAAACCTAGAAAGGAAGGCTTCTCACTGCATGTGCTGTCAAGAACTTTATGCATGGCAGCATCAAAACCAGAAAAAAATAGAAGCACAGTTAAAAATAAAATCAGCTTGTGGTATTTTTGTGGCTGTACTGCAGGCTTTTTAGTCCCAGAAAGCTGATCAATCTATTTTATTTACTCCCATCAGATCAGCATGCATGAACCTTGTTCTGGTGTAGGAAACCACTGGACATCCAGCAAAACATGACATTGTTCTTGCTCGTTCAAGAAGAGAGTCACTGAGAAGGGAAACCCACTCAGTCCTCCAAGATGTTCCCACTATCTGTTATGAGAGATCGGTCAGTCAACAAATTAAAAACAGTATGATGCAACTTTAGAAAAATTCAATCAGTTTCTGAAGGCATAAATCAAGTGCCTGGATATAGATATATCATGATGACTCTCGTTTTGAACTCTGGGACGTTCTATGTCACTGTCCCATTGAATTTAAGGGGAACAACGTGAGAGAAATACATTCCTTTTGTGACACATACAGATTTCTGTATGAAGGAGGCAAGGGTTAGAGTTAGGGTTCCCTTCTCAAAAGGGCAGCATCCCTGAATGCTGAGATGATTGCTGCTTGAATATTTCTTGGTCAGGCTTCAAAAATGTAGAATTATACTATGCCAGCGTATATGTGCATCTGAAAACATTATGGTGATCTAGATGACCTATTTCTGGTTCCTAACTTCAAATAAAATTATGCTTACCTCACTTCTGAACTCTAAAACTTCAGCCTTTTGAAATTTGTGTTGAAGATGTAATTAATATTTTCTTTTAAGGGATGGAGGCCATCTTTCTTCACTCCTAACCTCATGGAAGTACTTTTTGTTTGTTTGTTTCAAACTCCACAATAGTAATTAATAACAGTTCTTGAGGCAGAAAACATGCATAGAAAATCTTTATGAGATATATTTAGGAAGTTATTAGCGTGGTAAATGGGATTATCACTGAAATATTTTCAGCCTTAACTGTAATTAGTGCTACTGAATATATCCTGCTACTGTATCTGTCTTCGTATTTTTTCATACTCACAGGCTTATGAGACATAACAATTCTTTAGCTATATAAATATGTAAATATAATGTAAATATACATTCTGCAGATACTGCATTTTAAATATTACCTGCTGTTCTGTGGGTTAATATACTACACTGTATGCCAAAATAACACTCATTTTATCACACTTTTTTAACGAGTGCCCATTTTTTAAAGGAAAAGTAGGTGAAAATATTAATGTTAATCAGTGTCTCAAGAAATGTTACCAGTTTTTGCCACTGACTAAGGAAAAGATTTAAACTTCACCCTAAACTGACACATACATGTTGTTATTTACAATAATATTAAAGACAAGTAGCAGAGAAACCTCTGTAATGCCTTTTGATGATATGGTATTAACAACAATAATTTAGAAATGGGAATTTTATTACTGGACATAAAGCTTTTGATTTCCAGCTCTTCCAAGGCTGCTGTTAATGTATGTAAAGCATAACAAAAAAAGCCCTTCTGAATAAACAGAAACAGGAAGAAACAAAAGCATTTATGTTAAGTATGTAATTAAATATTTCCATTTCCTGTGTAAGCAAATGTTTCCATTTAAAAATGAACAAAGTGTTCTTCTATCTACAGTAAATAATTATTGAGTTCTTTGGACACACAGAATTTAATTTTTCTGTTAGTCTATGCCTAGAAGGGTATTTTTTCCTCTTTCTTAGAGATGAAACTTTAATTAGTTTTGAATAATACAAATGTGAAAGCATAAGTCCATGATTATGTTTTCTAATGCAGAGCTGCAGTGTTATATATATCAGCAGTGCCACTGAAATCAGCAGAAAATTTATGGAACTAGGAGCTGAAAATCCCCCTCTAATCAGAGATGGCAACAGATCTAGCTTTAATGAAGAAATCAGTGATAGAAGTACTCAACTGACAGCATGTTTTTCGATCTCTTTATTCTTTCCCAGAACACTTTTCTTTATTGTCATCTGTTCCAGAATGTTGCACTCTGATTCTGCTGTCACTTTTGATCTCATCTTACCCAATTCATATGTGTGTATATATATATATATAAAACTTCCTATTACTAAAGATGTTGCTTCACAGCATTTTTCATATTCCTAAAAGCTACTGAAATCTCACCCCAAAAGATGTGGATGTTTTTGTTTTTTTTTTTAACTATTGTCCTTATCAAGAATCAATATATGATACAGGGGCTAAACAGCCAGGTTTCAGTCTTTCCCACATGTAAAGAAGATATTCCTGGATACTAAGTGAGGTACAACTCACTGGCCATTACTGAGATTTGTATATTCAGTATCATTATAGTAAGCTTAGAAAATGCTCTTGAAAGTTAGTTTTCTACAGCACAGAGAAATGCTGTATTTTAGCACAGTGCACTGAGACAAACAGCTCACTTTGGAGGCACCAGTTTGAAAGTACAGTAATGGCAGTTATAAAGATCTTGTTTTGACTTGTAAAGTGAGAAACTTGCTATGGATGTCATTGGGAGAAGATATATATAGAACATCAAGATGTCATTTATATACTGTGACATTTCTGACCGTAGTCACAAATTAAAAATGAGGCTTCAGGAAAGAACATCCAAAATATTACATGAAGTAAAATATCTACAAAAGATTACAAGGAAAAATTGACTTTATTAGAAAGATATGTGCTTTGATCAGTGTTAATGAACTGTACATGAAAGGTGTGGATTTCAAAGAAATGATGAAACCCACAATGCCAGGAGAATGTAATAATGTGTCAGAGTTTTGCCACTCATGATCCTTACTTACAAAATTATGACTTCTGTGGCTGGAAACTGTTACTGTAAATTGCTATTTTTGAAGTGCTTTTAATTATTCCTAATAATGTTATTTTATTGTGGGCATAAGCAGGCAAACTACTTCACCTCTCTCTTTAGTTAATACATTGCTCCTTGAGCCCTGAAACCTGCAGTAAAGGATCCCCAGAGTGTTGAGTGTAATGAGTCTTTCCATAAACATGTACCAATTGATGAATCAGTTTTCTTAATAATTACTTGCTTTCCCTACAAGCATAATGTTAAAAAAAAACAAGCAGCCTCAGAACACTGGCTTAAATTTTCCTCTCAGAGTGAACAAAAATTATAGTGCAAATTGCTGAGAAAGTATTCATTCTGGAAAAGGTGGATGCTGGTTTGCTGTGACTTTCCTTATGTGTTTTCCAGTAAATGACATGATTTAGATATGTCTACAGCTCCTTGTGAAAGGAGACCACATGTGATAGACATTACTGTACCTCAAAAATCTATCTCCAATTTCAGTTTATGTATCATAAACACCAGTGAACATTACACCAATTTTATTCAAAGCCCTCAACATATTTATTTTGTTGACTCTCCAGTCACATGAACTTTCTCCAATACAGCTTTCATTGGATGTCCATGGATAGACTTGCTACCATCATGGACACAATTCTGAAGGGTTAATGTGAGTCTCAGGTCTTCCCGTTGTTGCCCTGACTGTAACTAACCAGCTAACCCTTGCGCTAACACTAACTCCTTCTTTAGCCAGTACACCATGTCACTGACCTCTAGCCTTGCCTCTACAGCTTCATCAAGCTCAACTGGGAGCATTCTCAGGGGGTTATGACCTAATTGCAGAGTTCAGCACCATCAGTTTAGGCAACATAAAAGCATTCCTTGGAGTCTCTGCTAAGGTGCCTTGTGGGAATACAAGAAAGTATTTTCAGAGCAGAAGCTGTGGAGCAGGATAAACAGCATGAGAAAGGAAGGCTGAGAACCAAGGACACTCCAGATGAAAAGGAAAACAAGCAAGCTGTGTGATGTCAGACCATAATTGCAGGAAGAGTGCGTGGCTTGGAACGGCTCATGATCCTGACTGCATAAGCGCCTGTAAGCACGGTTATGGACTGTTTGGAGAGTCTTTTGTTGTTGTGTAAAGGCAGGTGGTAAAGCTAAAAGAGAAAAGTTGTAAATGTACTTAAGGGATATTAGAACCTACAATAAATGATTTGGATCATCCACATCTGAGTCTGTACCTCAGACGCTGCAGTGCCTCTTAACTCCAACTCTTACAGCAAAGGCAAAATAAGATCTTTAACAATGAAATGCAAAGCTTAAGGAAAATAGCTATTGTCTCTGAAGATAGACTGATAAATGGATCAACGAAACATATTGTAGTTATCTTTCATTTGGCTTCAAGCTGAATTCTTCAAGTAATAAACTTTCTTGATTTTAGTCTGACAAGAGAGCTGATCTGATCTCACGGAACACTTCCAGTAGAAGGGAAAATGCTATTGTCTCCTTCTGCCTCCTGTGCATTTGGATCTCTCATTCTCTCTCCTTTCCTTACATTGGCTGGATTGCACAGCTGAGCCTCTGAGTCAGCACATCAGCATCAAACTGAATCATTTCCAAGAGAAGCTGGCAAAATAAAGTAAGACTTTACTATATCAGCTTGAGAGATTTGCCTTCACTCTTCATATGGACACCCAAGAATACACATGATTTATTCTAATAAATATGAATAAAATTTATATTGAGAGTTAAAACGGTTCCTCTGTCCTATTTATTTATTGTTGACTGAATATCTCGGATTATAACTTCTCTTTCTTCCAGTAATAGTCTTGTGCACAACTGCTTAGCATTTAACAAACATTTATGCTTTATGGGAAGCTAACAGTTGCAGGATTTGGTCAAACCAAGCAAACAGAGGACCAGAGAAAGTTTGAAAAAGGACAGCATAACCCATTAAGAAAGGCCTGTTGCAGCAAAAAAAGTTCTCTTTACTTTATTCTTATTGTCTGCTTTGTGAAGATCTCTGCAGCTATCAGATTTACAGAATTAGAATTAAGAATTAGACGTAAACCATTTGGATGTGAATAGTCATTTGATGTAGCTGTCTCTTGTTTGCTGGGCTTTCAATGTATTTTTGTCACTTTCTCCAAATGGTTCGAAATGAGGATTTTCATTTTATTTTATTTTATTTTATTTTTAATTAAATAAAACCAATTTGTTAATTAAAGCTACACTTAGAAAAAATCAAACTTTAGAAAATGCCAGGATTAAGATTTCCTTTGCCTGCCTTCACCGACCTGTGTGCAGATTTTCCCAGACTATTGCTTTATTTTTTTTTTTCATAGCCCAACATTTATTAGTCTCAGTTGAAACTGGGAATATCCCAGCTTTTTGCAAATCAAATTTGGCTGTGAGAAGATATGCAGTCAACATGAGGAATGTCTTTCCTCTCAAAGTCTAGTTTAAGTAACTTGCTTTGAATCACAATGTAATTGTGTGAGAGATGATTATATAAAATGCATTTTCTAGGATAGAGTTACCTTGCCCTAACTGTAGGAATAAAGCACATTGAAAAACATTTCTTTTTCAGCCTCCATATAAAATTGAAATCATAAACTTTCATGATGAAGTGCTAAGCGGCCCAAAACAGAAGATTTCAGCTAAATCAGAATGAAGAATTACTCTGTGAAATTATTATTCAAATCTGTAAAGTTAATAACCTTCCACAAAACATTTTGATTTTGTCAAAATAAACATTTTTTTGTGCAAAGCAATTCTACACAATAATTTTAACTTGTTCTGCAAATTAATGTCTTTCTAGCTCCCTCCAGTTCTGTTCTTATTAATGTCATAGCTTCCAGTATCTGAAAAATTAAAGTGAAGATGATAAAGACTAAATGACTAACTTGACAAATCCATTCTAGGCATCAGCCATCTAGTTCATAGTCTGAAATAACAATTCACAGACATAAAAATTCAGGTTAAGATCACAGAATTAAATACTTTATCGTACAGCTTTCATAAATGAATTAAGATTACATTGACAGATTATATTTATGATATTTTACAAATATGAGCTGCATTTTTTCAAATTTAATGTACTTTTCCATTACTGTGAAAAAGTAAAATGAACAACTGCCTGTTTAATGCTTCCTTCTCTATTTAAATTTTACCCTTGAAACATTGAAACTAGGGGGTTACTTTCTCTCTTATTTTTGTAAGCTTATATATCAGTGAGGAATCAACACTAATGTGGTAATGTATGTAATTATGTAATACAAAAAATGATAGGCTCTTACAATGATGCTTTTAGTTTTGTACCACTGATCATAGGAAACAACCAACATTTGTGAAACAAGATAAACTTGATAAGCTTTTGACAAGATATAATGGCTTAAAAATATTTTAGAAGTAAAGTATGGCAATTTGATCATTTTTCCTCATTGGTATATTAATCACAAATGTTCCCCTTGATTCTCATTTGTAAGAAATTTTGTATCAGTAAGAAATTTTGATCAGATACGATGCGTAGAAAACAGTTGACTGACATACAGTGGCTAACACATATCTTCAGCCACTGCTATACTACTCCACGATTGAAAGCAAGGATTACATGGAAGGCTGGGAATAATCCTATCCCCAGCAACATATGTAAGAGCAGTTTCAAGGGCAAATTTAAATTTAAATTTGAAACAAGATTCATTATTTAGGCAACAGTCCTACCTATTTGAATAGGAGATTTGCCTGAGTAATTTGTTTCTTGTTAAAGAAAATACATCAACTCCAGTTTTACCTCCAGAACTCCATAGATCCATTAAAGGATAATGCATACAATGTGGACCAGCTATGTTATCTGTTTTGTTTATGGCATCAAAAATATAGAGATGCAGAAATAATTAATCAGGCTAGAAGTAGATGAGACTAAAGCTACTTTATTGTTAAATATATATATATATATATTAGTAAAGAGAGAATAATCAATAGGAAATTACAGGTTTGCTACTCTGGCTTACTCCTCCAGGCTGAGTTGAATAACCCTGAAAAGTTTAATAGCGTTAGCTATATGCAAAGACTATGGCTAAAGCAACTTACTTTGATGGGGCTTAAGTGTGTTCAGAAGATCTGAACCTGGCTTTCCTGAGTAAGCTCAGTCACCTAGAGTTTTTGCTACTTGAAAACTCTGCAGGCTTAATTCTCATAGCCTTTCATTGGCACCTTATTTCTGTTAGGAATCCCAGCACTTCACTGTAATTAATTGTGCAAATGAATGCAATCGATGTAGCTATAGCTGTATTGGACCAAAATTGACTATGGTATTTCAGGCACGCTCCAGAAATGACTATCCACCACTGCAAGAACAAAGAGAATGAGGTCAGCAAAAATCCCTCATTTCCAATTCAAATGAAAGCTAGCTATAAAGAACAAGTTCAGATTTCTGTTTAATTCCTATATTTAAAATTGACTGATGAATTCTGTTACAATACTATACAGTAATATAAGCAATATCACAGAATCACAGGGGTTGGAAGGGACCTCTAGAGATCATCTAGTCCAAGCCCCCCCTGCCAAAGCAGGCTCCCAAGACCAGGTTGCACAAGTAGGCATCCAGTTGGGACTTGAACACCTCCAGAGAAGGAAACTCCTTCTCTGGACAGAAACAACTTTTCTGGACAGCTGGACAGCCTGTTTCAGTGCTCTGTCACCCTTGCTGCAAAGAAGTTCCCATGCACATTTGTGCAGAACTTCCTATGCATCAGTTTATGACCATGTCTCCTTATCCTATCAGCACACACTTCTGAGAAGAGTCCGTCCTCATCCCTTTGCCTCCCACACCTTAGATATTTATAGACATAGATCAGATTCCCTCTGAGTGTTCTTTTTTCATGGCTGAACACACCCAGGTCTCTCAGCCTTTCCTCATGAGGGAGGCGTTCCACGCCCTCTATCATCTTTGTAGCCCTCTGCTGGACTCTTTTAAGGAGTTCCCTGTCTTTTTTGTACTGAGGAGCCCGAACTGGACGCAATATCCCAGGTGAGGCCTCACCAGGGCAGAGCAGAGGGGGAAGATCACCCTTCACTTGCTGGTCATGCTCTTTTTAATGCACCCCAGGATGCCACTGGCCTTCCTGGCCACCAGGGCACACTGCTGACTCATGGCCAGCCTGTCATCCATCAGGACACCCAGGTCCCTCTCCTCAGAGCTCCTCTCCAGCAGGTCACCCCCCAACCTGCACTGGTGCATGTGGTTATTCCGCCCTTGGTGCAGGACTCTACACTTGCTCTTGTTAAATCTCATTTTGTTTCTGTTCCCTTCTATCCAACTCTCCAGCCTGTCCAGGTCTCACTCAATGGCAGCACAGCCTTCTGGTATTTCAGCCATTCCTCCCAGCTTTGTATCATCAGCAAAATTGCTGAGGGTGGACTCTGCCAGTCAGCCAGTTCTCAACCCACCTCACCATCCACTCTTCCACACTTCCTCAGCCTTGTTATAAGGATGCTGTGGGAGACAGTGTCAAATGCCTCGATGAAATCAAGCTAGACTACGTCCACTGCTCTCCCCCCATCCACCCAGCAAATAATGACATTTTAGAAGGCTACCAGGTTGGTCGAGCTCGACCTCCCCCTGGTGAACCCACGCTGACGACTCCTGACAACTCTCTTCTCTTCCAATTGCCTAGAGATTGCATCCAGAACAAACTGTTCCATCAGCTTTCCAGGGACAGAGGTGAGGCTGAGTGGCCTGTAGTTTCCCAGATCCTCCTTCTTGCCCTTTTTGAAGATCAGAGTGACACTGGCTGTCTTCCAGTCTTCAGGCATCTCTCTCATTCTCCAAGACCTCTCAAAGATGACAGAGAGTAGTTTAGCAGTCAGCTCTGCCAACTCCCTCAGCGCACATGGATGTATCCAATCAGGGCCCATGGATTTACGTACACTGATGTTGCATAGATGCTCTAGGACATGTCCCTCACCAAAGGGGAGCCTTCCATTCCCCAGACCCTTTCACTTACCACCACAGTCCAGGAGTCCTGAGGGGGAGCTCCTACAGTGAAGACAAGCAAAGAAGGTGTTCAGTATATCTGCCTTCTCAGCATCCTCCATTTCAAGAACACCCCCTCATTCAGTAGGAGACCCACAGTTTCCCACATTTTAGACATACTTAAAAAAACCTTTCATGTTATCCCTTATCTCCTTTGCCAGACCCAATTCCAGGTTGGCATTGGCCTTCCTTGTTGCATCCCTACAGGTCCTGACAACATTCCTTTATTCTTCCCAAGTGGTCAGACCCTTTTTCCACATTTCACAGACCTTTCTCTTCCCTTTGAATTTATGCATGAGCTCTTTGCTCATCCACACAGGTCTCCTGCCACCCTTTCCCAATTCCTTACTCACAGGGAAGAGCTGTTTAAATGCTCATCAGCTCTCATAGGCCCCCTTGTCTTCTAACACTCTAGCCCACAGGATAGCACCAAGAAGGTCCCCAAAGAGATCAAAGTCGGCTCTCCAGAAGTCCAGGTTAGCAATTCTACTTTTTGGTTTGCTTCTTCCACTCAAGATCTTGAACTCCACCATCTCATGACTGCTACATCCCAGTCTGCCCCTGACCTTCACTTCTGCAGCAAGCCGAACCTAATTAGCAAGAACAAAGTCCAGTAACACCCCACTCCTCATCTCCCCCACCACCTGCATCAGAAAGTTATCTTCAACACACTGCAGGAACCATCTGGAGCATGCACACCTGGCCATGTTGCTTTCAGAACAAAAATATCAGTAAGAAAAAAATTACGAAGATAAATAATATATTTCCTTAAATATGCCCTGGTATGAAGTACCAATAATGCTAATAAAAAAGCTAAGTTCTCTTGGTATTCAAATCTACATTAAAATATTTTTTATTAGCTAATTCAAGAAAAAAGCATGTCAAATATGTCACCTTTCAAATTCTACCCCTAGATTTCATCACAGTATTATCGGGTAATAGAAATTGCTTCTGGCCATACTTATCTGCATATAATGCATGAAATTTTTAAGATATGAAAAGGTCTGTATGGAGGACAGCTACTTCATCCATATCATATCATAACATTTACTACTTCAATTTAAAACTAAATCTAATGCTTCTTCTATTTCTTTTGATATTAGAATCAGGAACAGGTAATATATGGGGAAAAATTCTCAGCAAAAGAAATTTTTATAGCTCCACTGACTTGAAAAATTTATATAATCTACCAATCTGACGCTGTATCCTTAATCCATCATTACAGTCTCATCAATTTGCCTCACAGATTTTTTTTGTCAT
Source organism: Odontophorus gujanensis (assembly GCA_013399175.1). Taxonomy (NCBI): domain Eukaryota; kingdom Metazoa; phylum Chordata; class Aves; order Galliformes; family Odontophoridae; genus Odontophorus; species Odontophorus gujanensis. The sequence continues at coordinate 457,180 of VXAB01003954.1, forward strand.
CTTTGAATTCTTCTTACAATTAAATACAAAATAAACAATTTAACTTATTTGAAATTATTTACGTACCCGAAAACCGCAAATTTGTTCAGCTCCCAAGTGTTCTTCCAATTTCTTGAACAGTTTATTAGCACATATCACAATAGCATCCTAGTAATAGAAACTTCTTTTTCCTATTACTATCTCCTTTTCAGTCCGTAGGAGTTTTCTCCAGCTCTAGTCAGTGTCAGTATTCTCTTGGCCTAGATAATGATCACATACTCTCAGTGCAAAGAGCATACTGTTTAAAAAATATAATGGGTAAAATATTTTTAAAATGAATTACAAATTACAGCATTAGCCATCTGCAGCTTGGTAACAAATAACTTGGAAACAAGTCTTGGCATAGACTTAACTATTCCCTATGCTAAACAGAAAATTTGAGAGCTAGACAGGGTCAAAGCAGTATCAATGAACAGATGCTCTCTGGTAGTTGGTTATGGCTCTGATTCAGGAATATATTTAAACATGGGGCTATGCTTAAAGTCAGTGCTGCATAGGAATGGATGTAAAGCTGTGCTTAGAGCTAAATGTTGGCTGAGACATCCTGCTAAATTGCATATATAAGAGCAAGATCTCTTCCGCAGTCATGTTTTACACTGTAGTGACTGGTGTTGGGATATCTCCCATCGGGATGTGAAGCTCCATCAGATAGGAAGGAGTATTTATTTATTTATTTGTTTGTTTGTTTTGCAATCTAGTGATTATATTATTATATTTAAGGTAGAGCAATTCTGATTCTGTCAGCAAACCAGGAGAGAATTCAGCTTGGACTCACAAGGGATTTATTTTTTCTTTCAAATCATCTGAGGGTATGTGAAGGTGAACCATTGCTATTGCAGTAGTTTTCTTCAAAATTAATCTAAATTTCATTAATTTCAACTCTAAATATCAGTCAGGTTCTTCCATTTTTCTCATCAGTTCTTGTTACTGACATACAGAAAAATTGTATTTTAGAAGATAAATTACCGAGTTGTAAAATTATATATCATTCTTAACTACATTTGCTGAGATACTTTTCTCACGTATGTTTGCAGTAATAATTGGATACCATCCAGAGACGACAAAATAGTAAAATGCACAAAATGTTGATAAATGTTATCTTCTGTGGAGATATATTTTTCTATCTGCCTAAGGGACATCATTATGAATCCCACAATTCAAAGCGGATTTCTATATGAATGTGTGAAATATTCTTACAGGACCATTTTAAAGCATATATTTGATGAGGCAGTGCATGTATACTGAAGTTCTGAGGAATATGAATTTCAGCCTCTCCCCACTAATTGTGATTTGCTTGATAAAGGTCGTTATGTCTAACCTCTCTAAATAGTTCACCTCTTTCCAAGAACATTTCTATTATTGTCAGCTCTAGCAACTGCTTGAAAATTCTCAGTTCTACTCTCTTCTCCAAACCTAGAGCCTTTGAACATTTTAAGATGTCTGGTAGAAAAGAGTTAATTGTTAAAGCCAGAGAGATAACGAGCTCATCAAGCAAATCCAGTTGCTTCCTATACAAGGAAGAAAAAGGTACTAGCAAGTAGCGAAGGGAAGAAGATGATTTTATCTCAGGAGATGCAGCTGTCATGTAAACACCAAGCACGTAACACCATCTGCTTAATGCCTAAAGTTGCATATGTATCACAGACTGGAAGAACCTTAATTTGAGGACCATGTTTGCTCTGAAGAAAAAATAAAGAAGGGAGAGTAGGCCTCATTCTTCTAATCTGTTCTGTGTATTGCACCATTTAATTTTTAAATTCAAAGGGAAAAAAAAACCAAAACAAAAACAAACAAAAACCAACAAATTATTCAGAAAGATATATGGATTCTTTGTGAGACATGGAAACTCAGGAGAGCAGTATACTAAAATGAAAAAACCTTGGGAAAAATATAGTAGCGGAAATTCTCTGTACTCAACTGCAGTTTCCAAATCTGCATGGAAAGCCTCCAGAAAGAGTCAGCCTGCTCAAGTGGCGGTAAAGTTGGAAAGCAAAAGGTGATGTTGTGGGCTCTACTTGCTGCAAGAACCTTTTTCAGACCCTAGTATGTTTGTTGTGGTTTGATGGTTTTTGTTTTTGTTTTTTTCAATTATAAGAAGGATTAGTGAATCATTTCTTTAGTAAGTTAACTGTGCATTCAAGTATGGTGGAAATTTAAAATTAATCAGATATTCTAAATAATTTCTATCTGTTTGTTTGTTTGGGTGGTTTTGATTTGTTTTGATTTGTTTCTTCTGGATTAGCAATGTTCTCACAAGCAGTTATGAAGAGCAGTTACTGCTTGGTAAATCCCTACTAACACTGACTGCGTGCCAGCTGTACTGAGTGGAAAAGCCTGGAGAAGTGACTGCTTTTGTCATTCTGAAGAAGAAAATATCTTTAAGGGCCACACTAGAAAGAATAATAAATCATAAATGAAAAAAATATTAGAACCGCTGTGATCAAAGCAGAATAACACTTTAATTTTGAGTTGGAACACAATGCAGAAAAATGCACTCTTCTCATTTTGCATCTGGTATGTGAGAAAAGCCTAGTATATTTATTGCCTGTAAGTTCTATTTGAGAGCACATTTAAGCAAGTTTACAAATGCTATGCTAAATATTTATTGATACAAATTGTATGGCATTGTCTCTGAACCTCACTGGAAACTGCTCCTAATATTTGATTTCAAGATACTTGTAAGGGAACTGCTGAATCACAGCCTGAACCACTGATTGGTCACCTGAGGTGAGCACCGAGTCAGCCATGGGGGCACAGGTGGAGGTGATAATACCTGTGTGATTGGAAGGGGGGGAGCCTGGCTCCACCTCTCCCCCAACCCCACTTAAGGGCTGACCACCACCAGGAAAGGATCTCTTCTTGGAGATCCCTCCTATGTGGAGGTCACTGTGAGCCTTTGTCATCTGAAAGGTGAGCCATTTTCCTTTTTGTATTATTTGTGCACTATCTGTATAGACCTATCCAAATATACCATCTTCTATACTATTTTTGAGTACCGTCTTTAAGATCACTCACGTTACAATACTGCAAATGACAGCCCTGAAATTTAAAGCTAGACAGTAATTTTTAAAAGGATAATATACTGTCTTGTGTCATAGGAAAGAATTGAGTGAAGGTGGAGGGGATAGGTATAACAAAGTTATACAGATACAGCTTCCAAAGGCTGTGCTGGAATAGGGTCTGTCAGTTGTCTCACTGCAATTTACAGGAGGAAGAAGTTCTTTTTAATCTATGTATACCCAACAGTGAGATTAAAACACAATGGGTCAAATGTTAGCCTAACCAGTTTATTACAAATCCTAGTTGCTTAGGGATATGGGGAAGAGAAGATGGGTGATAGAAAAGAGAGAAAAAAGCAAGGAGTCTTGGTAGAAAGGTAGAGAGAGGAAGTCACCACTGTGCGTCCAGCAAGGTTTGTGGTTCAGGCATAGTTCCCTGATCTCCAGTAGTGATGGGTCGCTGCAGATTCTGTTGTTTAGTTGATGATGTTGACTTTTTTTCTTCTCCCATTTCTTTTTCTCTCTTCTAAATCCTTGACAAAGGTATAACTTATTTCTAAGTCCAAGGTGGTTGAGTCAGTTCTTTTTGAAGAGGCAGCTCCTGGCTTTTGGATCTCCCCAGGAGCTCTTTTTGTTCCCATTTTCTGGGCCTTGTGAGCAGATAAGAGAAGGCAGGGAAAAGACAAATTGTATCTTGCTTTCACTGGATACAATGGTATAATTCCCCAATCTCCTGTACCAGTGTCCAGTCGCAGGTCAGATCTTCCACCAGTAAACACTCTTGAGCAAAACACCCCCGAAGAAGTGCTTTCAATTGTAAATACTGTACACAAAGGGTTGCTGGCTATGTAACACCCACCTAGATAATTTGCAGTTGTCCAGTTAGTCTTATCACCAGAAAGACCTCACGAAGACAGCTTTGAGACAAAGAAAATCAGACTTAGTGAAGTAGATATACATCTAATGCACTAACATTACTCTGAAGCCAAAGTTATTGTTTTAGTATAAAAATTTCTTTCTACAGAAAGTTGAGACCAGTGAGATAAACAGGGCTCTGCACCTCCAAACAGATAAAAATTTCTGAGCAATATGTGAAAGTAGCTATAATAATCAGAGTGAGGGAATCCAATGTTCTCTCAGTTCTGCTTTGTTTAATCCTGATAACATATTAAAACTATCCACTGTTAGAAGTAGAGATACCCAGACAGAAACCTTACTCCGCCCTACATTTTAATTAATGCGATGTTTTTTGTGGGTGGGGATTAATTAGTAAGTACTCCTGCCTGCCAGTTTGTATCTAGTCTCCTAGTAAACACAGCTGCCTCTTCAGAGTGAAGCCAACTTCAGGTAGGCTTAAACAACAAAAATGAAGGTGATTGTCGGGAGAAGAAAGTGCATGAAAATGTAAATTAGTAATATGCTGTCTTCTGAGTCTTCCTATTTTTGTGGCTTCTTATGTCTTGTCTGCTGCCCATGCATTTAAATCTACTTTAAGAACTCTTAGCTTTTATTTCACTCAGTATAACTTTAGAGTCATTTCCGTTTTTTGTGGTAGTTTATGTTCCTATTGTAACCATGCTGTTCCATAATTTGTGTTTTAAAGCAGATGTTGTTGTAAAGAAAATCCACATTTTTTGTTCTCAGTTATGGTCAGAATTTTGGTTTTTCTAAGCTTAAGCACTTGATTTTTCATCAGGCAGCCTAATGATTTTCCTTTGAAGCCTTGCAATCTGTCAATCTGTTATTTTAATGTAACCAGATCTGTATTTTATTACAGAACTTGGTTTGTTGGCAGATCTAGTCAAATGTTCTCAGCGTACCTTGATGAGGTGAACGGGATAGAAGAGTTTTGTGACCTTCTTTGTAGAGGATAAAGGGCAGAGACTCAGCTTCATTTTTATTCATAAGATTTTCGTTAGAAGAAATGAGGCTCTAATCCCACAACTGAAGTGAGCAGAGGGAATCAATTTGCTCATAGAATTTTTCAACAAAATATGTGACTGGTTCACAGCAAGAGCTTATTTACTTATTTAAGTATCTTTCTTATAGCTTCCCAACTTCCATTCTTTTGGTACTGGAGGGAAACACCTGATAACTCTCTTAATGTAGTTACAGTTGGCTTTGAGGTAAAAATAGAGAAAATGAAAAAAAAATAAAAATTTCTGAGCAATCTGGAAAACTTGGGAAACGTGCTGAAACACGACAAAAAGCATGTTTGTTTCAGGCCCATGCGTACAGAATCTGAATCTTCAAGCTTTTCTATAAGGAATATTAAATTGAACCTCAAATCAAGTAATTCTTACATGGGTCTTACATTGTATGGCTGAATTCCATCTGGAGTAAAAACTCTCACTTGAAGCCTGAAAATGTAAAAATTTAGTAGAACCAGAATTCAAATTGTATCTTAATATCAGGATTTCCTTGGTCTACCTGTAGACTTGATTCTGAGTGGAGAAAAGTATATTATTTCATCATTTGTGAATTAGTAATAGCATTTTGTTGTGGTTTTGCGGTGCTGATGCTGATATTCCACATCAGAACATCATGTTGGGAGTTAAAGAGTTAATACTCTGGTGGGGAGGGGTGGAGCTCTGGAGCGGACACCACGCTCTCTAGGCTGCTGCGGAGGTAAAGCGTGTGTGCTTCAGCTGAGAGCTGACTTTAGTAGAACTGAAGATTTGGTTTGGAAACATTTGTCTCTCTCAGTTGTTCGAATTTATTTATTTTTTTTGACTCATCTGTTATCTCCATACCCTTCTCCGTTTGCCCCCATTCCGGAGCAAATGGCTCTGCTCGGGCAGCTGCGTGGCCACTGTTGGTGCGGTTTGTTTTTTTTTCCTCCACCTCTCCCTTCTTTTTTTTCCCTTGACACACACTGTGACACATTGATTTACAGTCCGTGACCCAAGGAAAATATTCTCACAGCTAGTGATCATTTTCAAGGTTTTTGAGATCTAAACCTATGATCTACCCTGTTACCCATTTTCTAAACTCATATTAAACTGCAGTATTTCTAGTATTGCATCAAAGTTGAACTATTTCTTTCTTTATTTTTTATTAGTAATAGATATTGGCATCTGTATTGGGTTTCCATGGCAAGATTTTGGAAGGGGAAAGCAGAAGGAGTACTCTTCTTGAGATATTAGGAGATGCTTAAAATGATTACAATTGGTTTCAACCAGCTCCACACCAGTCCTATCCCTGGACCTAGATGATTTCATTTTCAGTTGTTGGTGAAAAGGAATTTAAGAAAGGACAGAGAGAACTGCACAGGAAAACTAAGCGAGTGGGAAGGAGTAGAAGGAATGTGAAGGTTGGAGAAAGAGGTTTTCCATGTTGGAGCAGGCAACCTAGGCATGGATAACTCTCACAAGAGTAGTTACTTAACCAGAGGGACTGTAGCCTGTGGATGAGCCCCCAGTGAAGTGAGTATAACCTGAAGGGACAGCAGCCTACAGGGGGCCCATATTAGAGCAGAGAAAAAGAGTGAGGGAAGGAACAGTGGAGAGAAACCAGAGTGTAACCCTTCACTGTCTACTCTGTCACAGAAGGATCTGAGCATAACCTGTAGCGATAATAGCGAGGTCCTTAGTGAGAAGTTAGGCCCTGGAAAGTGGGGGAAGAAATGTTTTCCCAAAGCATATATTTTTTAAATTATTATTATTTCCTCCTACCCAAATCAGTAATTATTTAATTGGCAGTCAGTTAATTTCCCCAAGCCATGTCTGTTTTTCTCATTACAGAATTTGTAGATCTCCTTTTTCTTTTGTTGTCCAGAGATTTCTAGCTTCAATTCCAAATGAAGAGACTGAAAGAACAGCCAGGTGGGAATGTGTCTATTAGCTGGCAGTGACTCACCGCAGTGTCAGAAGCTATTCAGTGACACTCAGCCACTTAATTTGAAACAAATAGAGCAATCAAATGTAGCTTTAAGCTTTGCTCTAGTTGTGACTGAAGTCATTTCACCTTTAGGTACTGCTGGACAAAATGAAACTGTACTTCTTGTCATCTGTCTCTGCTTGAATATGAAATAGGTAGCAGTCTTAATTATTCGTAGTTTAGAATAATATTTTGAGTTTGACTAAATTTGTGCAAAAAAATACAGCCTAGAAATGAGAAACTGTTATTTCCCATCACTGAGGGAGTTAATTTGCATAAGGGAATACATCAAGAAGACAGTAAGATTTCAGTAGCCAGGAATAATTATTCACTTCCAGTTAACATAGAAATTATTTCAAAGTGAAGTCAGAGAATATGACTTCCATGATAACCAATTGTTGTGAGAATTGGTGAGTGGCAGTGTTAATATTAACTATTAAAAACTTAACTATTAAATATTAAATTAACTATTTAGGCTTACCTTGATGATAGATAAGTACTTATATAGTCCTTCTACCACTTATGTCATTGTAGTTTGAGGTCTCTGATTTTTAATTATTTGTTAGAACATTAGCTAGAAAAACTTAATAAGTTGTACCTGAATTCAGCAATGTGATCATTGACTAATTTGAACTTGTTACATCACTTGTGCAATGAATACTTTCATGAAATTTTTTTCAGTTTAGGTAAAAGAAACCTGATCAAAAGTCACGTTAGTGCTCTGCTCTTAATTTAGGAATGGCTTACAATATTGTATTTCTATGCAATCATATATTGTGAATGTAAAAAAAAAAAGAATTTGGCTCAGCCTCAGTTGATACACTTCTATCATAGAATAGCTTGGGTTCCCAGATCTTGTTTAAGGGTTGATAGTGGAGGTGAGGATATCTCTGCCTACCTGAGGCCTTCCAAAGATTACCTTTGAAAGCTTTTTCCTTTGCTTCTGCATCCATGGCTGCTGCAGTGGGTCTTGTCCTCATTTGCTGCAGCCAAGAACTTTTCCACCCTGCCATTCTCAATGTACTTTCTGTTACATTATAGCGTTACACAGTGTAAAAAGTCAGTTGCCCTCCTGTTTATAAGCTCCCTCCAAGCACTAGAAAGCTGCAATGAGGCTTTTTCTTCTCCAAGATATACAGACCTGATTCTCTCAACTTTGTTTCACAGGAAAGGTGCTGCAGCCCTTTCATCATCTTTGTGGTGAAATTCAACAGCTCCACGTATTTCTCATGCTGAGGGCCCTAGGACTCCAGATGGGTCCTTGTGAGGGCAGATTAGAGGGGGACAATCACCTCCCTCTTCCTGATGGACACCTTTCTTTTGATACAGTCCAAGATGCTGCAGGCTTTCTGGGCTGTAAGTGCTCACTGTTGGCTTGCATCAAGCTTTTAGTCCACCAGAACCCCCAAGTCCTTCTCCACAGGACTGATTTCAGTGAGTTCTTTTCCCTGTCTGTACTCATTTCTAGGAAGGCCCAGACCCAAGTGCAACACTTACCTATGTTGAACCTCATTAGGTTCATGTGGGCTCACTTTTCAGGTTTTTCTAGATCCCTCTGGATGGCATCCATCCCTTCTATTGTGCTGACTGCATCACTCAGCTCGGTGTCATCAGCAAACAAAGGTGCGCTCAGTCTTTCTATTCAGGTCATTGGATGTGATGTTGAAGAGCACTTTTTCCAAGACTGTCCCCTGGGGGACACCATTCATCACTGCCCCCCCCGCCCCCCCACCTGGACATACAGCCAATCACCTCAACCTTCTTGCTGTAACAATCCAACTAATTCCTTGTCTATTGAATAGTCCACTGTTCAAAACCATCTCTGCTCAATTTAGAGATAAGAATGTTATGCAGGACCATATCAAGTCTTGGTAGATTATATCAGTTGTTCTTCCTTTGTCTGCTGATGCTGTTGCTCCATTGTAAAAGGCTACCAGTCAGATCAGGCACGATATGTCCTCAGTGAAACCACGATGGCCGTCACAGATCACTTCCTCATCTTGTGTGTGCCATAGCATAACTTCCAGAAGGATCTGCTCCATGATTTTCCCAGGCACAGAGGTGAGGCTCACTGGCCCTTAGTTCCCCATGTCTTCCTTTTTCCCTTTCTTAAAACGGGTGTTATGGTCTTCTGTCATGGAAGAGTTGCCTGACAGTCATGATTTCTCAAAAATGATGGAGAGCAGCATGGCAATTGTATTGGGCAGTCCCTTCAGGATCCTGGGATAAACGCTGTCAGGTCCCATAGACTTCTACACATTCAGTCTCATCAGGTGGTCTCAGATTTGCTCTTTTCTTATGGTGGGAGGTATTTTGCTCCCCCACCGCCTATCTAGAAGTTTAGGGACATGAAAGATAATGGAAAGCCTGACTGCCAGCAGAGTTTGATGCAAAGGCCATGCCAAGCACCTCAGCCTTCCCTATGTTTGTCATTGCCTTTTCTCCCTTCTCACTTATCAGGAAGATGCTTTCCTTGGCCTTTATCTGCTGAACAGTGTACCTGTAGCAATCCCTTCTTGTTATTTTTTAAATCTGCTGAGTTCACTTTCATCTGTGTGTTGGTTTATTCATCTCTGCATGCCTGGAAAGTGTTTCTGTATTCTTTCCAGTCTACATGTCCCTGTTTCTGCTGCCTTTACATTATCCTTCTTTTTCCCTGTTTTTGTTGTGTTTTTCCCAGCAGGTCATTGCTCTGCCACACATCAGTTTCCTGCCTTCTCTACTTGGTTTCTAATGCTGGGGGCTGGAAACTCTTGTGCTCTCAGAAAGGCAACCTTAAAGAGCTTCTTTTATGCCCTTTTCTAACTCAGCATTTGAGAACACATTCTTGTTTTTTCTTCTGTACATGGAGTGCTGTATTCTATTTTCTGTAGTATTTTCATAATTAGCCTTCTCTGCCTGAGTCAACTCAAAGCTGTGAAGCATATGAAATGTTGCAGAAATAGAACCTGTCCAAACTGCCTTTATTCCCTGTTGCTGGTAATTTTTTTCTTTTTTTTTTTAGGTGGGGGGAGGGGGAAGAACCAAGGAGACAGTGTTAGATCTTTTCATTTTCCACAGATTTCATAATGATAGGGCTTTTAATACCGGAACTCATTTTCTTCAAGTTTTTTTTGTTTTTTTTTGTGTGGTTGGTTGGTTTTGTTTTGTTTATTGTATACATGATTCTATACGCTGTTCAGATACGATTGCTCAGAGGTAAGCACCTTACAGAGAACCTGTTTCATTCACTGTCAAGTGTTGACAGAGAAGTGTGTTGTTACCTAATCCCTCTGTGGAGTTGGCCACTTCCAACATGCTTTGCGCTTTACAGGGACTTTACGGACTCTGTACATACTGTAATGCCTCTTTGAGATGAAAGACACTTCAAAGCATAAGAATTATTCTCCAAAGGTGAATACTTTTGCCACTTAGCTGAAATTTCTAAAAAAGGTACTAGTGAGGTAGATAAGATATTCTCTAAGACAGGGAGAATTTAGATCTGCCACTCTTTAGCTTGAGGGAGAAATTGGATAATGGAGCAATACACTGTTTGGAAGGCCAAGTTCAAAGCACTTGCTTCTTTTGTGAAACTGGAGAACAGACACAGAGGTTTTGCTTCGGAGACAAAGAGAGCAATTGTGAGTACATTTGTTTCAGCACACCACTGAACCAGCTTTATTTTCCTTTGTTTTTCTTGGCAGGTTTAATTTTTAGCTTCCATCATTCCTTAGTTGGCCTGTTGCCCATTCATAAAGTTATCTGGGGCCTGTTGAAAGGATGGTGTGAATACAGTGATAAGCTCTGACCAAGAAGGATATACTTGTGGAATCACAATTACTGTGGTCTGAGGAGGAAGAAAAATGCTGGCAATCTGACAGCTGTTTTGCACCACATAGAGAACCTAAGCACTTCAATATAGGGTTACTGAAACTAAAAATCTAAGAACTCAAATATCCTACAGAAATGCTAGGGAGAGTAAGGAGTTGAAACTTCTCTGCGGTGGTTAATCCCTTGTCTGCTAGACATTAGACTTTCTTTTTGATTACCTTTTGATTTTTCTTTTTCCAAATGGTTATTTCTACTCAAATTCTTCTCATCTTACAAGCTAAAATAACACTTTGTTCCGAGGAACGTACTAATTGCTTTGCAGAGAAAAAGAAATCTTATAGGGTGATGATAGCACAATGGTGTTGCTAAACACTTCTCTGAGCACATAGTTATTCACAATTTCATAGGAGAATGTCAGTCTGATTCTAAGCAAATCCATCCAAAAGGGAAAAAGTTTAGTCTTGCAATCCATGAAAAGTCTTGGAGGTTAATTCACCTTTCTGAAAACTCCTGAAATTCTTGACCATTTCAACAAGTGGGCCTTCTTAATGTCATGAATCTTCTGTTGGGGAAATAACACTAAGAATTCTCCAAGCAGAAATGTGGTGGAGTTAATAATTTGGGATGCAGAAAAAAAGGATTTTTCCTAGATATTTTTTTAGATAAGTAAGTAAAATACTCTGAGTTGGAGGGAAACAAAAATTGCCATTGCAAACTTACATCTGGAAACCAGATTTGCTGGAAAACAGTTAGTTCCTAAGGATACGACAATTAAATTTCTCAAAAGAGGTAGATAATTGCTTTGTTTTGGAATCAAGCAAATTCTTCCTGCGACTTTTCTAAGTAAAACCTGATTTGACCTCCTCTTTCACCATAAATAAATGTGAAGAGGGTTCAGCGATTCAGACAATGAATGTGCTTTTCTGTTTGACTGTCATATTTTATCAGACTACCATTAAAAACAAAGCAATAAAAAAAAGCGTGTCAGCCCAACTGTCTCTACAGCTGTCTTCCTGAGCAGTACTAACTAGTGAGCTCATTCTTCTTCCTTGGAATTCATACATCCCATTCTCACGTGCTTTTGCTAGGCTTGTGAAATTTGCAGGATCTCCTCTCTTGGGAGATGTGTTTAGAAGAATTAGCAATCCACTTATAGCTCCAGGAAGCAGTTCCTCTCGACTTCTCCAAGGTTGGTGGATTTAGGCAGTCTCAACACTTTACCCTGTAAGCAATGAGATTTGAAAGACTGTACCTGAAACACATATTCCTTTTTCTTTGCATTTCCTAATTCCACCACTGTCTTCTGTTGTGTCGAGTACTTAAGAACCTATGAACAACTGAGAACTGCTAAATTGGGTGAAGAAGTTTCTAAGACCTACTATTGTCCTTGTGTATTTCATTTTTATTTTTATTTATTTTAAATAAAAAAAGTTCCCTTAGTTTGACATTTGTTGTGTAGGTTTGTGGGAAAGGATTTATCTTCTCAGCTTAGTAACCTGACTTGATGTGGAAGTGAGATTGCTGTGTACATAACTGCCACACACAGTTATAGTAATTGGAGAAGGTTGGACCTTCCTCATATGCTGTATGAGTAGGGATCAGTGCTCAATATAAACAAAGAACAAAGGTCAGATTCGTGAAGCTGCTCGCAGTCAAACACTGTTCATCATTGCTAAGCCCTAGTGAATTAAGATTTAGAGCTTTTATTTCTGATTTATCATAAATGAAAAACATTAAGAAAGGAAACCCTTTCTCCTATTCACTGATGGAGGAATACACTTACACAGCCTGGGCCTCTGGTTACAAAGTTATACTGGCTACAGAGACAGTATAAAGAGCTTATACTTCCATTTACAAGGGAAGATACGTTATAAGGACTTATACATTGGAAACTCTCTTCTGATTGTGTGTGCCCAGGAAATATGTTATTTCTCAGTTGAAGTTTTTTTTTGTCAGTTTTATGCTTTCTAGTTGCAAAGTGTGCTTCTCATGCAACCATTCTGGATATTAATAGCAGAATACCTAATAATAATGTTACTATGCAGAAAATTTTAACAGTAAAATGACTTGGATTGTAATGGTTAAAGATCTCCAACTTTGGGTAGGAGAAAATCTTTACTCATTAGATATGAATTTATTACCTAATAAACACTGATCTTGTTAAACTCCTATAGAGGAACATGTCCATTAACTTCAACTGTTTAATACCTTCTGATTCAATAATTGCTATCTCTTGTTTTGTTGTTTTTTTTTAACTGTTCCTATGAGTTTATCACTGCTCAGTGACATCCAGCCACTGAAGAGAAGGTCTGGATTACAAAAAATAGATAAATTAACCTGTGGTCTAGTTCGAAGTGTGTATTATTTGTTTGAGTATGTATGGAAAATCCTTGTCAGGCAAGCAAATCCAAAACCTAAATCCCATGTCAGAAAATGACCCTTCATAATTGTGCATCATAAAACAAACAAACAAAATACTATACAATTATTTGTCCCCACATGAAAGAGTCTCAACTTGTTAGAATAAACAAGATTGTGGAAGGCTGACAGTCACTAGTCAGGTTCTGCAGGGCTTCATTTCAGGGCCAGTTCCCTTTAGAGTTTCTATAAATGAACTGGATATGGGAATTGAATGCATATTAAGTATGTTTGCTGATGACGTTAAATTAGGAGGAGCTGTCAACTCCTCAGAGAGTAGAAAGGCTTTGCAGAGAGATCTCAGTGCATCAGTAAGCTGTGCAGTCACCCATCAGCCATGTGAAGTTTGGTGAGAGTGAGTGCTGGTTTCTGTACCCAGGATGGGCCAACCATGGCTGTATGTGCAGACGGGGGGATGTAGAGGTCAAAAAGATGCCCCATGGGAAGGAATGTGGGGGCTGTGGTTCATGGAGAGTTAAATTCAGGTCAGTCATTTGACCTGACACTCAGGAAGGCAAACTGTACCCTGGAGTGCATCAAGCCCAGCTGTACCAGCCAACCAATGGAAGGGATTGTCCCACTCCACAGTGATACAACCTTGTTTTGAGCGCTGCATGCTGTCTTGGGCACCACAGTATATAAAAAAGAAATGTAGCCCTTCTTTGGACACTAGGAGTTACAACTCACTCTCTACAACTACCTGAGAGAACGCTGCAGCAAAGTGGGGGTCAGCTTCTTTTCCCAGGTAGCTGGCAATAGGATGAGAGGGAATGTCCTTACATTATGTCAGAGGAGGTTCAGGCTGGACATGAGGAAAAATTTGTTCTCAGAAAGAGGGGGTGAGGTATTGGACCAGGCTGCCCAGGAAGCAGATGGAATTAGCATCCCTGGAGGTGTTCAAGAAAAGGGTAGGTTTTGTATTAAATTACATGGTTTAGTGGTGTGGCTGTGATGGGTTGATGGTTGGACTAAATTATCTTAGTGGCCTTTTCCATCCTCAATGATTCTATAATAGAAAGATGGTGAGGGGTCTGGAGGGCAAGATTTACAAGAAGCTGCTGAGGTCCTGTAGTTTGTTTGATCAGAGGAGGCTGAGGGGTGGCTTTGTGGTGGCCTACAGCTCCTCACAAAGCAAGTGGAGGGGCAGTGCTGAGCTTCACTCTCAGGGCCCAATGATGGGACCTGAGGGAACGGCATGAAACTACATCGGGGAGAGTCACATTGGATTAGAAAAAGTTTATTTCCCAGAGGCCAGTCAGGCACCGGGACAGGCTTCCCAGGGCAGTGAATGCAGCCCCAGGCTGACAGAGTTTGAGAAGTATTTGAATAACCCTCTGAAATATAGCATTTGAATTTAGGGTGGTCTCACAGAGAGCTGGGATTTGCAGGACCCTTCCGACCCAGGATGCTTTATGATTCTATAAACAAAAATAAGGAGACACTTCCTTGAGTTTGTATATACATATTTTTAATAAACTTTTCCTCAAATCTCAGTAACATACGTTTTAGAGACACCTCTGGAGAAAAATATATGTTCTGTTTATCATGAGGAGGGACACATTAATTGCTTGCAGACATCTTCTTGAACTAATGAGTAAAATAACCTAATAACTAATTGAAACTCTGTTGAAGTAAAGTCATTAGGAAAGTAGTATCATATCTAAGTGAATTAACTCCATTTTCTATCCTGAATTATCTAGGCATTGTGCTTTGATCACATTTGAATTGGATCATTAACTAATTAAAAGTGAAGCCAATTAATAATTGCAGACTCTTGTATAATGATACTCCTCTTTCACAAGGCTTTTCAAAAGAGAGTTTGGCTCTTTGAAAATTTTCTTCTGCACATGTTTAAGAATACATGAATGGCAAGGAATGAGACTCTGGAGAGGAAAATATCCTATAGACTAGAGTTAAGGAATTGTCCAGGAAACCAAACTTTTACTGAAATAACATTTTTGTGTGTGTGTAAATGCTTTTCAAGACAGTAACTCTTTCAATAATTTTTTTAAGGATTATCATAATTTTTTAATGATAAAACCAGTTCTGATGTTTGCTACTGGGGGGATTATAGGCTTTAAAAGACTTCACTGAAGAAGGCTAGATAGGGTCAGCTTTAGCTTGCCTGATATGGTAATGCCATTCAGTTGAGCTAACAGCTAGGCTCAATGAGCCTCTCAAATCCACGACACAGAACCAATAATCTTGGATATCAATAATTAGTCATTTGTCAGCCATCTGTAGGGATCTTGAAGCCTCTGTATTTCCAGATCAGTTGATGCAGAACTGTGAGCTTTTATCTTAAGCTTTCCCTTATATATTTTAAGCCTTAGAGACTGAGGAGCTAAGGACCTATAATGCCTGTAAGATTAAGAAATGCTTTTTAAGCAAATGAGAAATTCTGTGAATTTCAAGCCTCTTATGAAGAAAAATATTTGTTTGCATTTTTTCAAGATAGCATGTGAAAAAGGTGTCACTCTCCTGCTTGTCCTGATGCTGTGTGGTTAAAGGCATCAACTGCAGTTCCAAGCAACTTTGGAACAGAACAATCATTCTGCTTCTCAGGCCTCTGAATAAAAACAAGTAGCTGAATCAATACAAAGCAAACAAAACCAACCCATTGCAAACAGGATGTTAGGAGGTTAAATGGAAAAAGCAAATGGGAAAAAAAAGATTTTCTGTCTCTTCGGTATATCAAACTCAAGTTAAACTTACTAAGATACAAATATGTCTAGAATATCTGCAAGATTGCAAAGGCATTAAACAAATGCTTCTTTTGCTTAAGTTATATGAATTTGCAACATTTAACTTTCTCCTCCTTCTTGACAGTACAGTTTCTGTGTTAAACTAAAGAATAATTACCCTGCTAATTTTGTCTCTGGGAAGAATGCTGACTATCTACTCTCACTGTAACTCTGAACTAAGCACCTTCCTGATTGATAGAGAGGTTGTGTTATATAAGGTGGTCGATCTCTTTCCAAATTCAGTGATGTAAATTTCTCAGATTTGGAAAAACATATTCTGATCAGGTGGCATTAAAGCTAATGTTGAAATGCTGAGCTATACGAAACAATATTATTATTGAAGGAACTGGGGCCACTTGTCTGGACTGAAGGAACTGGGGCTGTTTAGTCCAGGGAACAGGAGGGGTGGACCTTATTGTCTCTTCAAATACCTCTAAGGTGACTGTAGCGAGAATGGGGTTGGTCTCTTCTCAATGGTGACAGGACAAAGGGAAATTGCCTCAAGTTGCAACAGGAGAGGATTAGGTTGGATTGGGAGGAAAATCTTATTTACAGTAAAGGTTGTTAAGCACTAGAATAGGCTCCCCAGGGAGATGGTTGAGTCATCATCTCTGAATGTGTTTAAAATCCATATGGATGTAGTGCTCAGGGATGTGAACTAGCTATGGGTTGTTAGAGTAGTATGGTTAGGTTGCAGTTGGACTCAATAATCTTGAAAGTCTTTTCTAACCTGAGCAATTTTATGGTTCTATTAAATCTAAGTTGCTGAAGGATAAAACATAAATCTTCAGATAAAATGAAAGCACCCATTACTGGTTAATCAATGCAGCATAGAACATACTTATCTCATAGCATACTTATCTCATAGTCTTCAAATAAGTCACAGATGAAGTGATATGTGAGATTTTTGCTGGCCTTGTGCCCCAAGATAAATTTGCATTTAATTATCAACGTTGTTTAATTGGTGGGTCAAGAAATATGGGTCTGATTCCATTATGTTTGCTGTCAAAATGCCAGAAACAGATAATTTGACAGTGAAGTATAGGGAAAATAAAAGGAAGCTCTCCAAGTAAACTCTTGTTCCATGAAGTTCCTTCTTAATGAAGAATTTTCTCCTTATGTTTTGTATCTCCTTTTGATTTTCTCTGAACAGTTTCATATTGTAGAAGCTGTTACTTTAAAAAAATATATATATATAGATATAAATCTGACATTATCACTTCTGTGGAAAATACTGGTTTTAAACAGAGCTGTTATGAAGTAGGTAGGCAGTTTGGATTTAACATACGGGAGAAGTAACCCAATCTTAGCAGAAAAGAATATGTAACTTATTGAGATAACACTTGTGTACAGGTAGTAAAACTTTTTTAGTATAAAATGCTTTACAAGAACAAAGAACTTAAGCTGACACACATTTCTTCCATAACTCCAAAATAATTTCCCAAAGCAGCTATTTATGTTGTGTTTAAAATGCAGCATGAATGATTATGAGGTGACAAAGATTAACGAGACTTCATTGTTACTCAGTTGGGACTTATAAGATTGTGCATTGTCTGAAAGACTACTTAAAGAAAATGCTATTCAACAAAATTGGAAAAAATCAATGGTAAAGCTCATTAATTTTAAATCTGAATTAGGTATTAATTCACACAGTTCTGCTTTCGAACTTGTAAGAACACAATGCTATTATCTTGTTAATAAAATTGTTGAAACGATAAAATGTAGTTATATTTATTTTGTCAAGAAGTAATTATTTTTTACATCCAGTTCCTGCTGACAGTAGCATTGTTTCCACAGTGGAAAAACTTATTACAGTTGTATATGATTATTGTGTACCCATCATTTTGTCTTTAAAATATTCCATGACTCCAGAAGCCCAGAACAATTTTTTTTTCCATACACGCCATTTCGCATGATGAATTTTGGTATTTTTTTCATCATTTTATGAATTGCAATTTTATTAATGCTAAATAGCAACTCAAAATGTTACTATTTTAGAAGTCTTTTCAGGATGCTTCCCACAGATTTATTATTTTTTATCCATATTCATTCTTTCTAATTTCTTTTCAATCTCACAGTCTTCTTTTTTGTAACATCTTTTCATTGCACCAATCCCTCTGCCTTTACGTTCTGTCATATAATTCTACAAACGTGAATATCTTCTACCACATGATGTGTCATCAGGAAACAACACAATATTGTTGTTTTTTGTTGTTGTTGTTTTTTTCCCCATGATTTTTGGTACAAAATGCTACATCTGATCAAAACCATAGGAGGTAAAAGAATGTTGTCCCTTAACATCCAAGAAACTTGAGCTTCTTCTAGTTTGAAAGATGAACTTCTTTTGAAGTACAAATAAATGTAATGTTGGTCCAAACAAATGACGTGAGGGTAGAAGGGTGTAGGAAGTAAGGACTATTATACTGAAAATATTACAGTCAAAAGGGGACACATGCCTTTCTCTGGTGTTTGACTCACCCTTGTGATCAACCTTCCAAAGAAGGGGTGGAGTCTGGCTCCACCTCTCCCAGACCCCATTTAAGGGCTGACCACCACTGGGGAAGGATCTTTTGTTGGAGATACCTCCCCTGTGGAGATCCAGGCAAGGCTCAACCGCCAGTGACAAGTGAGCCCTTCCTAATTTACCAGATTTCTTTATACCATCTGGATAAGCCATACAAAAATATACTGTCCACCTTCATTATTTTGTGTGGGTACTATTCTTTCAGGGTATTCACCCTACACTGAAAATAACCAATGTAAGAGGACCTGAAGTCATCTGTTAAGACTGTCACACTCCGATCACCATTCATGAACAGTATTATTTCAGTAATAGCATTCTTGATGTTAATTGTTTATGTTAATTTATTCAACAGTTGTTTAGAAGTTCTTTTTCCTTTTGTATGGAAGATGTATTAGTACATCCTAACTCTGACCTCTAACTTCAATGGTAATATGAAAAGTGGAATAATCAAGTTTTAAAATCTAGGGAAGAACTGTTGGTGTTCTGATATTCTAAGGATTCCCAAATTCAACAAAAGATGTTTATGACTCTAGATAATCTCTTGCAAATAGGCATCAGGGAACCCAAAGTACATTGGAGAATCTCTTGAGCAATTGTGACCAATGTAGCCTTCTAAGAACACCTGGATTAAAAAATGGGTGTCATTTAAAACAATGCTAGTTTTCATGTGTAAATACAGAACTTGTATCTGTAGGGGGAGTATTGATTGTTTTTACAGAGGTCATTACAATGAATGTTTTTGCTCTGTTTTAGCAGTTATTCACAGGTACATTTTAAAAATGTTTCTCTTATGCCTGAGATATGAAATGAAATACAGTTTTGTGAACAGATTTCACCATAATTTCTATAATAACTTGTATTGATCTGAACCAAGAAATAATTGTATCCTACTCTCGATTCTTGCACAAAACTATTTACTTCAATAGTAACAATGCCAAAATAAGGTTATTTATGACACAATACAGATCTCTGGTGAGCTTGTGTATTAAGTTTCAAAGTTTTTTATTTGCTCAGAGATGCATTACCTAGCAAACCTTGTCACTAGAACTGAAACATGCTTGAACTAACAAGTTAGAACAGACTTTCTAGATGAACTTGATGCAACCTCAGTTTACAACTTGAAGTTCCAGAGCTTCCTCCAAACCAAAGAGGAGAAAGTTTACCTTACTCTTGTATATCAGCTAACTACCTCTCATAACAATTAGCTTCAGCTGCAGTGTTTAATTAAATAACACAAAGCAGTCAGTACTGTTTTTTTTGTTTGTTTGTTTTTTTAAACTGTTTTGTTTTTTTCCTTTAAGCTGAAAAACAGAATTTCACACCATTGGGTGAACCTAAACTAAGGGGAAGGAGAAAAAAAAAAAGATGCAATTCTGTTTTTCTACAGCTACAAGAAAAAAAAATATTTTTTGTTCTTTAAATATTTTTGCCCTGTACTTCAGAAATGAGAGCAAGAAGAAATAATAATGCCCTTATTACTTATGTAATGCAGTCATTACCAAAATTATAAGTCAGCCGGCAAGAAATGGGACTTTTTTTTTCTTTTTACTACTGGGGATAGGTTTGATTTAACAGAAAATCAACTTTGAAAACTGAAGGTGCTGGACAGTAATAGCATATCTATCTCTTTGCTACAGTGGTGATGTTTATACTGTGGGAGTTTTTTTTGTTCCCCATTACTGCTATTATATGGGTATTTGTCTGCACATGTTAGTGCTTCAGCTCGCAAAAAGTGTTTTGAAGTATTATATCCTGCCTGTCCCAGTTTAGCTTTTATTGTTTGATCTGAAAAGTACGTTTTGATTCATATAGAGCATGTGAACTAGATCTCTCTTAAAGGATGACAGAGTTCACCAGATGCTCTCCTGTTCATTGTGGGAACAGCATGAGTACAAACCCTTTGCCCCTTTATACAGCCCTGAACCAAGCATTCATTGGGCAGCTTTGGTGCACAATGTATGTGTAAAGTGAAACAAAGTGAGGGCAGTGGTGTAGCATGCTCAGCACCAACTACTTTGATCTACCACTCTCCTGTTCTGCTGAACTGCTAATGTCAGCACAACCTTTGTTAATAAAAAGGTTGAAAAGCAAAATGATAAAAGTGATTAGTGCTGCTGGAGTGAAAGGCTTGTGAGGCCTTTTATTAACGCTGAATATCATGACCCCACTGAGTACTAACAGAAGGCAGAGCATACTTATAGCCAAGGCAAAGACCACAGAACAGGGAAGAAAACATCTTGAGTAAAAAGCACAGGCAAATACTGAAAGAAAAGGCCATTTCATAAAGCGACGAAGGAAATGAATCTGCTTGGCATTGAATTTTACTAGTATGTATTAAAAATTCTGGGAGGAATACTACCTGGTAAACATCACAATCAGTTCAGTCTAGGCACTAATAAGTATTTAGCAAGCTTTTTGTTGCTGTATTTCCCTACAGTCTGACCATTAAAGAGTTATTTAAGAATATTCAGCCCTGACTGAATTGACACACTGGTAAGACTTGATGTACCCTCAATTAGACTTTTTAAAAATCTGACCACAGTTTTTAGCCCTTTAATAACAAGGTCTAGGAAAAATTAAAATGTTTCAGTGGTTTAAGATTATAAAGCTCCTTCACCATAAAGATGACAAGGTAAAAAGCTATTAGAAAGCTGTCAAATGAACATCTTCTAAAGCTTTGATACACTTACTTAGAAGAACTAATTACAAAGAAAACCCTGCTGCTGAGTGTAATGATTAGCAATATGCAAATCACTGAGAAATTCAGTCAGACAAAGGTCTACGGAGTCCAGAAGTTAGCCAGATGACTTGTAAATGTAAGTAAGTACATACGTGATGGTTTCATAAGGTACATGACCCTGTTTCCCTGGATTTAATCCAGATAGCAGTCATTACAAAAAGGGCAAGAAGAAAACACTAATATTCACTGCACAATTATGAATGGTATATCTTTGTTTTAGATAGTCTGAGCTCTACGGTGCAGAAGAGCCACTTACTAGGATGTATTTCTACCTGGGGCTTACAGAAGCATTCCAGGCTGTTTTAGGTTTATGATCTATCTGCACTTGCAGTAAATAATTGAAAGTTGCAAAGAAATTCTGTACATCAAATAACATGACCACTGTAGGATGAATACCCAAACAAATAGTACCCTGTAGGGTGATGACACAAAATGAATAGTGCCCTAACAGTATAATCAAGATGGATAGTATATTTTTGGATGGATTATCCAGATGGTATAAAGACACCCAATAAATTAGGAAGGGCTCACCTGGAACTCCACACAGGAAGTATCTCCAACAAGAGATATCTCTCTAGAGTCCAAAGACTCTCTCCTCTGGGATCCAGGATTCCCAGGGAGTAGTCTTAGAGGTGACGACTGAAGAAGGCATTCAGTGCCTCTGCCTCTTCACATCCCCCATTACTGGGGCCCCCACCTCATCAAGTAGTAGGCCCACACACTCCCTAATCTCCTTTTTGATGTTGACAAACTTGTAAACTTCTGTTATCCTTGACCTCTCACATCAGAGATAGTTCCAAGTGGGCCTTTGCCTTCCTCATCCCATCTCTTCCTTGTCCCCTTCTAGTTTATACACAGTCTCCTTGCTTGCCCACGCAGGTCTCCTGCCATTTTTTGCTTAATTTCTTACTTTTGGGGATGCACTACTCCCGAGCGCAGAGAAAGTAATGCTCAAGCATAGACAACAGCTCACAAAACCCCTTCCAATGTTCTAACCCAAGGGATACCTTCAAGTAGGTCCTTTAAGAGGACAAAGTTGGCTCTCTCCAACTCCAGTGTTTCAATCTTTCTTACTATTTCGCATCTTCCACACAGGATCCTGAACTCCACTGTTCCATAACTGCCATGCTCAAAGCTACCCTTCCTTGATAGAGAGAACAAGTAAGTTCCAGTAGCACCCCTCTCCTTGGCCCTTCCATCACCTACTTCAGAAATTTTATCTTTGACACATTGCAGGAACCTCCTGGAATGAGCATGCCTGGCAGTGTTACTTTCCTAACAACTGGCAGGGTGGTTCAAGTCTACCATGAGAACTAATGCCCACAGCTGTGGAGCTACTTTCAGCTGTGTGCAGAAGGTCTCATCAACTTACTCATCCTGGTCTGTAACAAACATCCACGATGTTACCCACATTTACTTTCCTGCTGCTTGAGTCTCACTATCTAGTACTCCACTAGTTCTTAATTTGCCCACAAGCAGAGCTCAATCTGTTGCAGTTTCCTCTCTGGAAGAACAACTCTACCACCTTGCCCGTCTGTCTTTCCTAAAAAGAAACATGGCAGAAGAATCACAGGTTCATAGGGCCACAGGCACACAAGTCATTCTCTGCTGCTGGGAGTTACTTTGCTGGAAGATGTGACGTATGTGTTTAGCAAGTCCAAAAACATATACCTGACATGGAGTTGCAAAACTCCAGGCAGAGCACAGAGGTCCGAAAGTACTGCCAGAAGGCAACCAGGCACTCTTAAGAAAAAAGAAAACAAACGTGCACTGCTAACTGCAGTCTGATGGGGGCGTGTGCTCAAACTCATTGGGAAGAATTACAGAAAGATGGACTTCTCACAGAACCGTTTCCCGACAATGTCGAAATGCACTGCTCAGTGCCTTACATTGCTGGTTCGTCTCGTTGGCAGGATGCTCACTCAGGTGAGATGGTTGGAAACTGCTTTATTGGAAATGTTTTAAAATATTTTATTTTCAAAACCAATGACTCCTATACTACCACTTAACCTATTACAATACCTAATCTATGAACCAATTACAAATATATAAACCAATTACAAATATATAAACCAATTACTAACATATAAACTAATTACAAATATATAANATATAAACTAATTACAAATATATAAACCAATT